>BLBF01000101.1:3336189-3354215 GCA_015471245.1 Laticauda colubrina
CTTCTTCTTCTTCTTCTTCTTCTTCTTCTTCTTCTTCTTCTTCTTCTCCTCTTTCTCCTCCTCCTCCTCCTTTCTCCCTTGCTTCCTCCTCTTTCCTTTCATATCCTCCCCCTCCCCCTCCCCCTACCAAATTTAGGTACTGCCTATCAGAGAATGATTCTAGGTGGTTTACATGATTATTTATACTAAATAAAAATAGGAGGGCTCACCATATACTTTGCCTTGAACATTTGAATAAAGGGGTGATTGCAAATGTGACAAATAAATAATTCACTAAAAATCCACTAAATTAATGACAAACTGCAAATCCCTGTGCTGATAAAAATGCAGCAATTAAATATATCAAAAAGCATCCCTTTCCCCCTCCAGTTTATGGATTGGATAGAAAAAAATAGGAGTATTTCCATGTAGAATTGCCTTGTTTTGTCCAGGGACAACAGAACCATGCAGTGAGTAATTTGTTTCTGGGATCAAAACAAGAACACCCCCCCCCCCGCCTACAATTTGAGAGAAGTCTAAAATATAAATATTTTGCCAGCCTTCTGAAGTCACTATTTGCACTTCCATTTGGTTTATCATCCATCTATGCATCCATCAATCCATCCATCAGTCTATCCATTTATGCATCCATTTATGCATCTATCCATTTATGCATCCATCAATTCTTCCTTCCTTCCTTCCACCCACCCATCCATCCAGAGTGCTTTGATTTCCTTTCTTTCCCTCCCTCCTTTCCTCTGTTTTTCCCTTCCCCCTTCCCCTTCCTTTCCCTTCTCCCCCCTTCCTCTCCACTCCCCTCTCCTCTCATAATATTAGTCAAAAAGGGCATCAGACATATATTTATTTTTTTAACATGCACATCTATGAATAAAAAAATATGTTAGTATTTGATTTCAAAAGCATGATACTTGTTAAGAGCGGTTGGGTGAAGTATTACAAAAATCTATTTCCTGTGCTTTGTGAGGCCAAGCTGTTTTGTGCAAAGTTTTCCTAGGTGTCCATTTTTCTCTTTCACCAAGCTTTAATTCTGCACTGGAGTCTATACAGTTTACCCTAAAAAAGAGGGGTCTCCAATTTGGCAACTTTAAAACTTGTGGACCTCAGCTTCCAGAATTCTCCAGCAGAAAATGGCTGGATGAGGAATTCTGGGATTTGAAGTCCACAATTCTTAAAGTTGCCAAACTTGGAGACAACTCTCCCGCCTCTGGTATTTTCCAGATGTTTCAGTGACAATTTACTGAATTCTGACCTTTCCACTGCATATTATTTCCCTTAATTAAAGCTAAAATTTAGATAGGGAAAAATATTGTGTCAAACCATGATTGTGGACTCCTCCCTCCATTTTCCAGCACAGGTCCATGTTTGGAAAATTTCTGGAGACTGCGAACCTTTGACAAGACAGAAACCAAATATTTCAAAGTGCAAGATGCCAGGTTACAGTGGAAACAGGGCATTGTGCTCATTTGAAACCTATGAACCAATCTTCGTGCAAAGGTTTTTTTGGTCTACCGATGCTCAGAGGTACTCCACCCTTCAGTCAAGTTGATGACACAATTTTTGTTCCTTGTGAATCACCCTGGTTCTTCAGAGATGTTTCAGGGTAGGTCCAATTTCCATTTGGGATGTCATTTTCATTATTATTATTATTATTTTAAAAGGAAGAAATCACGGAACGAATAATCCTGGGAATAAAATCCTGTATATTTGAGAGAATAAAATGCTAGGAAGCAGGTGTTTCTGTGAACAGCTGAGCAAAAGCTTTAAACAATGAGGTTTAATGCAAATAATTCCTAAGAAATTTTGCATGACTATAGTTCTCTTTTCCATGAAAAAGCTGGGTGAAAAAAAGATATGTCTAAACCAGCATGTGATATAACCAAAGGCTTTGCACACCCATCCTGTTAGCCTCATGATGTCCGGAAGTCATGAGACTGTGCTACATCATGATTTGTATTACATCTTCACTATTTCCTAGGATAGCATATTTATTTGCTTGGTTTTTGTTCTGCCTTTATTACCTTAATAAGTAACTCGAAGTAGTGAACATACTCACTATTTTCTTCCTTCTATTTTCCTTACAACAACCCTATGAGATAGATTAGGCTGAGACAGGGTGACTGGCCCAAAGTTACGCAGCTGGCTTTGAAGCCTAAGGTGGGACTAGAACTCACAGTCTCCTGATGATTGGCGTAAAGGCTCCCAGCCAGCTTTCATGCCTAAAGCAGAATTAGAACTCACAGTCCTGGTGACTGGACCAAAGTTACCCAGTCTGCTTTCATGCCCAAGGCAGAACTAGAACTCACAGTCTCTTGGTGATTTGCCCAAATTTACCCAGTCAGCTTTCATGCTTAAGGAGGGACTACAACTCACAGTCTCTTGGTCATTGGCCCAAAGTCACCCAGCTGTCTAGATTAAAACTCATCATCTCCTGGTTTCTAGGGCAGCACCTCCACCAACTGTGTCAAATAGACTCTCTATTTCATATACTCCAGTGGTGGGATTCAATTTTTTTTTACTACTGCTTCTGTGGGCATGGCTTGGTGGGCATGGCAGAGGAAGGATACTGCAAAATCTCAGGCAGAGGTGATATTTGCCGGGTCTCTGAACTACTCAAAATTTCCGCTACCGGTTCTCCAGAACTGGTCAGAACCTGCTGAATGCCACCTCTGATATACTCCTTGATTCATGCATTGAAGCAATTTCTGAGATAGCTACCTGAAGTAGCCATGTTAATCCCAAAGCTATTTAAGAGCTTTGTATTTATTCTGTGTGGGAATAAACGGAGAGTTCAGTGAGCAGGAGTTAATTCACGTTCCCTTCATTGCTTAATAAACTTGTGCGTGTGTGTAAGAAATGTTTGGTAGTGCTACAGGTATGTTGATTTGGAAAGTGAATACAGATGTATATTTTTGTTTTGTTTTGTTTTATGGAGATGGTGGCTGAAAGCCCAAGTGATCAAATCAAATATTTTTATTGCAGTCTTTTTTATACTTCGTTGCTGCCTTTACAATCAAAAAGAGTACTTGCCAAAAGAGAAATACAGATAAGTCCTCGATTTACAACAGTTCATTAAGTGACCATTCAAAGTGACAATGGCACTAAAAAAAAAGACTTACGGCTGTTTTTCTCATGACTATTGCGGCATCCCCATGGTCACATGATTTAAATTCAGATGCGGAGCCACTGACTCATATTTATGATTGACACAATCTCAAGGGGGTCACGTGATCCCCTTTTGTGACTGCCTGACAAGCCAAGTCATTGGGGAAGCCAGATTCACTTAAAAAATGTGTTACTAACTTAATATCTGCAGTAATTCACTTAATGACCGTGACAAGAAAGGTCTTCATATTTGGCCTGTTAGTTTCAAGCCTCGGAACTGCACTGAGGATGCATTTTGGGGTACTGAACAGCGACTTAAGAAAATTTGATTGAATGGCTTTCATTGGAAGAAATATCCTTCTGGTTCAGCTGGGAGGAAGGCACTGGAGACAATTGGAGGCTGTTTGAAAAGGGGGTCCATTTATTGATGAACAGAATCACATATTTGTAGTTCTGGTGCATCTGAACACAGGGAGTTGAGTGTGGGAGGTGTTTATATCTTCTCTTGGGCTTTGCACTTGAGCTTACTGCTCCTGTGCAAGAGCATGTGTTCTATTGGCTGTTGTCAGAATCTCATGGGGCTATGTACAAATCCTATGAGCTTATCTGAGCTAAGTTTGGCTGAAGTTTGGCTGATGCAATGAAGGGGCTTGTTGGGCAATTCCTATTGGCTGAGGGCTACCTACCCTTGTTGGATCTTGCATGAGGTTATTTGCTTATGAACAGAGCTATCTATCTCTTTGTCACTTAAGTGCTGACTTTTGCTGTGGGCTATGAAGAAAGGTGGGGGCTGCTTTCTATCTCCAAAAGCATGTTTCTCCCTTTAGGGAAATATAATATTCTGCCTTTTTAATATTTCCTAAAATATTTCATTCTTCTATGAGAGGGGTGGGTGCTCATTCTCTACACTTTCAAGTCATCAAAATTTCATTAGTCCTCAGATTCATGTATGGGCCAAGCCATCTGCCATGAATGCTGAGAAGCTTGCATGATGCAGCAGGCAGCATAGATGTGAAAGTTAGCCCATCGCAGAGTGAGGTGGTTTTGGCAGTTGCTTTAGAAAATGAACAGTTGCAAGTGGGAACAAGGAGTTGAATTTCTATGCCTTGGTAAATCGTTAACTAAAGAAGGGGAGATGGATGGAGGAGGAGGAGGAGGAGGAGGAGGAAGAGGAGGAGAGGAAGAAGAAAGAAAGAAGAAGAAATCAGAAGAGGAGGAGGAGAAGAAAGGAGAAAAAAAGAAAGGAGAAAGAGGGGAGGAGGAAGAAGAAAGGGAAAGGAGAAGAAAGAAGAAAGAGGAGGAGGGGGAGGGGAGGAAAAAGAAAGAAGAAGAGGGGGAGAAAAAAGGAGAAGAAAGAAGAAAGAAGAGGAGGAGGGGGAGAAGAAAGAAGAAAAGAGAAAAAAGGAGGAAGAAGGAAGGAGAAGAAAGAAGAAAGAAGAGGAAGAGAGGAAGCAGAAGAAAGAAGAAAAGAAGAGGAAGAGAAGGAAGAAGAAAGGAAAAGAGGAGGAGAAAAAGAGGAGGAAGAAGAAAGAACAGCAGTGCAGCAGCAGGAGAAGGAGGAGAATGCTTGAATGAATGACTTATAAAGTCATAAGAGCAGGAAAAAAATCTAATAAATAAATAAAGTGGGAAGCATGTTGGTTTGAACTAATGCAGTGGTTCCCAAACTTTTTCAGTCCACCGCCCCCTTGGTGCTACAAACTCATCCTCAATGCTCCCCACCCAGGGGCGGGATTCAAATTTCTGTGGGTATGACCTAATTTGAGGGTGTGGTTTGCTGGTAACATGACTGGGTGGCATGGCTTGCTGGTCACATGACTGGTGACTTGCTTGCTGGTCATGTGACTGGGTGGGTGTGGTTTGGTGACTGGCAAACCAAATACAAGTGGTCCTCACTTAATGGCCGGGTGCTTAGCAAGTGTTCTAATTTATGACTGGCTTCTCCAGAACTACTTGACCTGTTTCTGGAGTTTTGACAACCATGCACACACATATATGCATACTCTCTTCCAACCCTGCTGGAGCAGGTCATTGGACTAGAATCGGCAAAGTATCTCTGATTAGATTCTTGTAGTGAATAAAATCTAATCAAAAATGCTTTGCCGATTCTTGTTGATTTGTTTTATTTGTATTTCTTTATTTTATGTTGCTAAATTGCATTGACATGTGTGTCCCTTCTTGTGCACAACCCAGAAGCTTTTGTGATTTTTTGCAGCAAAAATTACTGACCTATGGCTTTGCTCTACTTTTCAAATGTGCCGACACAGCTGCGTTCTAGGTGCTGGCCCTGCAGGTCCACCCCATTGAGCCAGCTGCACTGGAGGGACCTGCCCAAGCAAATCCGAGTGGAGCAGTGCACCAAATCAATGGGGTGAGCCTGGGAGAGGGAAAGAGAGAGAGAGAAAAGAAAGAGAAAGAGAGAAGGAAGAAGAGAGAAAGAAAGAAAAAGGGACAAAGAAAGGGAGGGACGGAGGGGGGAGGGGGAGAGGGGAAGAGAGAGACCTGATGCATCAGATTGAAATAAGGCCTAGTTTAGAGGCCCTTTTTCACATTGAAATATCTTTGCCAGCATCTTTGCCAGCGTATTGAAACATCTTTGGTATCTATTAATTAAAGGTTTTGTGGATGAAACATGGCCAAGACTATCAGAAAGCTCTCACATTTTGTTCAGGCTTTAAACAGGATCCATTGGACCAGACTTCCACCCTAAAAAATTACTGTTCGTCAATGAATTTTAGTGCCAATTCTGAAGAAGGCAAAACCAAAATGTACTGGTAAATTACAAGGAAAACACACACACACACACACACACACACACACACACTCTCCCTCCCTTCTAACCCTGCTGGAGCAGGTGATTGGACTAGAATAGATATCTCATTATCTTTCTCCTCCCTCCCTCCTTTATTTTTCTTTCTGTCCCTTCCTTCCAGCCCCCCTCCCTTTGTCCCTTTTCCTTTCTTTCTCTCTTCTTCCTTCTCTCTCTCTCTCTCTTTCCTCTCTCAGGCTCACCCCATTGACTTCGTGCACCGCACCATTCGGACTTGCTTGGGCAGGGGCATCTGGTACAAGGGGCTCAATGGGGTAGACCTGCAGGGCCACGCCCTGAACGCAGCGGTGGTGGGATGTTTGAAAAGGAGTGGCTTTGCTCTCCTTTCCCAACGCTGCGTTCAGGGCGAGGACCTGCGGGATCACCCCATTGAACTCCTTGCACCAGAGTGTGGGGGATTTTTTTCTCACCCCTGAATTGTGCCCTGCCGCTCACCTCCAGCGCCCCCCTGCCGCCTCTAAGTGCCCCCTGCCAGCCCCTTTGCCTCTCAGCACCCACCTAAGGCATCCCACCCCCACCCCCCAGGGGGTGGTACTGCCCACTTTGGGAATCACTGAACTAATGCTTGATAAGAGAAGCTTTAATGTCAAAGTGCACATTGGGTGTGTCAAGAAAACAAAGCAGGACATTGTTTGCAAGGGGACTGGGATATCTATACATAATATAGGAAATCTGTGGGGATGATCAAGGGACATAAACAAGGGTGGGCTGAATCCAAAGCGAGTGACCAATTTGGAAGAGGTTATGGTGACATGGTTTATATAAATACAGAGCAGGGTTTCTCAGATTGGGGCAGGTATGCTGGCTGGAGAATTCTGGGAGTTGAAGTCCACCCATCTTAAAGGTCCTAAGGTTGAGAAACACTGATATGGAACAGTATAAATGAGGACTGGATTGCACAACAAATATTTGAAGGCAAAGTGAATTGTGTTTATTATGGATTGTAATTCATAAGGATTTATGACACGTTCAAGAGCTGGGTTTGACGGTGGTGATAAGCAAATTACTTATCAGAAATTACTAGATAAACTGAACACTTGAGCCAAACTTGGAACAGACTTATTCTGGTTTACCTCCCAAGATGAATCCAGTTAATCTAAGTTATATCTGCGTTGGGGCTTCTAGCCAGAACCCAGAAGTTGCTAAATGACGAGTAGTCCTTGACTTACATACACAATTGAGCCCCACGTTTCTGTTGCTAAGTAAGACATTTATTAAGTGAATTTTCCCCCGCCTTTCATTGTTAGGTGAATCACTGTGGTTGTTAAGTGAGTAACATGGTTGTGAAGTGAATCTGGCTCTCCCATTGACTTTGCTTGTCAGAACGTTGCAAAGGGGAGTCATGTGACCCTGGGACAGTGCAACTGTTATAAATACGAGTCAGTTGCCAAGCATCTGAATTTTTGATCATGGGAATGGCGCAAGGCTCCTAAAGTGTGAGAAACGGTCATAAGTTACTTTTTCAGTGCTGTTGCAACTTCGAATGGTCACTAAATGAACTAAATGAGGCCTATCTGTAGAACTCCCAATGGTCCCAGCAAGTATGGCCAGTGATGAGGAATTCTGGGAAATGGAGTTCAGTAGCTCTTGCAGGTTGCCATTTTTCTTGCTTTATGTACATTGTCATAGAATAGAATCGAGCTGAAAGGGACCTTGGAGGTCTTCTAGTCAGTCCCCTGCTCAAGCAGGAGAACTTATATCAGGGGTGTCAAACTCAAGACCCATAGGTCAGATTCAGCCCATGGGATACTTCAATCTGGCCTGCAAGTAGTGTGTGGTCCTCCCGAGCTCCGTTTTTGCTGACAGACAGTTGCAGGAGGTGTCACAGATGAAAATGCAGCTCGGGAGACCGCTCGGGCGCCCTCCCACAGGTGCCCTCCCAACTCAAGTGACATCGAGTTGGCCACACCCACTCCGGTCCCCTGAGGTAAAACACAACCTTGATGCAGCCCTCGATGAAATTGAGTTTTGATACCCTTGCCCTGTACCATTTCACATATTCAGATAATACTATCTGCACAACTTTTTTCTTCTTCTATTTATAGCCTGTACAACTTTTTTTTCCTTCTTCTATTTATAGGCCGTATGCAGCCCTCCCGGGCTCCGTTTTGGCTGGCAGAGGGTTGCAGGAGGCCATTGCAGACAAAAATGCAGCTCAGGAGCCTGTTTTCTCTGGCAGAGTGCTCGGGCCACCACAGGTGCCCCCAACACAAGTGACATCGAGTTGGCCACGCCCACCCTGGCCACACCCACTACAGTACCCTGAGATAAAACACAACCCTGATGTGGCCCTCAATGAAATTGAGTTTTGATACCCTTGCCCTATACCATTTCAGATAATACTATCTGTACAATTTTTTTTTCTTCTATTTATAGCCTGCTCTTGATCTATCGATTTGTGTGGTGGTTGCCAAGTCTTGCTTTGCACATTAATTTCCAGAGGGAACTCGCAGGATGCAGGCAGTCCTTGACTTACGATCGCAACGGAAGTCAAAATTTCCATTGTTAAGCGAGACACTGGTTCAGTAAGATTTTGCATGTCCCCACTCCCCTCCGCACACATGTCCCCTGTGCCCCCCGCACATACACCACCCCTTTGCACCCTGTTTTGGGCCTAATAGGCCTCCCTGTAGCCTCCTGGGAGCAAAAACAGGGTACAGTGGGGTGCTGTGTGCCACACCCGATCTGCACTCTCCTATCCCTGGGCATGCACAGCAGAGACCCAAAAATCAACTTGGTGGGAGACAGGAGGCGTGCATGCATGCGCGGTGGAGCTGAGCTGGGGTGACAATTCACATGCCCACAGAGAGGGCACATGTGCCATCGGTTTGCCATCATGGATATGAGCTTTCCTTTCTGAGCTGGGGGTTGGACTAGAAAACCTCCAAGGTCCTTCCCAACTCTGCTTTTCTGTTATTCTGTTCATTTATAGCTTGCCTTTCCTGCTGGTGGCCTGTTTAACGTTCCTTCCTCTGATTTTTCTTCCCAACAACAACCCTGTGAGGAAGCTTGTGGAGAGGCAACAACTGGCCCAAAGTCAGTGTTTTAGAGCTGAGATGAGTCTTGCAGAGCTGGCTGTCTTATTCTCATTTTTTAAAAGCCTGCAAACAAAAAGGAATTGATCCTATGGAGAAAGTATGCTGGATCTCCTGTCCCGTGGCCAATGGACACCCTCCCCCAATGATCAGGGAGGGATTTGGGTCTTCTTCAGGTGGTGGGGTGGGGGCTGATGCTCATCCTTCTCTGTCTCTGGTTGGTTGGTCCTTTTGCAAAAGAGAAATGGAGGAGGAAGAGAGATGACAGGGAAAAAAAGGAGGATAGGGAGATATGCAGAATGCAGGGAGAAAGAAGGGGAAAATGCTTGATGAGGAGACAGTAGCTGCCTTGGCTCATTCTGTAACCACCACAGATAAGCCACAGTTCGTTTGAACCAGGTTTGTTGAGTCAGGAGGCGGTAGATGCTTGGTGCTCCCTCCGAAAATTCCCAAGCAAAGCAACCTAAAACTAAGAAGAAATTTCCTAACCATGAGAATAATTAACCAGTGGAATGGTTTGACACCTTAAGTTCTGGGTGCTCCGTCACTGGAAGCTTTTAAGAAGAGACTGGACAGTCACTTGCCAGGAATGGTCTGGGCAGGGTCTCCTGTTTGTGCTAGGGATTGGACTAGAAGACCTCCAAGGTCCCTTCTTGTGGTGATGGTAGTGGTGGCGGCGATGATGATGATAAGGATACCACGATTTATCTGAAATGGTATAGCCTTTCCTGCCTCAGCAGGGGGTTGGACTAGAAGACCTCCAAGGCCCCTTTCCAACTAAGTTATTTTGAAGCATGGAACGGCTCTGCTTCAAGGGTGAACTCCTCCTTCCCGCCCCCACTCCCAAAACAGGCTGGCCGCAGAGGCAGGACAGCGGCTCCCCCACTGGCGCTATCCCCAAGCCGCCAGATCACCTCACCCATCATCCACGGGAATAGCAGCGCTTCGCAGAACACCACACTCCCATCCCTACCCTCCTCTGCTCTTTCACTTGCAAACTGGCCGTCCCCGCCCCGCAGAGTTTGGCAAGGTTCAAATAGCGGGACCGCCAGCCGGGCGGGGAGGCTCTTATTAAAACGGAGCCTTCAACAAGCACCTGCCCATTCCCGTTTAGAGGTGGACTTCGGGGCCAGGTACTGACGTCAACCCCTCTTACCTGCTCGCTCGTTCGGCGCTGCAGCAGGAGCAGCGGCGGCAGCTCATCGCTGGGGCTTCGCGCTAATCGCTTTGCAAGGTTCTCGGATCGCGCTACTCTCGCCTCCGCTCAGCTCCGCCGCCGCGATGTCTCTCCTGCTGGAGACGGTGGGTTTCTTCCTGAGCATCGTCGGATGGGCGCTGCTGGCCGTCACCCTCTTCAACAGCTACTGGAGGGTCTCCAGCGTCTCGGGCAACGTCATCACCACCTCTACCATCTTCGAGAATCTGTGGCAGAGCTGCGCCACCGACTCCACCGGCGTCTACAACTGCTGGGAGTTCCAGTCGCTGCTCGAACTGCCAGGTGAGCGGTGGGTGTGGGAAAGTGGTGGGAGCCTGGCCGGGGCGGATTGGCTACCCTCCCCCCCGGAAGGATCTCCCCGGGGAAGAGGACGAGGGCCTTGTCGTCCGGTGCTCCCCAAAGCCATTGGAATTTAAAAAGAATAAAGAAACATTTTGAGCCATATTGTTTTACCTGTTAGTTGTTTCTATTATGTTGTATTTACACCACAAAACTAAACTTTAGCTGCACAACTTCTAGATTCCAGATGGACCCACCCAATTCATGCATTCATGAAAATTTGCGGCTTCTTTGATTTTAGCTTAGTGCTGTCTGGACTAAGATGTCAGACAGTATAGGGTCTCCTGCTTCGGCGGGGGGTTGGACTAGATGTCCTTCCAACTCTGATTATCTGTATCGGTTTGGAAAGGAACCCGGGGATCGAGCCGAATCGCTTGCCCAGAATGCTGATCTTCCCCAGCCGTCGATTGGAGCCAGCAAAGGTGCACCTTTCCCGCGCTCGGAGCCCGATCGGGGAATCCAGGTTGATTCCCAGATCTCGAGCCGGCTTCAGGGAATCCTTTTTCGGGGGCGACTCCCCTCGGTAGCTGGAGTTTTCCGGACCAGCTCTTACAGAGATACCCATTGTTCTTCTGTGGCTCCAGAACGAGTTTGTCGTCCAGGCGCTCTGGAAGAATTAGGGCTGTTGGATTGAGCCTTTGCCTTTTCTTTGCCTTCGGAAGTTGTGGGAGCTGAATTCATCACTGGAAGATTTCAAGAAGAGATTGGACTACCATCGGTCAGAAATGGTGTAGGGTCTCCTGCTTGGACTGGGGCTGAGGGCTGAACTAGATGACCTCCAAGTTCCCTTCCAACTTTGTTCATCTGTATCCCCATTCAAACCGCGTCTCTTCCCCGCTGTACCTCAGTCGCGCTGAGTTGTGGAGAATTCTGGGAGTTGAAGTCCACAAGTCTTTTTAAAAAGTTCAAGTTTGAAATAAGGCTGCTTGGGCGTGCAGCAAACAGGTGGCTTCGATGCCATTTATTTAAATCAGGGGTCTCCAAACTTGGCAACATTAAGACTTGTGGACTTCAACTCCCAGAGCTGAAGTCCATAAGTCTTAAAGTTGCCAAATTTGGAGAGCCCTGATTTAAATCGTATTCCGACTCCTGCAAATCTCCTGCAAGCAACCGTAGAAGTCTTTTACCGCTCAATTAATGCGACCAATTCAGAGCGTGCCACCTTATTTTATTGTCAGCCTGAACTGCAAATCCTTGAGTCTCTCTATTAAGGTGCCCTTTATCCTGCCTACCTGTGCAACAGGTAGAAATGCAGCAAAGGTTTTGCTAGGGACCCAATGGGAAATCCCCCTTCCATGCCTAATGATTATCCATTGGTGTAGACATATTTCTTTGGTCATCTAGAGACAAAGCTGCTTAAATTCATTTTATTTTTTGGTCCAGAGTTGATTTTCCATGCCAAGGTCAACTTCTTAAAATCAGACAAGATATTTTTCTAAGGCCTAAAAAATAGCTTTTTCCACAGCTGCAAGCAATCCATACATCCCTCGCTTATTTTGCTCAAAGGCAACAGGGGGCAGCAACGAACAATTATCTATCGTCCATAGGAGGTGGGAAACCTATTAAGATTAGAAATAGCTGTAAACATATTTTTGGCTATAATAGCCTTTCTCGATGCCAGCCAAGGCTATATTTTAGTCAGTGTGCACATTGATATCCTGGTAAGTTGTTTGCGGAACCAATCGTAGAGGTTCAAACAGCCCCTGGGAAAAGTTGTGAGATTCTCACCCACTGTTGCAACCTTTCACAGCCTGTGCCCTTTGCAACTTTGCACAGCTGGGTGATTGGCTTGTAGCTTTTTAGCACAGATAGGGGGGGGGGGGGAAATGTGGCTGGTTCGGTTTCATCTAAGTGTGTCATTTGAACTTAGCCAGCCTGGTTTGTAAACCGTAGCTGGATGGTTTTAGTGTCTCATGGGAAGCTAGCACACCATGGTCAAAGCCACTGGTGGCAAAATTCCTCAGTTCACGACCAGAATTGAACATTTCTGTTGCTAAGTGAAATGGTGATTGAGTTTTGTCCCATTTTACAACCTTGTTTGCCACAGTTGTGCAGTGAATTGCTGCGATGGTTACCTTAATAAACATCAAGTGGTGGTCACTTAAATAGCAGTTGTTAAATAAATCTGGCAAAATCCATTGATTTTGCATGTTAGAAGTTTGCAAAGGGGGATCACATGACCACCATAAAGATGATTTAATTACCAAGTAGCTGAATTTTGATCATGTGACCCTAGGAATGCTGCAATGGTTGTAAGTGTGAAAAATGGACATAAGTCATTTTTTTCAGTGCTGTTGTCACTTCAAATGGCCGTTAAACGAACTGTTTTAAGTCAAGGACTACCTGTACAATGAAGTCATCCAGAAAATAGCAATAGCAACAGCACTTAGACTTATATACCGCTTTATAGTGCTTTCCAGCCCTCTCAAAGTGGTTTACAGAGTCAGCCTATTGCCCCCAACAATCTGGGTCCTCATTTTACCCACCTCGGAAGGATGGAAGGCTGAGTCAACCTTGAGCCTGGTGGGATTTGATCTGCCAAATTGCGGTAGGAGTAGCTTGCCATACTGCACTCTAAACACCGCATCACCGAAGCTCTGTAGCCACTAGTGGAATGCAAATGCAATTGTCATGGTAATGTATTATGCATTTAGTTATCAAAATGAGCAAGAAAAATGTTCAGAGTTTCTGAAAATGTTCAGGGTTAATATGGACTAATCCAGGAAAAAAAACCTATGTTGTCTGTTTGCAAAAAAGTATCTTTTTATGTCAGGTGAGGAAGAGAGCCATGATAGTTTCTGGTTGTAAAAAAAAATATCAAGGAGTTGGGAAGCACCATTTTAGATTGCAGATAATACTTGACTCACAACAATTCATTAGAGACAGTTCAAAGTTACAACGGCAATGATCATGTGAAGTGTTAATACCACTTTATAAGGCCTTGGTAAGGCCACACTTGGAATGCTGCATCCAGTTTTTGTCGCCACGAGGTAGAAAAGACATTGAGACTCTAGAAAGAGTGCAGAGAAGAGCAACAAAGATGATTAGGGGACTGGAGGCTAAAACATAAAAAGAATGGTTGTTGGAACTGGGTATGTCTCGTTTAATGAAAAGAAGAACTATGGATGACGTGACAGCAGTGTTTTGATAGCTAAAGGGCTGCCACGAGGAGGAGGGAGTCAAGCTATTCTCCAAAGCACCTGAGAGCAGGACAAGAAGAAATGGATGGAAACTAAGGAGAGAAGCAACCTAGAATTAAGGAGAAATTTCCTGACAGTTAGAACAATTAATCAGTGCAACAACTTGCCTCCAGAAGTTGTGAATTCTCCAACACTGAAAGTTTTTAAGAAGAGATTGGATAACCATTTGTTTGAAGTGGTGTAGTTTCCTGCCCAAGAAGGGGGTTAGACTAGAAGACCTCCAAGGTCCCTTCCAACTCTGTTATTTGATTCTATACAATGAAAAATAACTTGTGACCTTTTCTCACACTTACATCCATTGTAGCATCCCCATGGTCACATGGTCAAAATTCAGAGGCTTCGCAATTGATTCATAATTATAATGGTTGCAGTGTCCCGGGGTCACCCAATCCTCTTTTATAACCTTCTGACAAGCAAAGTCAATGGGGATGCTAGATTCACTGAACAGCCATGCTACTAACTTAAGAATTGCAGTGATTCACTTAACAACGGTGGCAACAAAGTCTGTAAAATGGGCTAAACTCACTTAGTAATTGTCTTGCTTAGCCACAGAAAATTTAGAATCAATTGCGCTCATAAACTGAGGACAACATCTGAGGTAGCACTCCATCCTGCGACATTTTGTTGAAAATCTTAGGGTTTCTTCCTTGCTCCTGTTCATGATCTCTTTCAAAAGTCCCAAAGGTGCTTTTATCCAGGAGGCAACTAGACTTTTCTGGGTTTTTTTTCTTTGAAGACGTTTCACTTCTCATCCCAGGAGCTTCTTCAGCTCTGACTGGATGGCGGGGAAATGAAAGGATCTATATTCCTTGCATCCTTTTTAGAAGGTCGTTGAGGCCACTGGGAGGTCTGCCTGTGTCCTCGGGGTGACCTGAGTGGTGTAATGGTTCCTGCAGTCTGTGATTTTTCTCTCTGGAAAACCGTTCATGCTCCCACACCGTTCAAATCTTCATAGAATCTCTTTAAAAATGCTGCTCTGTCACTGGATGAAAATGGCCACCATTTGCCAGTCTGTGGCTGATAGCAATTTGCGACAAAAAGGGAAGATGGGCCGAGGTGGAGAGGATTATGCCTAGGATAGAAGATGGAACACTTGGCCTGAGACCATCCCCTGTTCAAAGTACAGCTGGGGTGGAAGCGAGGAAATAGCCCCATTTCTCCTTGCTTCCTGGTTAATATTTGTTGCTACGCCTCTGTCAAAACAACAGACCTTTTGTTGGGATTTTCTTCTGCCACAAAGAGGCAGGACCAAAGTTGAAATGATGAGGCAAGCTCCAAGGACAAACGATCAAGAGGTTTTTCTCTTCCCAAATTTCCATCACCTTCCAAGTTTCCATAGATGCCTTCATTTCTTGGGGTACGTGTCGAGGGAGGGTCTTTATAATAAAACAAACCCTGAATGCTGGCCTCTTCATCTGGAAAGACAAAGAAAGACCCTTCTTCCCACCTGAGGAGCTGGTAGTAAGGAGAGGATTGCGGTGTGAAGTCTAACATCACCTAATTGGGGCATTTGTGAGTTGATTTCTGGGTCCAGAGAGCAGTCTAGTCATTAAGGTGCCAGGCTAGAAACGAGGAGACTGAGAGTTCAAGCCCATCCTTGGTCATAAAAGCCATCTTTGAGCCAATCACCAGGAGATTGTGAATTCTGGTTCCCAATTAGTCAGCCGGTTGACTTTGTATTAATCACCAGGAGACTGGGAGTTCTAGTCCCCTCTTAGTCAACTGGGTGATTTTAAGCCAATCACCAGGAGATTGTGAATTCTAGTCCCACCGTAATCATGAAACCCAGCTGGATGACCAGGCCAGTCCTTCTCTCTCAGCCCAACTTACCTCACAAGGTTGTTATTGTGTGGAAAGGAGGAGGAGTCTTAGATATGTACACTGGCTTGAGTTATTTGTAAAGTAATAAAGGTTTGATAAGAGAAATTAAAAAACCACATTTTTTCCCTTCTCTTTCCACGTGGCAGCTTATGCCTGCATTTCTCTATACCCATTTCACCCAACTTAATGCCCTGCCAATGTGCTGATTGAAAGTTCCATTATCCCCCAGCCCATGGGAATTTGGACAGGTGAGACCTCCACATTGGGAGTGTTTCGGGTGGTGGCAAGCTGGCTGCATGCTTGCTTGTTTTTTAAGGAACTAACATTTGGGAGTCAGTTACATAAACTAGCCATTTATGTCCATGGATTGCTGTGGCTTCAATCTAAGCTGTTGCTACACAGGACCTGATTATGTTCTGGGTGAGAGAAAAAGGAATGCCAGTGCAGTTTGAGACCATTGACAGAAGAAAACAAACAGGGCATTTTTTTTGGAGGGTGGAGTTTATTTGCTCAGCAGATAAGTCAAGGATGTTATCAACATTGACCTAAAGGTAACTCTTTATAAAAAAAATAAACATTTGGTTTGGACATATGGGCGATGAATTGTTTTGGCAAGGACCAAGATTTTTCAGCCATTTGCGGTTAGCTTCAATCTGCCATGAACTGTACTGGGCCTTCTTTGTTGTCACTTGATTTAAAACCATCCAGCCATTCTGAAAGGTAAATGTTTGTCTCAGCAGTTGAGTCAACTGTGGTTGAATTGGCCAACTGATGCTAACTCAGTCTGTTGGGAAAATCTGCTTCCTTGACTTACAACCGTTCATTTTGCAATGGTTCAAGTTCCTTAAATAGGAGCTGGCAGTGTGCTGCATATGCCAAAAAGGCCAACACAGGCCTTGGCTTCATTAACAGGGACAGAATCAAGATCATGTGAAGTATTAATGCCACTTTATAATGCCTTGGGAAGGCTATACTTGGAATCCTGCATCCGGTTTTGGTTGCCACAATGTAAAAAAGATGTTGAGACTCTAGAAAGAGTGCAGAGAGGAGCAACAAAGATGATTAGGGGACTGGAGGCTAAAACACATGAAAAACGGTTGCTGGAATTGGGATGTCTAGTTTAATGAAAAGAAGGACTAAGGGTGACATGATAGCACTTAGCAATAGCACTTGGACTTATATACCGCTTCATAGTGCTTTAATAGCAATAGCCCTCTCCGTTTTACAGAGTCAACCTATTGCCCCCAACAATTTGGGTTTTACATTTTACCCACCTCAGAAGGATGGAAGGCTGAGTCAACCTTGAGCCTGGTGAGATTTGAACTGCCAAACTGCAGGTAGCCGGCAGTCAGCAGAAGTAGCCTGCAATACTTCCCTCTAATCACTGCGCCACCACAGCTCATCATGATAGCAGTGTTTCAATGTCCAAGGCGCTACCATAAAAAAGAGGTGGTCAAGCTATTCTTCAAAGCATCTGAAGCAGGAGAAGAATCAATGGGTGGAAACTGATCAAGGAGAGAAATAACCTAGAACTAAGGAGAAATTTCCCAATAGAACAATTAATCAGTGGAATGACTTGCCTCAAGAACTTGTGAACGATGTAACTATGGAAGCTTTTAAGAAGGGATTGGACAATCATCCAATGGCTGAAATGGTATAGGGCATGGGTCTTCAACCTCCGGTCTATGGATCGGCACTGGGCTGCGGCATGCCAGAAACTGGGCCCTGCAAAGAAGCAAATTTTCATCCATGGGATGCAGGCAGTAGGTGAAACCATACCTGCTCCATTCCACTGAAAAAAAAAACACTCTCTCCATAGAACTGGTCCCTGGTGCCCCAAAGGTTGAATGCTGTTTGATATAGGGTCTCCTGCCTGAACAGGAGGTTGGACTAGAAGACCTCTAAGGTCCCTTCCAACCCCATTATTCTGTTACAGTGGCACTAAATGAAGTGACTTATAACTAGTCCTTATGACTGTTGTGACATGACCAGACTGGGCACTTGGCATAAATCCTGGGATCATGTGATCCCCATTGCAATCTTCTCAGTTGACTTCTAACAAGCAAAGTCGACTGAGAAAGCTGGATTTGCAGAACAAATACATGATTTCCTTAACAACCATGATATAAAGGCTGTAAAATCAGGTGCGGCTCACATAACAACCACCTTGCTTAGCAATGGAAATTCTGGTTCCAATTGTGGTCATAATTTAGGGACCACCTCCATTACCCAAAATAATTTCAAAGAAGTCCTCTTGCTTGAAAATGCAATTATCTTTCAGTTGTACTGTATTCTATAGTAATATTACGAGGGCAATACTACAATACCAACTACATTCTAGGCAGATTTTCTAATCTGCAGCTACAGATCCTGTTTATATAATTAGAGCAGGTATAATGTTCCTAAAACTAGGGTGATGGCTGCAATATATATAATTATCTATCTATCTATCTATCTATCTATCTATCTATCTATCTATCTAT
>BLBF01000101.1:3362404-3431372 GCA_015471245.1 Laticauda colubrina
GAATAGAATAGAATAGAATAGAATAGAATAGAATAGAATAGAATAGAATAGAATAGAATAGAATAGAATAGAACAGAAGAACAGAACAGAATTCTTTATTGGCCAAGTGTTATTGGACACACAAGCAATTTGTCTCTGGTGCATGAGCTCTCAGTGTAAATACAAACAACAAAATGATACATCATAGATCATAAATCATAAGAGATAAACAACAATTTATAAATCATAATATATAATAGAAGAAGGTAGTAGGAAAGATGAGAAGATGACCAGGATAGTAGCAATACAGCCCACAACATAAGTAATTATATTTAGGCCTGTTAGAGGACTGTTGGAGTTAGG
Organism: Laticauda colubrina; assembly: GCA_015471245.1. Classification (NCBI taxonomy): domain Eukaryota; kingdom Metazoa; phylum Chordata; class Lepidosauria; order Squamata; family Elapidae; genus Laticauda; species Laticauda colubrina. The sequence continues at coordinate 3,362,747 of BLBF01000101.1, forward strand.
TATTCAGCAGAGTGATGGCAAAAAGGTGATTATGAAAAAACTATCTTTATGTCTAGTTGTTTTGGCATGCCATACCCTATAGCTGGCATCTTAATGAGCCCAAAATGAGGGATTTTAACAATTCCCTCTTTCAACTGCAGAAGGTTGAAAGAGACTGTTGGAATTCTTTTCTTTTTTTTTTCTGATGAGATGGAATAATTAAACAATTATGAATGTTGCCTTTGGATCCCGAGTTAAGTTCCTACTTAAAGATGTTGATCACTAGGGGACTTTTGAGCCAAACCTTCAGACTGAGCCCACCCTTCCTGATAGATCCAGAAAAGTGAAAAATCAATGCATCAAACAATCAACCAGCCCACCAATCAATTTCATCCCTTTGTTTATTCAGATACGAAATTGGACCTGCCCTATATCTAGGCTGGAGTGCTTCCTTGCTGGTGATCATTGGAGGCTGCTTTCTGTTCAGTTCCTGTCGGAACAACTTATCCCAGGAGAACAGGTGAGAGGACAGGGCTGGTGTGTCTCATACAGGTAGTCCTCCTTTATGACCACAATCGAACCTGACAATTCTGTGGTTAAGTGAATTTCACTCCAACTTACCACCTGTCTAGCCACAGTTGTTAAGTGAATAACGGGAGTTGTTAAGTTAGTAACGTGGCTGCTAAGTGAATCTGACTTTTTGTTCTGACTCACCTCCCCAAACATGACAAACCCTCTGAAGTTAACTCAAAGATTCCTTTATTAGGAGTGCTGGCAGTCCTGGCAATACATTTCTATCTCACCGCAAGCTAACATGTCAGTCCGGCCAGGAGATGAATAGTTGTCTGCCACAACTATTCATATCCACCCCTTGCCTTTTATCCCCAGAGATAGGGTGGTTGCTTCGCTAGCAATGGTGGTTCTTCTTTCCTAAGGATCAGCCCATAGATTTCCATCGCTCTCTTCTCCTCTGTCTTCTACACATCCGCGCCTCAGGCACTGGACCTCCTCTTCCCCATCAGCCACTTCCAGACCTGGCTGCTGTTGACTCTTCATCTGAGGGCTGACAGACAGCCCAAGGTCTGCCTCTGTCACTCTCTGACAGCTCCATTCCCTCTTCCTCCTTGGAGCTCTTAGGTTGCCTTGATGCTGATCCTGACTCTCATGCTTCCTTCTCCTCCTCTGATTCAGTTGCTAGAGGGGCCAGGCGACCAACAGGCCTCCACACTTTTACTTGTTAGAAGGTCACAAAAAAGGGATCCCTTGACCCCGGGACATTGCAACGGTCAGAAATCTGAGTCAGCTGCCAAACCTCTGAATTTTGATCACATGCTTCAACAACCATCAGTGTGAAAAATGGTCATCACAAGTCCCTTTTCTTGTTGCTGTTGTAACTTTGAACGGTCACGAAATGAAGATGTTGTAAGTCAAGGACTACCTGCACTTCTCTGAAACCTTATTGAATCCAAATGCTGACATCTCCCTCTTCTTTTCCTAGCTACACTTATCCCTACAAAGCCCCGAAGAGTGGCACGTCGGCTCACAACCCCTCCATCTCTCGTCCCCGCAGAGAGTCCAATGCTAGCAGTAATGGCAAGTATGGTAAGAATGCCTACGTCTAACCTGGGAAATAGTGGATCATTTTGAATGCTTTCCTGGGAACCCGGAAGGCCGAAGACTCTTCCAAAGATGACCCGTTACCAAGGGAGAACTTTTTTTAATCTTTCGGTTTGGACTTTCCTACGTCGTGAGGATGCTCTGAACCTAAGGTGGATTGAAGGATATTTCTGGGTCAGATCCTGGCCAATATTACATTGGGCAAAGTTATTTATTGCCAAGAAGTGTATAATGGACTTTTAATACACACACACACACACACACACACACACACACACACACACACACACGTATGTATCTATATAGCTGTTCAGCACGGATGAAGATTGCTTCTCAGATTTTTGATAACTATTGTTCAGAAGTATTGATATGACCAATGACGGGGATTGAAACTCAAGTTAAATCACCTCCTGTCACTCAAGGGGACATGAATGTATGTGTGAGAAACTGATCCATGCTTGGAGGACATCACAACTGGAGGCCTTATTCCTAATTCAAAATACTAGGATATCCCTAATACAGAATAGCGATTGACCTCCCAATTAGGTGTATATGTTTCCCTCCAGTCAACATTTCTAATGGCTGGAAGTGCTAAATTGTGTGTTTGTGTGTGTGTGTGAAACCTTTTTAGGAGAAAATGGAAGTTAACCATTGGATCGAATGATACTGTTATTATGATTGCCTAAAAAAAAAAAAATCTCCTCAGCACTGAAGATGAGCATCCGGGAAGGCCTTAAATTTTGAAAAGCGTGCCATGTTCACAACCCTAGCAACTTTGTGTTGTGTGGACTTCATTTCCCAGAATTGCTGAGTGGGGAATTCTGGGAGTTGAAATCTACCCATCTTCAAATGGCCAGCCAAGGTTGAGACGCATTGGGCTGTGGCTTATTTTGATTGTCTTCTGCAAATTGATTGTCTTGGGTTGGAGAACTTCAATCTATGGATATTCCACTAACCCACCTTTCCCCAAAACAATGTATAGGATGGAGTTTAGTAGCCGGTCATTTGCTTCTGCCAATAATCTAGAGAGCAAGCTTCAGAACTTTAGAAGAAAATGGACCTGAATAATTGGTTTCTATTTCTTCAAGAACAGGGCTATCAAACACAAGGCCCGTGGGTGGGATCTGGCCTGCGATTTGGTCAGATCCAGCCTATGGGACCATCTTGGAAAATTTAAGAGGCCAACCCGTGTCACTTCACCCCAGTTTACCCAATGCAAAGAAGCAACATCGGGCCAGCGTGGCTTTGGCCCGGTCTACCCAGTGCGAAGAGGAAACATGTCTAGCAGTTTGGGGAGTGGCAGCAAGCTGGCCATGCCTACCCAGTTGGCCATGCCCAGTGAGTGGTGGCAAGCTGGCCACACTCACCCAATTAACCCCCCCCCACACACACACATCCAGGTCAACCACAGCCTATTGTGGCCCTCAATGAAATTGAGTTTGACACCCCTGTTCAAGAAGGAAATGAAGGTGCAGCCAACTAAAAGAGGGAATCCTTTCCCATTTTGAGATCTGACAAACTTTCAAATACTTCATAGGCTTTGGTTTCTCAACCCTTAATAACTTAAGTCATGGGGGCTTCCACTCCCAGAATTCCCTACCCAGAGGGATTCTGGGAATTGAAGTCCACCCATCTTCAACTGTAGAGCTTGAGAAATGCTGTTTTACAGGATTTCTCCCTTAGATTATTATTGCACAAAAATGTTAAGAAGGAAACTGACAGGAGTTTTAGCAGCAGCTATTTATTTTTGGGCTACGTATTGATCAAATCGGAGGCACTGAACAAATGGTGACTTGGCTTCCTTCCTACCTGCTGCAAGAATTGGAATGACATGAGGGTGTTTTGAATTATGCCGCATCTTGGAACCACAAGCTTCTGCTACCTGGCTGCTGAGGAGTACAACTCAAGTTTATTGTCATACATTTTTTAAAAAGAAAGAAGTAAACATGTCTGTGACCTGTTTTATATAAAGACACACTGTTTGCAACTGCAGTACCCAACGTGAGTTGTCGTCTTTGGAATTTCAACATCAAAAGTCGGAAAGGGTGGGAGGAGAGATCAGTGAATTAATCTTACTGAATTAAATGATCTAACCAGATGGGTGGGGTTGCACAGTGGAGCACACATGCATTTCCACCTCATCTCTGGTTTGAGCCATATCACATTTATAGCACTTAAGACTTATATGCCCTTTCACAGTGCTTGATAGCACGAAGTGATTTACAAAACCAGCCTATTGTCCCCAGGAATCTAGATCCTCGTTTTATTGACTTTGGAAGGATGGAAGGCTGAATCAACCTTAAGCCGGTACGGATTGAACTCCTGGCTGCATGCAGTTAGGCTTGCAATACTTACTGCATTGTAATCACAGCTCTTGCAATCTGGCATTTGTAAAAGTATTGTACTAAATACATGTGCTTCTTGTTCACATATGAACTGTTCCAGTTGATGATTTGAACTAGGTGTGTTCCAATGAGAATTCGAGAGCCGAGTTCTAATCTAACACTAGCCAGAAAAGATCTCCTTGCTGGCTTCAGATGAGTCACATCTGAACCGATCTGCCCAATCTATATTTGGGTTTGTTATGGGGAGAAAATCGGAAGAGACACAGCCTTGAATTCTGGAACACAAGCCAGGATGTAAATTTACATATTGTACTTGACTTAGGAAACATATTTGGGACCAGGATTCATTGCTAAACCCAAGGTAGTTGCTAAGAGAGTCATGCCTGATTTTTAAAACTGATTTGGCCATGGTTCTTAAGCAAACCACTTCATTAAGTGAATCACATGGTTAAGCAAATCCAGCTTCCCCCATTGACTTTGCTTGCTGGAAGCAGGCTGGGAAGGTCGGAAATGAGTCATTTAATGCCAGGACGCTGCAATTGTCATAAATACAGGTAGTTCTTGACTTACAAGAGTTCATTTAGCAACCTTTCAAGGTTACAACCGCACTGAAAAAAAATGGCTTGTGACTGTTTTTCACACTTACGACCACTGCAGCATTCCGATCATCATGTGATGAAAAATTCAGATGCTTGGCAAATTGACTCCTATTTATAATGGTTGCAGTGTTCTGGGGTTATGTCAGGTACCTTCTGACTAGCAAAGTCAATGGGGAAACCAGATTCACTCAACAACGGTGTTATATAAGTAACTGCAGTGATTCATTTAACAACCATGGCAAGAAAAGTAAAATAGGGGGTAGCGAGGAAAAATTTCTTGCTGAACAAATGTCTCACTTAGCCACAGAAACTTTGGGCTCAAATGTGGTTGTAAGCCAAGGACTACCTGTACTTGCTGGAGGCTAAATGCGTGAATTTTGGATCATGTGAACATGGGGATGTTGCAAGAAAGTTGTGTAAGGACTAGTGGTGAATCACTTTTTCCCTGTAAAAAGTGCTGTAACCTTTGAGCGGTTGTTAAACCAATGATGGTAAGTCAAAGATTATTCGCAATGAATATGGAAGCAACCTCTGTATATCTTCCAGCAAGATAGGCTCTCTCTTAGGGGTGGGCTTCAAATTCTTTAGCAAGGGGTGGCTTAGTTGGCCTTCTGCACCATGGTAGGCATGTGAGTGTGCATTTCCCCCCCCCCCCTTCCAGGGCTCTGGAGGCTTTCCTTGAGCCTTCCCCAAGCTCCAGAGGCTCTCTGGAAGCTGGAAACGCGCCCATTTATGGCCTTCCCAAACTTCCACGAGGCCCTTTTTTTGCCCTCCCAGAGCCTCTGCACATGCCCTGCATTTACCTATATCAAAATGGGACGCGGGTGAGGCCAGCCAGGAGTGGGATTTGGGGGTTCTCTGAATTGTGCAGAATCTTAGCTAGGGGCTCTCTTGAACCCCTAGCAGTTTGCCCCTGGCCCCACTTACAGAACACCTAAGACTAGATCTTCTACATCTTTTCTATCCTGCTCTATGGAGTAGAGAGTTGGTCTCTGACAGAAGGTCACTTGAAGAGACTAGAAGCATTTGAAATGTTGATTTATAGGTGGCTGTTACGTACAAGCTGGGTTGACAAAAATCAGAAATGAGATAAGCCGCCTGGGAAAGCCAAAGGAAACCATCCAAACCATAAAAAAGGTAGTTAAAATATTTTGAGCATGTGATGCAATGCCTGGAAAAATATGGCACACTTCACTTAATTTCCAGGGAAAGATTGAAGGCAAATGAGGTCCAGACTGATGATGATCATGGCGTTAAGAGCTAACAAAACTCAGCAGCACTTTTTCATGCGGGAAGAAGGCAGACTAGAAGCCAGCATCCATCACCCTTCGTAGCCTATCTGTTAGCTGGCATACCATATTAATCCTCAAAGAGGAAAATAAACTAAATCCCACCAGCAGGTTAGTGCTGTTCTGAGACTTTCTTCTCAGGTGATACCAAGGCATGCCAAAGATTGTGAAAATTGGGGGAAAAAACCAACTACCTTGAGAGAAAATAAGACTGCACTCTTACATTTTCTTACTTGTGTTGTGCCATTTGTACTTGATAGAGAAGGCAGCCAGGGAAAAAGGTTTCCTCCTGTACTGGGGTAGATTTTTCTTCCCCAACACTCTGTCCTTAACATTCCTGGGATATAGTGCAAGGCATATGTACTTAGAACCCAGGTCATCAAAGCTGGTGGCCATCTTTACAAATCAACATTTAGGGCTGTGGTCTCCAATTCTTGCAAACAAGCCTGAGACAAAGAACTGAATTCTATATTCTACTCTACATTAATATTCTATTCTATCCTATCGTAATCCTGTTCTAGCCTATCCTTCTATTCTCTTCTACCCGATCTTACTAAATTCTGACAGTAATGGATCAGAATAACAGTTGGAAAGGACCTTGGAGGTCTTCTAGTCCAACCCGTCCCACTCAAGCAGGAGATGCCTATACCCTTTCAGATAAATAGCCATCCATCTCTTCTTAAAACCTCCAATAATGGAGCGTTCACAACTTCTGGAGGCAAGTTGTTCCGATGATTCAATGTTCAGGAAATTTCTCCTTAGTTCAAGTTTGCTTCTCTCCTTGATTAGTTTCCATCCATTACTTCTTATTCTGCCTTCAAGTGCTTTGGAGAATGTGAGGTTTCCCTTTTAGGATATATGCAAAACGTTCCAAGTTGGAACAAAACACTGTGTTGGTCAAAGTCTTATACGCAAACAATGGAAGCATCCGTGATGTAGAAATAAGGCAGTTTTCTGCAACATGCATGCATTTATTTAAAAATATAACCCTCTTGCCTTTTTGTGTGTGTGTGTGTGTGTGTTGAGTGGTATGTAGCATTCACACCCCCCCCCCCCCACTTGGATGATTTTAGAAAACAAAATTGGGCAACAAGGGACTGGTTCTTATGTCGTATTTTTTCCACTGGATGTGACACTCAACAGATACTGTGTTCTCTTGGAATAAGTACACTTGAAAACATTGGCAGAATATTCCAAATCGATCTATTTAACTCAGAACTGGAAACAAAGAGATTTCTGTTTTATGCACAGCCCTACCTATTCGTACTCCAGTCTTACCCAACTGCACCCAGTTTAAAATGCTCGCTTTCAACCTGAGTTAAAATGTATTTTATTTTTTTCTTCTGGCTCAGAACTCGGGAGGCAAATTATGCTGAACTTTCAGCCTTCTTAACTCAGCACTTTTGGTTGCTTCCTCAACCTTTGCTCCAGCAAAATGCTAAAGGTTGAAAAAAAAAATCAATTATTTCTGCAATACAAAATGTTTAATCTTGACACTTTCTTGGTAAAGACAGGATATTAATACCTCTCCTAAATCTTTTTTCCCCCTTGAACTCCAATGAAAACAACTGAAACAGACAAAGTTTATGTAATGACTGTACTAGATAAAAATGGAAGGAGGAGGAGGAAATTTTTTTAAAAATCTAACTGTAGAAAAAATGGTGAGTGGTAGAGCTGTTGGACTATGCCTGGAAAATATTAAATTCTGGGACAGAGGGGAGGGTATCACGAAGGGTATCAATTTTTGTTTCTGAATCCATACTGTTCTTCATGTCCTCCTCCAGTATTTGAAAGAGGGATCAGTCAATGTGCAAAACCAACATCCATCAATAAAAAATACCATCCAGAAAGGCTCAAAGCAACCAAACCAACCTTACTTTTCTTCCCCTTTTCCAGTCTAACACAGGGGTTTCCTCCTCATTTCAAGGTCAAAAAGATCTTGCCCCAAAAGTTTACACACACACACACCCCAACTCCTTCCCTAACGAGAGATGGCACAAAAATACAATTCTTGGCAAGAGCCAGCTGGCCTTTTCTCCCGTTGGCATGTTACTGAAACCACACATGGCGCGAATCAAATGTCAACATGTCCAGCCAAACTTTCCTTTGGGAAGGTGAACTTAAAACGGCATGCTTTTCCTTTAAGAAAGAGAGAGAGAAAAAGGAGAGAGGGAAAAAAAAAACAGGGGGGGGGGCACCTTTGCCTTGCTGGCAAAGTTCATTTAAAAAATGAACTGTTTCCTTGGCAAAGGGCTGGCAGAGCTTCCTGGGTGTTGCAGGTGCAACAAAGAACTTGAGAGATGTTTAGATGGACTACAAGGATTGAGTTCAACCTAAACATTCCTATGAAAGGTGGGATGCAGATGGGTTTAAGGCTCTGCATGCATCATAAATCCCCCTCTTCCCAATCACTGTTTCGTGGGAATCGCAGCTAGAAGCAAGAGGTCGCCATCTTCCTTGTGGTCCAGGTTACTATCTTGAGGAACAAACTTCCGTTCATCTGGAAAGGGATACTTGAATATATAAATAAGGAAACTAACCTCCCTCCCCTGGTTTCCATTTGTGTAGGAATTGTTATTGTCCTCTTTGTGCATCAACTCACTGGCCAAGGTGTTGCATTGGTTTTTGGGGGGCTCAGGCGGATTAATTGAAATGAAACTTAAAATGAAAGTTCCCAGAGCCAAAGGGGTTAAATTCGGATGCCCACTGGTGCTGATGTCCTGATCCTCCTTGTTGATTTTCTGGGTCTAAAGGATCCTCGCCAGAATCGAATTTCTGTCGCATTTCTGGAAGGTGGGGAGAGAAATAAGAGAATAACAGAACTGAAAAGGGACCTTGGAAGTCTTCTAATCCAACCCCCACTCTCTAACAGTAGACCCTATGCCATTTCAGACAAGCGGCTGTCTAATTGCTTCTTAAAAACCTCCACTGATGCAGCACCCACAACCACCACCAGCTGAGAAGATGTTAGGGGTGGTTGGGAAGACCAGGCTAAGATCAGGAGATGATCTTAATTTGGTATTGTCAGCCCTCACAGGAAAACCAGACAGGAAACCTGAGCAGATGAGACAATTCTACTGTCAACTCGTAAAATATTCCTATGCCTGTTCTCGAGTTGCCATAAAGGGGAGGGGAGGGGGGGAGATCTGAAGGAGCAGTGTGGCAGTTTAAAACTAGAACTACATTCCACCCTTATCTTACAAAGATTGTAGCTAAGCTACCGGTTTTTCTGCCCACAAAAATCCTTCATTGGAAAATCCTTCATTGATGACACCAAGCCCATGAACCTGCTTCATTGGAAAATCTAATTTATGATACATGGGGGGGGGGGGGAATGGGGGAAACAGGGTCACAGGTGACTGTAAATTACGCATGCCAGAGTTGGCTTCATTTAGGTTAATGCTGACATGTTGCTCCTAATAAATCTTTTGAATTCTTTTGAAGCTTGGTTTGAAGCTCATGATCTAATTAGGGCAATCCTCAGAACCCTGACATCTACTTTGTTGTAAGGTTACATTAGGGATGTCAAACTCAAGGCCCGTGGGGTGCTTAGAACTGGCCCATGGGGCTGCCCTGGAAATAGCGAAGGACCGGCCTGTGGGGCCTCTGCCAGCAAAAATGGAGCTTGGGATGGTTGCGTGTGTAATGTTATGTACATCCCTGGGCTACAGTAATAGAATCTTGCAAGTCTGAAAATACAAATTTCCCACCATCATCTTTAACAATAAGAAAATATCCTTTTCAAGCTTCTTTCTGTGCCCATTAAGCCATCATGGGTTCTTCATGCTTTTATCTGATCCTTCCCTAGGCAGCATCTCTTATCTCTTCTCCTATTCCTCAAGGTCACTCCCACAAACTATTTCAGATATTTACCACACCTACTGATAGATATTTCCGCATCTGGTTTTTCTGCTCTTTTCCCAAAACTGTTTTTTCAAAAGGTAACTGGACTTTTTTGTTTGTTTTTTTGTCGAAGATGCTTCACTTCTCATCTAAGAAGCATCCTCAGTTCTGATTGAATGTGGGGAAATGAATGCTGTGTACTCCATCATTTGGGGTAAAAAAGGATGAGAAAACTGCTTTATCTGCAAACGCTTCCTTTTAGAGAAAAAGGAGGTGGCTATGATAAGCTCAGTCATTTTACCTGGATCTGTCAGGACCTCTTTAGCAGCTGCAATGTCGATGAATTTTTTCTCAGCTTCCTTTTTTTCGTCTTCCGACTGGAAATTGTCAGGGTGCCACTGCTGAGCCAGTTTTCGGTATGCTTTGATGATCTCCTGCTTATTGGCATTCCTGGTGGGTAGGAGAAAGAGGCCTGTTTAGGATAGAGAGATCTGAAGCATCCCACCCTTGGGAGCCAAAAATTAGCTCCGTGTTATGAACAATACCCAGGAGAAGCTCCATTTGTCATCCTTCTGCTGGTAGGAATATGGAGGGCAGAGTGAATGGCAGATTTCAGGAGGCAAATTTAAAAGAAACAACCAAAAGTATTCCTTTTGTCTACAGTATGTCCACAATGCTATAATTATTGGAGATTCATATCCATACACACAGGTAAAATTATTTTGAACTACACTCCTATAAATGAGTTTAGAGCCCAAGTGGTAGTTTCTTTTCCTTCTCACCTAATATATAAAGATAATCCAAGATAAGTTTGATGAACTTTTTCTATTAGGTATAGCCCCAGAAAAATTTGATAAACAAAATATATATTTAATATTGCATGTATTAACAGCAGCGAGGATTATATTTGTACAATATTGAAAAAATGAAGAGATACCATGAGACAAAGAGATAATTTGGAAGATACTGGACTGGGCAGAAATGGACAGGCTTTCATTGAAGATTAAACAGAAAGAAGATACATAATATTGTCAAACATAGAACTTATTCTACCAGTGATTGGAGAAAAGGGGTGGAGATTGTAAACTGTACTGCTAAGCAACTAAAACAACCCAGACAACAAAATATTTACTGGGCACTAACAAAATGTAAACAACAGAAAATTACTAAAAGTTTATAAAAAAAAAAAAAAGACAATCCAAGATGGGAAATTTATGGAGCTTCCAGAAGTTATAAACTACAATTCCCAGCAGCCAGTAGGGTCAGAAATGGAGGATTTGGAGAACTGTAGTTCAGCAGTGGAGGCAGGTTAAAGATGCTAAGCGTGTCAACTAAAAAGCCGACAGCCGAGGTTCGAGACCTGAGTGCCATGCGATGGAGTGAGTTGCCATCTAGCAGTTCGAAAGAAGGCAAATGCAAGTAGATAAATAGGTACCACTTTGGTGAGAAGGAAACAGCATTCTATGCTCCTCGGTTATATATGCTATGCTCCTTGGGTATATTCCTGCTACCGCATGTCTACAGAAGTGTCTTTGGACAATGCTGGCTCCCTCAGCTAAGAAACACAGATGAGCACCCCCTAAATTCGAACACGACTGGATGGGGGAAATCTTTACCTATAGTTCAGAGGTATTTGAGAAGTTCTCACTCTTACGGGACTCTGCAATTCTAAGCCATCATGAGATCTGCTTCTTTGGGGCTAGGTTTGAGTCTACCAATTATGACTTGGATGAGAACAAGTTGTTGTGGCTTAGTCAACAAGCTATGGTTTATAAAAACAGGCTTGGCTGAACGTGCTGTTCATTCAGGCCAGATGGCCTTCTTAATTCAATAGTTTTTTTTTTTTTTCCTTGTAGAAAGAAGCCTTGAGGTGACAAAAGTGCAACAACTGTTCTGGCTTCCCAAAATCATTAAACCAGGACTTCAACCTTCATGGTTAGAGTACAGTACAGGTTTTAATGTTCTATTACAGGGGAATTCCTCTCAGCAGTTTTAATCCTGGATTGTGAAAGACATTGGACACCAAAGATGAACCTGCTCACCTCTGAATTCCAAGAATTTTGTAATAGTTCCTCTTCTTGGATTGTTTCAGCAGTTTTTGTGCCCTCTCGAGTCCATCTTTTAATTCTTCATTTTCAGAATCAAATTCTTTCGCTTCTTGATAATCTTCAATGGCTGGAGATTTTAATAAAAGGCTAGTTTTAATCCTTTAAATGTGGACGATTCCTCCCCTCAAAGCTTTGACTCTTCAGTCAAAGACTTTTATAGAATCCAGTTAAATGGAAATATGCAACCTTCATCTGCAAGTAGCAGATACTCTTCAGGTTATTTGTTATTCTCCCAAAATAGGCAGGGGCAGGACTCATATTTAGAGACTGTGTTAATCCCACGGCACCAATTTTAGGAACTTTAAGGAGTAAAAAGTGTCTTGCAAGGTTCAGGGCACCATCTCAAAGATGCTTCTTTTCCCCAAATGGCAACTGGACTTTCTTGTTGTTGTTTTTTTCCTTCAAAAGCATTTTTGAAGCTCCTTGGATGAGATGCAAAATGTTTTCAAAGGTAAAAACCAAGAAAGCCCAGTTGCCTTCTGGAGTGGGGGAGGGGGAAAGCACTTTTGAGAAAACCATGGCCTGGATGACTCAGAGTCACCATTGATGTTCAAGGCACTAATTTTACCCCTTAACCTCGTAAATGTGAAAAAAAGAAAGAAAAGGAAAAGGAGTCTGGAGTGTACACCTATCTATCTGGTGTGTGCGTTTGTGTGGTGCTCTAGAGCAGAGGTATCAAACATGCATTGTCACATTATCACATGATGACACCTTTTTTCCCTTTTGCTAAAACGGGGGTGGGCATGGCCAGTGCATGACTTACTGGCCCGTTGACAACCCTGCTGTAAAGGAATTGGTGGTGAACCATATATCTCCCTTCCAACTGCATTAAAAAAAAAAAAATCTGCAGTAGCATTAGATGCATAATTGTAACATGATATAACAGAAGAGATCCCATTTCAGAAATTGTTTGGTATTTGGTCCCATTTTTGTCCCGGCTGATAATAAAGTCTTGGGTTTTATAAAAAAACATTCTCTGGTTAGAGATATGAGATGTTTGGAATCAGTTTCTGTTGCCTCTTAGGTGGGGGGCTTGCTTCATGTGGCTTCTGTATTTTGTGATTTGGTGGTTTGACCAGAACGATAACATTTGCCAAGAAATGCATAAGCCAGAAAACCAGTTTGAAATTGCAGTTAAGGCTTGGAACTAGGAAACTTTGAGTTCTGGTCTTGCTTTAGGCACAAAGCCAGCTGGATGACCTAGCTAGTCATACACTCTCAGCCCTAGGAAGGAGACCGTGGCAAATCACTTTTGAAAAGCCTTGCCAAGAATATGGCAGGGACTTGTATAGGCCAGAGGTGTCAAGCTCCAGGCCCATGGGCCAGATTCAATCTGTGGAGTGCTTAAATCTGGCCTGCAGGCTGGCCTCAAAACAGCAAAGCACCGGCCCGCAATGCTTCTGCTAGCAAAAATGGGGCACGGGTGTCCTCATTTTTGCTGTCAGAGGGCTATTAAAACAAACAAAATATTAAGGGCTCCTAAAAAAAAACAAAAGAAAAGGAAAAATGTTTCCCCTTTTGTATTTGAGCATCCAAGAAGGGACAGGAAAGGAGAAAGAAGGAAGACAAAGAAAAAGAAGGGAAGGTGGGAAGAGAGCAAGGAAGAAAAAATAAGGAAACAGGGGAGGGAAGAAGAAATTAGAATGAGGAGAGAAGGAAATTGAAAAGGAAGCAAAATTATGTGAGGGAGGGTCTCAGGGAAGTCCTGCCTTAGCACTTGGCTGCTACAGGTGCCCCCCTCCCCGACACAAGTCCCATGTCATGCCCACTGTACTCACCCACACCCCCAGCCATACCCACCATGACATGTCCCCTGGCATGGCTCCCCTCTCCAAGGTCAAATACAAGCCTGATGTGGCCCTCAATGAAATTGAGTTTGACACCCCTGGTCTAGGCAGTTTTTGCGAATTAAACACGACTGAACAGAAGAAAAAATAAAAAAGCAAGGTTGTTAAGTCTGGGATGAAAGGAAGAAGAAATGAATCAGATGAAGCTCCCCCCACCCACCCAATGGTGGCAATGAGCTGTCTCGGATGCTGACCTTTCTCAAATTCTTCATTAAGGATGAAGGCCTCTGCTCGGTCTCGCAGGATGAAAATATTTCTGGGATCAAGCTGATGGGCTTCGCTGCAGAGATCTATAGCTTCTGCAATCCGTTTGCTCTGGAACAGGAGATAAAATGCTTTTTTTAATCAGGGCAACCTGGTCTACCCAAACATGGGACAGGACATACTGCTTCCGCTTTTGCCTTTCAGCCCCAATCCAGGAGCTTCGCAGGTAGTCACTTTTGTGACAAATTAATTTTTGTGTTGAATTTATATTTTCCAACAAAGAAATAAAGGAGACTAGTATAGATCTATTTCAAGCTAGTATTTCACCCAGGTTCGAATCCCAGAAGGATATGGCTAGCTGAGGAGAGCTAAATAGCTTGAAATAGATCTATGCTAGTCTCCCTTTATTTCTTTGTCAGTAAATATAAATTTAACAGAAGGTAAAAGAGATGCAGTGGCTCAGTGGTTAAGACATTGAGCTTGTCTATCAGAAAGCTCAGCCATTCGAACCCTCGCACCATGTAACAGAGTGATCTCCCGTTACTTGTCCCAGCTCCTGCCAACCTAGCAGTTCACAAGCATGTAAATTGCAAGTAGAAAAATATGGACCACCTTTGGTGGGAGGGTAACAGTGTTCCGTGCGCCTTTGGCATTTAGTCATGCCGGCCATATGACCATGGAGGCATCTTCAGACGGCGCTGGCTCTTTGGCTTTGTAACGGAGATGAGCACTGCCCCTTATAGCCGGAAACGACTAGCACGTATGTGCGAAGGGAATCTTTACTTTTACCTTAAAAGAGAACTGTAATGTTTGGTGCTCTTTGTTCGACTAACACATTCACAGATCCCTTCCTGGCCCTGGCCATCTGCTCCAATCTACCCCATGATCTCGCAATAGGACTCTACTAACATACCCTCAAATTAATTTTATCATTTTAAAGAAATGCATAAGGCTTCCCCTGTGGAATACTGTTGATTCTGGACAGCTTACAGAAAGTCCTTTGAGTTATCAACAGAATGTAGTCTGCCCTTAATTTCTAATGGTCGATCATGTGACTGATTTGATTTTACATTTTTGTGATGGGTCATTAAGCCAAAGGAATGGTCCTAAATGTGAACACCTGGTTGGTAAGCAAGCATGGCAGTTATAAGTACAAACCCAAGGTTTTTTTTAAAAAACAAACAAACAAACACAGCAGTTGTAAGTGCAAATCCATTGTGGATATGGTTTTGCTGGAAATAAGTGCCAGTTTTTAGCAAAACTGCCATAAAATGGGGTTGTAGGCCTGCGGGATGCCGCAAATGCCTGAAGTGTGGTTGTGTGACCTGGACAAGGGAGGCATGACCATCAGAACTTAGATCTGGGTCGTAAGTTCTCCTTTTCAGGTAGGTCAAAATGTCTAATGGTCACTAAGCAACTGATCATAAATTAAGAACTACCTGTACAACAAATTCCTCAATTAAGCAAAAACAACCAATTTCATCAGAATATAAACAGATACTCTCTAAATCATCAGGAACTTGCAATTGTTAGCCTCCTCAAAATGAGGAATCCCATCATCCTGTCCCAGGAGCCCAAGAAAGAAATAGGTTTTTAATGCTTTTTGAACGGGCCAAGAGGATTTGACAACTAAACCCACCCTGTCCCATTTCTTCCAGCAAGTAGAAGAAAGATCAGGAGAATTCTGGGGCAAAATATCCGAAAAAAACTTTATAGTGTATCTTTTTACAATTTCAGAGTCCTGCAGATGTCTTGGGTTATGATTTCTATTAGTACTGGCTGGCGTGATCCTCCAAAACATCTGGAGATCTGCTCGGCCAAGGCTGCAGATCAAGGACCACGTCTCCACTGAGCTGTGGTGGCTAGAATGCAGTTTTGCAGGCTGATTCTGCCCACTGCCAAGAGCTCAATCCTGATTAATTCAGGTTGATTCAGCCTTTCAGCCTTCCAAGGTTGGTAAAATGATGACTCAGGTTGTTGGGGACAATATGCTAACTCTGTAAACTGCTTAGAGAGGGCTGTAAAGCACTGTGAAGTGGTATAGAAGCTCTATTGTTATACAGGAAGGAAGAAAAATCTCAGATAGATGGAGCAATAGAACCATACAGGTAGACAGAGGCCTGATAGTAGATCCAGGAAGCAAGCACAGATCCCCATTTCAAATTTACGATATTAAGCATTTGCACTTTCTCTGGCCTCTGGCCATGTTCTATCAACACAGGCAGCTTCCCAAAGAGGATGGTTAATTACTAGGGACCCAAACTACCAGAACAATCTGGAACTGAACATACTTGAAACCATGCAAATGGTGGTAGATTTTAGGAGAAACCTTCCCATGCTAACACCTCTTACAATACTAGACAATATAGTATCAACAGTAGAGACCTTCACATTTCTAGGTTCTATCATATCTCAAAACCTAAAATGGACACCTAGTATAAAAAACGTCATCAAAAAAGCACAACAAAGAATGTTCTTTCTGTGCCAATTCAGAAAGCTCAAACTGTCCAAGAAGCTGCTGATCCAATTCTACAGAGGAATTATTGAGTCTGTCATCTGCACCTCTATAACTGTCTGGTTTGGTTCTGCAACCCAACAAGACAGAGTACCTTCCATTGAGCACCTATATACTGCATGAGTTAAAAAGAGGACTGTGAAAATATTTACAGACCCCCTCACATCCTGGACATATATTGTTTCAACTCCTACCCTCAAAACAACGCTATAAAGCACTGCACACCAGAACAATTAGACACAAGAACAGTTATCACTTCACTAAATAAATAATTTCCTCAACACTGTCCAACTATTTTCTAAGTTTGCATTATTACTATTAATCTTGTCATCATTCTTATCACCCATCTCCTCCCACTTGTGACTGCATCACTGTAACCATGTTGCTTGTATCTCTACGATTTATATTGACTGTTTCCAAGTATGATTTGATTGCTTATTTGTACCCTATGACTATCATTAAGTGTTGTACCTTATGATTCTTAATAAATGTATCTTTTCTTTTTATGTACACCAAGAGCACATGCACCAAGACAAATTCCTTGTGTGTCTATAATCACTTGGCCAATAAATAATTCATTCGTTCATTCAAACCCATTTTGGAGGAGTTCCTCAGGTTCAGCCTCTACCTTGGATAAACAGTGGCAGATCCGTTCTTTCGCTTTTATGGTGTAGATCTCTATGTTGGGTTCTGTTTTCATGGTGGCTTTGTACTTCTCGATCGCATCTGCATATCTGTTATTAGAGAACAGCCAAGAAAAAAAAGCAAGATTGGACAAGGAGCACAGCTAGTGAATGTGGGTATATTAATAGCATTTAGACTTATATACCACTCCATAGCACTTCAGAGTAGGGGTGTCAAACTGAAGGCCCAAAGAGTTTAGTTCTGGCATGCGGGGTTGCCTTGCAAATAAAGAAGGACTGTCCCACAATGCTTCTGCCAGCAAAATGGACCTCCGTTTTTGGCTGTGCCGGCCTCCTGCAGCCCCCTGCTAGAGAAAATGGAGCTTGGAGGGGGCTGCTCAGCTTAGATACTGGTACAAACAGAAAACCTACTTCTGAGCTTTGATGTGCTCCTCAGCGGATTCCAGCTGCTTGGTGAGCTTCTTCACTTGCTTGTAGTGGGAAAAACAGTCCTTGTCATCTTGATCAAGCTTCAAGCACTCCCGCACTTGGCTTTGTGTGGAAAAAGGTTGAGAGTGAGAACTGAAAGAGGGAGATTTTTAAAGCCTTCCAGGCAGGGAAACTGAGGCAGAGAGAGGCCCTCTGCTCAGGGAACTCTTTGCTGAAGAATGTCCCCCAAAAGTGATAAGTGGTATTTGAGGGTCTGCCACAAAGAAGAGGGGATTGACTTGTTTTCCAAAGCATCACAAGGCAGGACAAGAAACAATAACCTGGAAAGAAATCAAGGAGAAAACAACCTGGAATTAAGGAGAAACTTCCTAACAGTGAGGACAATTCACCAGTGGAACAGCTTGCATTCAGACATTGTGGGTGCTTCATCACTAGAGGTTTTTAAGTAGAGGCTGGGAAGCCACTTCAAATTCTATTCTGAATTAAAGCTCCAGAAGAAGGAAGATAAGCAGACAATTCAAAGAAATTGAAGCCATAATTATGGAGTTGGAAGGGACCTTGGAAGTCTTCTAGTCAACCCTCTGGTTCCGGCAGGAAACCTTATAGTACCATTTCAGACAGATGGGTGTCCAATTTCTTCTTAAAAATTTCCAGTGTTGTAGCCTCAGAACTTCTGAAGGCAAATCGTTCCATTGATTAATTGTTCTCACTGTGAGGTAATTTCTTCTCAGTTCTAGGTTGCTTCTCTCCTTGATTAGTTATAAGTTTCTCTTTTCTATGCATTTTTTTTTTAAATAAAACTGCTTTGGCATCTGAGTTTACTCCATTAGGAAGCTTTGATGTAGCCATTTATTTATTTATTTTCCCATACAGCTCAGTGTTAACACCCACACCCACATACCCTAAATAATCAAAATTGCATAATTATTATTTGGGGTATGATGAGAATATGTCAAATAGAACAAAATAAGACCTATTTAAACACATTAATAACAATAAAAATGTTATTAAAATCATAGAAAAAAAACATAATCTGAGGAAGCACAATCCAGTTTTTTAACACTACAGCCATTTTGAAGGCTCCATGCTATCAGGTTCCCAAGCAAGATGGCAAAGGAAGCATTCAGATGCTTCCTACAGACCAAAAGGGGAGAAGCCAATATGAGTCCTGGGGTAATGATGCTCCAAAGATGATATACAGGTAGTCCTCATTTTACAACCACTTGTTTAGCAACTGTCCAAAGTGACAAAGTCACTAAGAAAAAGTGACTTATAACCACCACAGAATTCCCAGGGTCACGTGATCAAATTTCTGGTGCTTGCCAATTGGCATGTATTTATGACTGTTGTGTATTTTAATCACCATTTGTAGCCTTCCCAGTTGGGTTTACAACAAGCAGTCAATGGGGAAGCCTGATTCGCTTAATGATCGCACAATTCACTCAACAGCAGTAATTCGCTTAACAATTGTGGCAAATAAGGGCGTAAAAATGGGGCACAACTCACTTCTTGCCTAGGAAAGGAAATTTTGAGCTCAATTGTGATCCTTAAGTCAAGGATTACCTGTATATATTTCAAAGTTGGGGAAAGAAGCTCCATCAAATCTGTTGATTTGCCAAGTTTCTACATAAGCAATCCTCAACTTACGACCACAATTGAGCCCAAAATTTCTATTGTTAAGGGAGACATTTGTTAAGTGAGTTTTGCACCATTCTATGACCTTTCTTGCTTCAGTTGTTAGGTGAATAATCCGGTTCTTAAGTGAACCTGACTTCCCTCTTTGATTTTGCTTGTCAGAAGTTCACAAAAAAGGATAACGTGACTTAGGGACACAGCAACGGTTGTAAATATGAACCGGTTGCCCATCGTCTGAATTTTGATTACATGAGAAATGGTCATAAGTTACTTATTCAGTGCTGTTGTAACTTTGAATGGTCACTAAAGGAACTGCTCTAAGTTGAGGACTACCTGTAGTATGAGATGTCAGATCATAAGCATTACTCCACCTGTCCTTACCCCAGGCCTGGTATATAAACAACAAGAAAATGGGTATGATAGACTAGATTAGAATAACATAAGGGACCTTGGAGGTTTTCTAGTCCAACTCCCTGCTTAGGCAGAAAACCCTATACCATTTCAGACAAATGGTTATTCAATGTCGTCTTAAAAACCTCCAGTGTTGGAGCATTTACAACTTCTTGTTGTATATCTGGGAAGGAAAGCCAGCTCGTTCATGGTACACTGACTCGGGCTCCCAAATTCTGCGAAGCCACCATGTGACTTCCCTAATTTGGGTTTGGCATGTGTGAAGGAATGCACACTTGGCCTTGAGAACAGGGAAGAAATAACCCTGCCATCAAAGGGGAAGTTTCAGAAGGGATGAGTCAGTCTGAGTATGAGGAGAAGAAGAAACTCAAGATGACCCCACCTTGAGTTTATTTGGCATAAAAGCAGAGCTTGTACCCAACAACCATTTGATAGGCTTTGTTTTTCTACCCTACATCAACAAAAGGCATTTTGGGAATTTCAGCTTCATACCTGTTTTTTTGACCTGGCCTTCCTTAAAAAGCTAATAGGATGCCATTGTGGCTTGCAAACCACATTATACAGCATCGTATCCTGAGCAAACTTAAACAACTTTTTCTTGCTATATACATTTATATATCCTAACTAGACTGTGTTGTTTCTGTATCATATAACGTATGTGGGTATATTATTTCTTTTTTTCTTTTTCTTTTTTTTCTTTTCCTTCCTTCCTTATTTATACACATACACTTTTGTCATCTTTATGTAGTGCATATTGGAGGTGACCCCTTTAAGAGCTGTATTGTAATGAAATTTCATTTTAATGTATGCCAGTTAATGTACATTTAAAATGACGACAAAATTATTCCAAGACTAAGTCTAACTGTGATTTATGGTATATATTTTTGCTTAAATTATTAAAGACTTAAAGTGGTTTCTCCAGGATGGCAGTAATTTCAGGGGGTCCGTGGAAGTCTCATAAATAAATATTTTACATTTTCTTAATTTTATTTCCAATGCAGTAAATGTCAACGAATCTAAACCACATAAAAGCAAACTCTTTTGAGGTCCTCTTATCATTTTTGACAAGGGTCCTAACATTAAAAGATTTGAGAAGGCCTAGCTTCAGGCAATGGGAAAGATTGAACACAATTTTTCCTCTTGGTCTTCTGACAGGCCATGGAGCAATGTCCGTGCTTCATTTTCAGATGGTCTTCATTTAACAACTGCCATTAGGACCAGCAAATCAATTGTTAAGCAATCACTGTAACCACACATGTGCTTGTGATTTTACCTTAGCTTCTCTCTCTTTTTTAAATGGACCTTACAGGTTGTTAAATGTGAGGATTAGTTGTAAAGGTTTTTTTTTCCTCCCCTCCCCTCCCCTCTGTAAATGTGAATGGTCACTAAATGAGACAGTGGCTAAATAAGGACTACCTCTACGAGTTTCAGATGACTAAATTCACCCTCCTTCTGCCAGATCTGTATTTCTCTTCTCATTCACATCCTATTGGACATCATTGTGGCCAATTTCATACAGTAGCTCTTGACTTTCATTCATTTAGTAGCCATTGGAAGTTGCAATAGTGCTGAAAAATTGACTTATGACTGGTTTTCATACTTATGACCACTGCAGCACTTCCAGGGATCACCTGATCCAAATTCGGACCTTTGGCAACTGGCACGTACTTAGGATGGGTTGCATTATTCTGGGATCATGTGATCACCATTTCCTTCCAACAATCAAATGGGAGAAGCCAGATTTGCTTAATAACCACATGATTTGCTTAATGACTCTGGCAAAACAAGTTGTAAAATGGGGGCAAAACTCACTTAACAACTGCCTTGCTTAGCAAGATTTTTTTTAGTCGCAAGTTGAGGACTACCTTGTAACTCATTTGAAAAATGGAAATTGAGGGCAAATTGCTACAGTTTCCACGGTGCAACTTTTTTCCTGAAACCCAGCATTTGGACCTTGGGATGCTGGGGGATTCCAGAAGAGAATCCTTGGGGTTGACGGTGGTCTATGAATTGCTCACCTACTACGTATATATGTCAGAAGCACGCGCAAACACACACACACACAGAGCATTGCATTTAATATGGCTCACTCACGTTAAGGACTCCTCATGCTCTCCCAAGTTGTAATAGAGCTTGCTAAGCTTAAGGAAGGCGGCCCTGTTGTCATTCCGCAGCTTAGTGGTGGGCTTCAAATCCATGATGGCCTTGTTGTGGTCTCCAAGATGGATGTAACACTCGGAGCGCAGCTCTTTGGGTTCTGGATCCCAAGGAGAGATCTGGGAGAGGGGGGGGGGGGGGGGGGGAGAGGAATGGGGATGCAATGGTTTTGCTCAACCTAATTGTGGCAACATCAACATCATCACAGGAAGGGACCTGGAAGATCTTCTAGTCCAGGGGTGTCAAGCTTGATTTCATTGTGGGCTGTATCAGGGTTGTGTTTGGCCTCAGAGTGCTGGGAAGGGGGGATGGACACGGGTATGGTCATGGTAGGCATGACACAGACTTGTGTTCGGGAAGGGCAGCTGTGGTAGCCAAGTGGTAAGACAAGACTTACCTGAGACCCTCCCTCAGTCTTTATAATCTCCTTCCTTCCTTTCCTTTCCTTTCCTTCCTTCCCTCTTTCCCTCTTCATTCTAATTTATTCTTCCTTCCCCTCTTTATTTTTTCTTCCTTGCTCTCTTCCCATCTTTTCTTTCTCTTTCCTCTTTCTCTTTCTTCTTTCCTGTCCCTTCTTGCATGCTCAAATGCAAAAGGGGAAACATTTCTCTTTTTGTTTTGTTTTTGTTTGATAGTCCTCTGCCAGCCAAAACGGGGTGTGGCAGGGGGGACAGATGTGTGCCCCTCCCACCCCATTTTGGCTAGTAGAGGTACCGCGGGTTGGTCCTTTTCTATTTTCCAGGCCAGTCCCCTCGGCCAGATCTGAGCACCCCTTCAGTTTGACACCCCTCTTCTCGTCCAATCCCCTGCTCAAGCTAGACACTCTGCACTATTCCAGACAAATGGCCGCCCAGTCTCTTCTTAAAAACCTCCAGTGATGGAGAACCCACAACTTCTGGAGGGAAATCATTCCACTGATTCATTGTTTTCATAGTTAGGAAATTTCTCATTTTTTTCCTTAGTTTCCATCCATTGCTTCTTGTTCTGCCTTCAGTGATTTAGAAAATAAGTGAACCCCCTCTTCTTTGTGGCAGCCCCTCAAATATTGGAAGACTGCTATCACATCACCTCTAAAGTCCTTCTTTTCTCAAGAATAGACTTTATGCAGTCCTCCTAACTAAATATGTTCTCCAGGTGTGCAGCAACAGAGCCTCAATGCCACCAGCCTACAACCATCCAATCAATCTGTATTTGAGTGGCTGGACAAAGCCACTGGAGAATCCACCATTTGAGAAACATTAGCCATTTTGAAAAAAACAAAAAAGTGTTAAATATTGCCTGCAGGGGCTTGCGGTCATTGTTCTGCACCTCTGTTCTACTGAATATATCAGAATAAAAGCGCACCAAAAAGAACTAAATTCTACTTAATAGCAATGTAGCACTTAGACTTATACAACACTTCATAATACTTTACAGCCCTCTCTAAGAGTCAGCATATTATCTGCAATAATTTAGGTCCTTGCTTTATGAACCTCAGAAGGATGGAAGGCTAAATCAACCTTGAGCCAGTCAGGATCGAACTCCTGGCAGTGGGCAGAAATAGCCTGCAAAACTGCATTCTAACCACTGTGCCACCATGGCTCTAACACCTTTCTAAAGGATTTCTTCACAGGGATGGTATATATACTGCCATTGCTGCTTTAAAAGGGCTGTGTTCAGACTTCAAGGCATCTAAATACCATAGACATGGTTTGGATCTAGCTGGCCTCAGATCAATCTGCATACTGATCCTTGAAGTTTTGGATTCTAATCAGTGATGGATTCTACCAGTTTCCCTACCAGTTCGGTGATGGTGCACTTCATGCACATGCAGCTTTCTAAACACCAGCTGAGGCTCTGCCACGCTAATCTGCTGAGAGAATAAAGAACAGAAAAGTGCAGGGGCAGGCAGGACTGCTGATCCTGCACTTTTCTCTTCTTTATCCTCTCAGCTGATTGTCAGAGCTTTTTTTTGCTAACAGTTCGGCCAACCAGAAGCATTTCACCACTGATTCTAATGCCAGTAAAAATGAAACACCATTTTAGGACAGGAGAGAGACCCAGTCAATTTCTTTAAAATTCCAGTGCTAGTGCAAGACTGCTAGACAACGTTAGCATAGAGAAGATAAGTTAAGAAAGTACCTCAATTACTTGATCCAGAAAACTGACCGCTCCCAGATAGTTTTTTTTCTGAAAGGCAGTCTGAGCTTCTTGCATGGAAAATTCCTGCTCAGTGACTCTGGACAGTTGGTTCTGGGCTTCTGCATCATCCGGATTGCTCTTGAGCTGGGGAAAGTTTTTTTTTTAAAGTTATGTATACATCCTGCATATAAAAGGATGCACATTGTTTGCATTCCTTTGTGGAGTATATTAAAGAAAAATGCTCAGTTCAACCAGATCTGGACAGCAGTTTGTTTATTTAGAAGTGTTTCTATTCTACCCCACTCCAGAAACTCTGAGTAGCCAGCGAATAATCAAATAGAAACTCATAAAATAACAATAATCATGGCACGAGGATGGGATCAAAGAAGAAATGTCTGAAATGCTTAGGGTAGAAAAACAATCATCACTCCAGTTCTCAATCTGCATTTTTTCCATTAAAAAGCAGGGCTTTCTTGCTACAGGAAAACACTGGAGTTTGGGCACCACACAGATTTCAGGGTGCTGAATATCCCACAGGAACAAAAGTATTTAAAAGTCCTGCTTCTAGGGCACCCTGCCCAGTTCCTGCTGCTGGAGATGTCAAGAGGAGCATGACAAGGCATCAATGCATGATGCATCAGATGGGATGGGTAGATTCCAACCCACGGTCCATTTGTGGCTGGAGAAGCATTCAGATTGCCTAGTAGCCCGATAATCTTGGCCACCCTTTTCCCTTTTCAAAAAGGTATTTTCTGTAACACCCTGGTTTTAATTCAAAAACCCAAGCTGTTAGCTCACTAATGGAATTTATTGCTACTAAGGAATGCTGTTTCTGATGCACAAGTCAAAAGAATGACACCTGGATATCTTTAAACTCTACCTAGCCAGGGAGGGAATATGAGCGTGATTCCTAAAAAGTTTCTTGGAACAGGTATTTTCCTTACCACAGCTTCAAAGTCTTGTTTTGCTTCCTGGGTGTACCCTTGTTTCAGAAGGATATTGCCCCGCTGAAGCCGGGCCTGTGGAAATGGAGAAGATCAGATCCTTCAGAGCCTACGAACTTCCCCAAATTACAACACGACCCATTGTTTGCTTTTTTAAAGATCAGGTCAGCATCTTGGGACCAGAATAATCCCATTTCTCCTTAAGAATCCCTCTCTGCTTAATGTCAGCTAGGACAGGAGGACAGAAAATGAAAGTAAAAAGAACTTACCGCAAGGAAGTCTGGCTTGAGTTCAATAGCTTTGGAGAGATCTGGCAATGCTGATTTAAACTTGCCCATAGCCAGGTAAATGGTGGCCCGTTTGTAATAGGTAAGGTAATTTTTTGGATCAATTTCTGACGGGAAGAAAAGAAATCAGCCACAGTGTCAGTATCAGCTTGCTTTTGCTTCGCTACCATGACACTCTGCTATGGACTCTGCTATGGATGGTAGATGGGAGGGGGGAAGCAACTGCTTCATGTCCAGAAGATACTGCTTCAAGGCCACCCAGCTGGCAGACAAAGGTAGCAACATACCAACCTAAGCTTGAAGTGACCATTCTGAAAACATTTTGCTTGAATCTGATTGGTCATGGTGTGTGTGTGTGTTTCAGTGATGGGAGGCAGACAAGGTAGGGAAAAGTTGAACTTAGGAATTTTGGTGTGCAATACTCAGTTCTGGCTGTGCATTGGACTAATGCAAGGGACTAATAAAACTATATCTTTCTCAATAAATGGAGCAAAATATCATTTCTGCTTAGAAAATTGTCAGTCACTGAGTGTATATCTAGCAGGAAGGCAGAGTAACAGGTAACCTTGCTAGCATTGGAGCTCTGCCTCCATTTGCGATGCGCAACACCAGAAAAGCAGCATGGAAACAAAGAATATGGTCTCTCACTGGGTGCTCTTGCCTAAGTATGCAAAATCCTTCCCGGAGGATCTTTCATTTTGCAAAAGATCCAATGCAGAAATGGCTACATTTCTTCCTGCAGCACCTGCCAGCAGTGGGTCAGAGCATCCTGGAGCTGTCATTATATTGCTATTCCCTACTGCACTATTATGAAGATTAAACATGGGTGGTAGGGGAGGAAATTACGCCCTATGATAAAGGAAGGCCAGGCTAAAAATATTGAGAGCAGCTACTGAAGGAAAGGAGTCCTGCTACTTATCTAGTAAATAGTTCATCAAGTTTGCTAAAAGCAGAAAATAATCTGAATTTGAAGAAAGCATTATGCGAGGGGTTATTTTTTTGCAAGAGACATGGACCATTCATAGCAGGCACATCTTAAAAATGGCATTTTTCTCTTGTGGAAAACCTGATTGTGTTTCATATTAGAAGATTTTAAAAATGCTTGAAGTTAAAATAATATTTTTTAAATAAACTGATCCAGGTCCTGGCAGCAGAGCCATTCTTTTTAGCTTCTTACTTTTATATTTGTTAAGCCTATAAAACACATTAGTCCTATAATGTAGCACAGGGGCCCCCAAATTTGTTAACTTTAAGACTTGTGGACTTCAAAATTCTGGGAGTTGAAATCCACAAGACTTAAAGTTGTCTAGTTTGGAGACCTCTGATGCAGCAGATCTGCCTGTTTAGGAGTTATTAATAGTTAATAGTCATTTTTTTTCCTGAAGAACAAGATAGCCTTGATCCAGTTTGGTTCATCTAATTCTCCTTTAAACTGCCTGGGCTGATTCCTATAGCTTTAAATTGCTCCTACTAGAGAAATTGGACAGTGCCACAATGTTAATGGAACTGTATCAGCCAATGTAGCTTTTTTTCAATAGGCAGTTGGCACCTTGAATTGGCATTCCAAGGCTGGTACTTACCCACTGCTGAATGGTAGTGTGAGAGAGCTTCAGCCAGCTGCCCGGCAGCCAGTAGCTTTCTACCCATTTCTAGATGGTTGTCAATCTCAGCTTGCCCGACAGCCAACAAACCTGGAAAAGATGAAGTGATTCAGGAAACGAAGAGCTAGGGTAGTACTTCTCAATGATGGCAATTTTAAGATGACTGGACTTCAACACCTTTGCCAACAGCATGCTAGTATGTAATTCTGAGAGCTGAAGGCTTCACATGCTGGCTGAGGAATTCTGGGAGTTTAAGTCCTCCCATGTTGACTGGGGAATTCTGGGAGCTGAATGCCTCACTTTCTGGCTGGGGGATTTGGGGAGTTGAGGCCCTCACATGCTGGCTGGGGAATTCTGGGAGCTGAAGTCCACACAACTTTAAAAAATGGCTAAGAAACTCTGACCTAAATCCTTGATGCATTCTTAACTAGCTGGTGATACAACAAATTTTTTTGCAAATACCAAAGATAGCACCTCAATAATTTTCCCCCTTCCCTTCCCCTCTTCCTCCCTCCCTCTCTGAGGAATCCTTTCCCCTTGAAAGTGACCCTGGGTGGCTCAACCCTAGTAGAAGTCAATTATTAAAATATTAGAATAAAAGCAGCCACATTAGGGACAAAACTAGCTTAACATACATAGCATTACCTTATTGGGTTTGTACATTGTCATGCCCCAGTACCTATGGAAAGAGACTGGCTTAATGAACCTTAGTGAGATCAGGGCAGTATGAGTTTTGGAAGGATGCTAGTGAAAGGGTGAAAAAGTACTCGCTTTGAGTTTGCAGATAGCTGCTCTTTCATGAGAACCATGGAGCTCCTGTCCTTCTTTCACCAGTCAATGCTGAGTAAGATTTGAAAGGCTTCAGCTAGAAAATACTGAAATGTGCTCAAATCCTGAAAACCATGGATTGGAATGTGAACACTTTTCATGCTATTTGTTCTTTAAATTGTTCTTCTGCATTTGCTTCAGACTCTTCAGCCTTTCTGTTTAGAAGTCAACTGAAACTTTACGCTAAGTTTTGAATTATAACTCTTCTATTTAATGATGCCATACTAAATTAGCCATTTATAGTTATAACATCTTTGCTGTTTTTAAATGTAAAATGGTTACCTGCTTGGTATCCCCCTACCAAGGATATACTCTCCTTAGAGCCTAGGTTTTGAGGAGTCTAAATTATGACTTTATACAGCTCAGTTTAGCGAATTTATTTTTCTCCTGTCCTGGATTTTTAAAATAATGACAGATAATTGTCAACTTATGACCTTTTGCTAACTTATATTCTTTTGCTAAGTGATACATTTGCTAAGTGAGTTTTTGCCCCATTTCATGACCTTTCTTTCTTGCCAGTTTTCAAGTGAATCGCTGCAGTTAGTAAAACAATTGTTAAGTGAATCTGGCTTCCCCAGGTTACAACATGACCCCGGTTCATAAATATGAGTCAGTTGCCAATTGTTCTGAATTTTGACCATGGAGATGCTGCAATGGTCACAAGGGTGAAAAATTGTCATAAAATCTCTCTTTTTAATGCCACTGTAACTTTGAATGGTCACTAAATAAACTGTTGCAAGTCAAAGACTACTTGTATAAGGCTATACAGAATGAATGGGTTAACAGGTCAGTCCCATCAGACAGAGAGATCACTGAGGACTAGAAACATGCTAAGGTTTAAATGGATGACATCAGGAAAAATGGGTTGGTGGAAGCACAGGCAAATCCAGCCAATCACATTGCCCAAAGGGAGGGTCTCCCAAGGAATAACAGGGCGGAGCTTGCCAAGATTGGGAGCAAAAAAAGACTGACAGGAAACGACTATGGCAACAAGGGGCGGGACCACTGTGAAGCTAGGTTGCTAAGGTCAAAAAGGAAACGGAGGTGGGCTTCGGTTACTATGCAACTGTAGTTGCATAGTACAGTTACAGTTACCTGGCAACTGTAGATCCAGCAAGACGCAAAGCAACGAAGCAGCCCACAGCAACCTCTTCTCATAGTTGCCCGGACCGAGCCCGGGACCGTGCGCGCTTCGCCCAAGCAGCCCCACGCTGCGCCACACCGGCTGCTGTCCGTACTCCATGTCCCAGCTCCAGAATCCGCTCACTTCCGCATCCGTATTCGGTCGCTGACAGGTTCCGGCACGCTGTTCGTGTCTCTTTTATTCGAGCGTGATAGGGCCGCTCTAGGAATGACCATTCACTCTCGTCGGCATCCAACGGGCGTCCAAAGGAAAGAAGGAAGGGAGGATAGAAATGATTGAGCCTGCTAACCAATCACCGCCCTCTTCTTGGAGAACCGTGGAACTTCCCTGGCCAATCAGAGTTAGGGCAAGCGCGGCGGAGAGTCAAAAGGCGGTGCTTCTTCGCGGGGAAAATTTGCAGAATTCGAAACGAGGTGAGAGCTTTTTTTTCAATCACGTGGTGCGAAAAAAAAGTAGAATTCCTGGATGGGGGGAGGGGCAGTTATTTGCAGGGTTTTTTGCAAACTGGAGGAAGGGAACTTACCATATGCTTTATTGTAATTAACAGCCAACAATAATAATTTTAGGGGTGCCTTATTATTTCTAGCGGAAGCAGAGGAACGAGGAAAAGCACTTAATGCAGAATGTAGTTCCTGAGCCTGTGCAGAGCGCCTCTGTCGTTCTCTCTTCCATACTCCCATTGAAAGCTTGGCATGTAATCAAAAACGGGTCAGGGGCTACTAGATATCATTCTTAACCTTGTGCAGTGTAAAAAAAATAAAATAAATAAGACGGGCAGCTCTTTTAAGGTTGACATTTTCCTCTTTTTAAACAATATAATTTTTTTTAAAAAATTAGTTCTTGAAGTTGTCAGTTAATGAGCCAAGGTGTTGGAAGACCATTGTGTCACTACTGGAATGTTAACAACAATGAAGGTTCTGTACTTTTTAAGTTGCGAAATGTTTGGGAAGGAATGGGAAAATATAGTTCACAGTGCATGACCTTACCTCTCCTTTGCAACTCTTTAAAACAACTCCATCTTTCCCCTGGGATCACATGGCAGCTTTCTGGAACTGCTCAAAATATTGTTTTAAATTTAAAAATGTACATTCAGCCTCACGGTGAGCTAGATGGCAAATTAAATAAATAATTTTTAAAAAATTTAAATGGTGGGTACATTTATGTCTTATCTACATATCTTGGAGCCAAATCTGAAGTTTGTTGCAGTCAGTGGTGAGCTGTGGACAAGGCCTTGCCTTATTTCTTTAAAACTGGCATAATATTTAGAATTTTTTTCTTTTTTAACATTTTGGAAAGGAAGGAGAAGATGAGAGGGAAGGTGAACAACATGACTAGTGCTTTAACTATCATTCTGCATTTAATTTTGGATCATCTCAGTGTTCCAAGGTTTGAATGGCTGCCACAGAGAGGAAGGGGTCAAGCTATTTTCTAAAGTGCCTATAGTCCAGACAAGGAATAATGGATGGAAACTGAACAAGGAGAGATTTAACCTGGAAATAAGGAGAAACTTTCTGACCGTGAGAACAATCAACCGATGGAACAGCTTGCCTTCGGAAGTTGTGGGAGCTTCCTCACTGGAAGCTTTCAAGAAGAGACTGGACTGCCATCTGTCAGAAATGGTTTATGGCAGAGGTCTTCAAACTTGACAGTTTTAAGACTTGTGGACTTCAACTCCTAGAATTCCTCCTCCGGTCATGTTAGTTCAGGAATTCTGGGAGTTGAAGTCCACAAGTCTTCAACTTGTGAAGTTTGAAGACCCTTGGTTTAGGGTCTATTTGAATGGGGGATTGGACGAAATGACCTAAAACATCCCTTCCAACTCTGTTAATATATTAATCTCTTCAATTCCCAGAGAATGTGACAAGGATGCCTGATGGAGCCTGATATCAAGCGACGGAAGACAGCAGAGCCCGTGGGTGCCTCTACTTGGAAAGTGCTGCCTGTACTTTCGGAGCAAGAATTTCAGGACGTCAGGCTCATGCCTGTCTACGCTGCGCCTGTTGTGGATAAGAAAGAGACCTGTCGACTGATGAAAGAAGTCTCTGTTATCTATCCAATGAGTGACTACCCTCATTTGAAACGTATCCGGGCTTGTCTCTCTGCAGGTAGCCCCCACCCCCTGGAGATGATCTTGTGTCTTGCAGGTTTCAATGGAGAACAGTCTGGCTTGCGATCTCTCGCTGAACTCTTTCCCAATGGCGAAGTAGATCTCTGTGGCTTGGGGAAACCTTTCTTGGTCCATGTGCCGGCCTGCGCGCCTTTGACTCGTGCCCAGTATGAGGAAGCTGCGTCGCACTGGCCTGTCTCCTTCCATGAGAACAAGCGGATCAGCCAAGCTCTGAAAGGCTGTCTTTTCTCCCCCCTAGAAAAGAATAGCATGCAGGGTTACATGGAGTTGGCCATCCAAGCAGCCCAGCAGGGAGCAAGGCAAGCTATGGAGCCTGTAGGAGCTGTAGTGGTGGACCCGGCCACCAGCCGAGTCCTGGCGGTTGGTCACGACTGCAGAGAGGGCTCCAACCCACTTCTCCATGCTGCAATGGTTTGCATTGACTTGGTGGCCCACAGCCACGGAGGGGGAACTTACAGCTTCAATGATTATCCTGCTTGCACTTTCCTTCCTGTGGACAAAACTTCCCAGCCACCTCTTTCTCTTGAGGATGGCCTCCCGTACATCTGCACCGGGTATGACATGTACTTAACTCGGGAACCATGCATGATGTGTGCCATGGCACTGGTACACTCCCGCATCCAGCGGGTGTTTTACGGAGCTCCGTCCTCTCATGGGGCTCTGGGTACAACACACCACATCCACAGCCAGAAAGGCCTCAACCATCGCTATGAAGTATTCCGAGGCATTCTGGAAGATCAGTGCAAATGCTTGGCACAGCTTTCCAATCACAAGGAATCGTCATGAGAGACATTTTCTGGTGGGGAAATTCTTATTTTGGTGCCTTCCGGGGATGGTATATTGTATTTTTTTTTTCAAAAAAGGATACTGGAAGGATGGTTTCGTGCTTGTGGTGTAGTTTGTTTGTAGACCTTGACTTATAACAATTTGTTTAGCGATAGTTTGAAGTTAAAACGGCGCTTTAAAAACTCAGTTGTGATGGTTTTGCCAATATTTATGGCAGTTGCAGGTCCCGCGACCCCCTTTTACAACCTTCGGGCAAGCAAAGTCAATGGGGAAACCCGGATTCCCTTTACCACTGTGTTACTCACAACTGCACTGATTCAGTTAACAACTCTGGCAAGAAATGCCATAAAAATTGGGCCAAACTCCCTTTACAATGGTCTCAGCAACAGAAATGTTGGGATCGGTTACAGTCATAAGTCGAGGATTACCTGTAAAAGGTTGGGTCTTGAGCAATGGTGGGATTCAAAAAATTTTTTTACTACAGTTCTGTGGGCTTGGCTTGATAGGTCTGGCAGGGGAAGGATATTGCAAAATCTCCATTCCCACCCCACTCCTGGGGGAAGGTTATTTCAAAAGCCTATTCCCTCCCCACTAACCTGCTTTCCAGTTCTGTTCTATTGTGCAGGGCAACTAAAGAAGACCCAGCCGATCAGCTGGGACTTAAGAGGCAGAGAATAGATGGGGGTGGGGCCAGTCAGAGGTGGTATTTGCTGGTTCTCTGAACTATTCAAAGTTTCCGCTACTGGTTCTCCAGAACTGGTCAGAACCTGCTGAATACCACTTCTGGTCTTAAGATCAGCTGGTGAGAGTGCCAAAATGTAGACCGCCATAATGTATGGTGAGCATAAGCAAAAGCCACTTTGTTCTAGTAGATGAAGCCCCAGGTTGAGGCTCTAGTTCCAACTTGGCTATGAAAGCCTGGTGGGTGACTTTGGGTCCCTTTATAGGGAAAACAGGAGGAGGAAGGAGTATTGGATGTATTCACGGGCTTGAGTTATTTGTAAAAATTATAAAGGTGGGATAAAAATATATAAACATGGTCATAGCAATGCTAAAATAGGATGGGATATTGCAATGCCTTGAAACTACAATGGAATTGTTATTATTTTTATTTTGCTATCGATGTGTAACAAACTGCCTTTGTTAACCATAAAAATAAATGAAGTAATAAGTGAAGTCTTTTTATCCTTGTAATTTTTTGTTGGTACATATATAAAAAAAATGTGTCAAGTTTTTTTCATTCCTTGTTTCTAGTGAGCTGGAACCAATTGCCCCATTTTTCCTAAAAGTACCACTTTGATATTTTCAAACAATGCAACCATTTTGTGAGAGTCGTTAACTGCACCACTCAAGACTTACCTGTAAGTCGCTGCTGCCAAATACAGGTGTGCCTGCTTGCTTTAATTCAACAATGACAAAGACTTGGGATGACTTTATTGGGATTGTATAACCACCAATGCTAGTGTTTTCCACTTTTCCCAGGACAATCTCCCAAATGAAACAGCAGAGCAGGAGTTGTAGAGCTAATCGTTTTGCTTTCTACTTTTATTACATAAAAATGAAATGAAATAATGTTTAACATCTTTACTGATAACACTCATAACTTTATAAAGGGGGACTGACTGCCTGTGCGCGCCTGAATGGCATCTCTTCAAAATTCATAAAATATGTAACAGTAAAATATTGTAAAATATGTAAAATATTGTAACAGTTAAGCTGCTATGACTGGATATGTATCAAACTACTGGTCAGATAACAGATACTCAAGAGTTGGAAGGGACCTTTTTTTTTTTTTTGGAAAATTTTATTTGGGTTTTCACAAAAACAAAATACAAATAAAACATCTTTTTTGAAAATAGCATGGTCCCAGGTTATCACTTCTTCATACAGACACAAAACTCAATTTCATGCTCATTTTTATATTCTATTCTATATCTTATTACCATTTTATATTTTCTACATAGTTTTTGCCCTCTTAATTTTCTCAACTTTCTTTTAATTATCTCAATTCAAATCATTATATTTTATACTTTTGTCTGTCCTGTTTCAATTTCACATTATCTTTTCTTATTAAGCAAATTTTTCCCTGCAGTTACCAATTAGCATATAACACCTTTATATCCTTTAATTTTATCCATTCAAACTCTTAAAGTTTCAATATATACCTTTAAGATTATAGCATTCAATATAGTACATAACTTCAAATCGAGTTCTTGGTACATTCTTAAAGCCCATGTCACACTGCCCAACAGATGCAAAAAGGACACAGCGGACGAGCAAAATGTTCCATCCGTTATCCGCTCTCAAAAGGGGCAAAATTTTGCATAACCGGAGCGGATAACACGGACGCGGGGAGGACGCAGGGCGGATGCAAAGCGGATATGGAACGGAAGCCCAGCGGATGAGAGCGGATGGCGCGTCCGCTAGGCTTGCGGGGGGCCTCAGCAAAGTGGACGCGGAACAGATACAGCGGATGCACAGCGGACGCCGAACAGATGAAGCGGATGCATAGCGGATGCACAGCGGAAGCCTAATGGATACCTGGCATTAATTGCACATGCGGGGAGGATGCATTCCGTCAGCCCCGCAGATATAACGGAAGCAGCTCGGAAGCAGGTCGCCATTCAGAGGAAAGACCTGCTTCCAGACACATCGACTGCCTTGCCTGCCCTGCCTGCATGTCTGCCTGCCAGCCTTGCTGCCAGCCTTGCTATCAGCCTTGCTGCCAGCCTCCCTGCCACCCTTGCTGCCAGCCTGCCTGCAAGCCTTGCTGCCAGCCAGTCTGCCTGCCAGCCTTGGTGCCTGCCTGCCTGCATGCCAGCCTTCCTGCCAGCCTTGGTGCCTGCCTGCCTGCCAGCCTTGGTGCCTGCCTTGGTGCCAGCCTTCCTGCCAGCCATAGTGCCTGCCTGCCTGCCTGCCAGCCTTCCTGCCAGCCTTGGTGCCTGCCTCCCTACCAACCTTCCTGCCAGCCTTGGTGCCTGCCAGCTTTCCTGTCTGCTTTGGTGCCAGCCTCCCTGCCAGCCTTGGTTCCTGCCAGCCTCCCTGCCAGCCAGCAACCCCACAACCATGCGGAAGCACAGCAAGCCTCAGCCATCTGCTGCCAGCCCTGGCAAGAGGGACAGGGCTACCATCCCGCCCCCTGGCCCTCACTCTGGTTCTCCTGGGGCTTCTGCAGCACGGGCTCGCTCTTCTGGGGCTGGCGCTTCTGCTGCTTCTGCTTCTGGAGGAGCTGATGACAAGCACTCCAGCACCAGCCACCTCCACAGCACCTGCACCCTTCACCCCTGAGACTGAGCGACCAAGAGGAGTGCCAGAGACTCATTTTTGTCTTATAGCTTGTTGTTAATAAAGTCTATTTTTGATTCACACACTTGCTTCATTTCTTTTTTTTTTTTTTAATAAAGTCTTGCTGGAAACTTTTAGAAATGGTTTAAGCCTTTGCATGCTTGTGGGATGAGTTAAGATAGCTGTGGGATGGGTAATAGCTGTGGGATAGATAAACCGCCAGTGCAAGCATAGTGGGACTGTATGGTCCACCCTCCCAGGTGCCACACCTATGGCCCTTTATTATCAATAATAATGTAATAATTATCCACACATGTCAACACAAACACAACTCTTTATTAAACGCCCTGTTCATTGTAGGCCAACCAAACATACATGGCCCAATCTCATCCATGTGATGAGACAGGCAGAAGGAAGCATCCATTAAGCATCTACCATCCTGTCTTGCCACTCCACTGCTCCAGCTGGGGAGTTGCACCAGTGTCTCAGGAGGTTGCGCTGCTTCTTCGCTTCATGTGAGGCTCTGTTGGGGCCTTGCACATCCTCAGTGTCGATCAGGTTTCGCCCTTGCCTCCATTCCCCAGGCTCCATGTCCCCATTGCCTTGCTGGAGGTCCACGAGCCTGTTCTGCAAGACTGGGTAGCGGGTGCGCATGAGATTGTGCAGGATGCAGCAAGTTTCCATGATCCTCCTCACGGTCTCTGGGCAATGCTGCATGGTGGTGAGAAGTACCTGGAACCTGTTGGCCAGGATGCCAAAGGCGTTCACCACCCGCCTTGCCCTGGACAGCCTGTAGTTCAAGATCCTCTCTTCACGGGTGAGGAGTCTGGAGGTGTAGGGCTTCATGAGGTAGGTTCTTGGGGAGAAGGCGTCATCCCCCACGATGAAGTAGGGCACATCTTGTGTGTCGTTGGGCAGGGGTTCTGGATCTGGGAAGCCCACGATGAGGTTGCCTTCCAGCTCCTCCTTGAGGTGACTGGCGTTGTATACCTGGGCATCTGAAGATGAGCCGTTGCCTGAAGCATCGATGTACATGAACTTGTAGTCAGCATTGACCATAGCGAAGAGGATGATGCTGAAGAAGCCCTTGGAGTTGAAATAAGTGGAGCCCGACTTGGCTGGAGCTTTGCAGGCCACGTGCTTTCCATCTATGGCTCCAACGGTGTGTGGTAAGTTCCACTTCTGATACCACTGCTGCTCTGCAACTTTCTTGCATCCTTCTTCAGTGGAGGGGTACTGGAGGAACTCCCCCTTGTATTCTTCGATGATGGCCTGCACCACTTCTCTGACCACAATGCTGATGGTGTTGGATGGCACCCTCCAGCCGTACTGCATGCTCCTGTAGGAAGTCCCTGAGGCCAGGTGGCACAGAGTGAGTGCCACCTTGAGCCCAGGTTCCAGGCTGGGCCGGAAGTTCGTGTTTGCCTTGGTCAACCTGGGTGTCAGGCGCTGCACAACTTCATCAAACATGGCTGGAGGCATCCTCATGAAGTTCTGGAACGCCCGAGTGTCTTCGCTCCTGAGCTCCACCATCAGCTTGTTGTATAGTCCGTCCTCTGCTCTTCTGGTGAGCCATGTTTGGATCCAGACTCTTTTTGGGTGGCTCCTTTTCTTCTCTCAGTCGAGTTCACAGAGCCTGCAGATAGCTTTGCACTGTTGCAGAATGATTGTGGCTGCCGAAAGGACTTTGTTACAATCCACGGTGGACATGACTGGATGCTGTGGAAGAGGAAGAGGAAGATGAAGGCTGCAGAGGTCTGCACCGCTGGGCTGCATCCGCTAGGCATCCGTTCTGCATCCGTTCTGCGTCCGTTCCGCTTCCTCCCTGCGTCCGGGCGGATGCGAGTTGCGCGGATGCTTAGAGGATGCCTAGCGGATATAGCGGATGCGTAACGGATGCGTAACGGATGCCTAGCAGATGCGTAGCAGATGCAGAACGGACGAACTGGATACATTTTCCACGCAAAAGTTTTGGGCAGCCCAAAACTTTTGGAGCGGATGAAATGTCCATAAACAGATGCTGGACGGATAGAGAGGAAGCCAAACGGAGGCAGTGAGTACATCGCATTTTCGAACGGATGGCAAGATTTTTTGTCCGTTTTACATCCTCTTTGCATCCGTTGGTTCAGTGTGACATGGGCTTAAAATAGAGACTATCTTCTTAAAAAGAAATATATATGTATATATCTGTAAATAAAACACACATTCCATTCCAATTCAATTCTATCATTAATATGCATTAAAATTTTAACAGCTTTAACATTTCTTTTCAATTAAATATACTTCCTTGGGAACACTTATAAATTTCCATAGTTAATTCTTTTTTTACATATTTCTCACTTATATTTTTATAAATCATTACTAATAATTAAAAATGTTCCTTTTTAATTCTCTCAATCATTTTAATTCATTTATTTATTAACAAACATCCCACTACATTACAGTAAATATTTTATCCATCATCATATTTTCTAAAATTATTTCTACTTGTAATATAACAATGCTTTCTTACGTACTTTTGCAGAATTCCTTTTGCAATTAAATTTTCACCTATTATCTCTAAACAAGCTTATGGTTACAATCCTTATATCTTTTCTCTGTTTCTCCATTTCTTGTTTCTGTTTTTTACAAATTCTTGTCTTTGCCTTCGTCCCCCTCTTCTTCTCCCTTCCCTTTTTACCCCCTCGTCTCTCTACTTCTAATTCTCTCATCTGTAACCCCCTCTTCTGTTGCTTTCTAATATTATACTTATCTTTCAAATTGTTCTTCTTTTTAGGTGTTTTTTCTAGTCTTAAACCTTTCATCTCTGTCCCCCTTTTTCTCTTTTCCCCCCACTTAAAATTATTTGACCATTAAAGATGGCTTCTTCTTTGTCCCAATCTTCTTGTTCTGCAAGCATTTCTTGTTGCTTCTCATAGTTCCAGATCTCCATTTCTAAGAATTGAAACACGAAGCCAAAATAACTTCTTGAGCATCTTCTTTCCATTTTTTAAGTTCCGTTTTCAGTTCTCAGAGTGATACCATTTTAAAAAAATTTAAACAACCACCCATTAATTTTAGCCATCTAGATGCAAAAACCCAAAATCACCAAATGATCCAAATAATCCAAGGCTGTTTCTACTTGCTTCTTTTTTCTACTTTCTCTTCCTGGGGTTCTATTATTTTGTTACCAAGTTTCAATTAAAATGTATCTTTGAGGAATCTTGTTAAAATTTCACTGTAAGTTCCTTTTTAATTACAGTTCCATTCCTTAATTCCAGGCAGTCTCCTCCATTTTTCCAGATCCTGCGCTTTCTTTCTTTTTTTTTTCTTTCCTGCTTTTAAAAAACTTAAATGTCCAGAAATCTTCATTATCCCTTTGACTTTTATTTTCAGCTTAGATGCCTATTAATGTGAAAGTGGATTTTTTTTCAATTTCTTGCTTAAGTCTCTTATCTATCAGTATAAGGAAGGGAAGAAAAAAAAAACCTAATCCTTTCCATTCTCTCCTTCGCAGCTTCAAAATCTTCTTTGGGAACAATGTTGTTAAGTTTAAATTCCACGGTACCTTGTTTGTTGCTTTTGCTGTTTGACCCAGTCAACCAAAATTTTCTCTTCTTCCTCCTGCACATTCTTTTCCGGTCAAGTTCTTCTTTGTGGTGGCCATTTCTGACCACCGCTATAACCGCCTTTGGGAAAGTGAGTAATGGCCAGCTGGGGAGGAGAGATGCGGCTCTCCTCAACCCTGCAGGCAGTTTCCCCCCTCTTCACCATCTCTACAGGGTGGCTTAGCCCCGAAACCAGCTGGCTCGGGGCGCTCTAGCGGATCGAGCATGGATCGAAGCCTCGGAGAGACAAGGTTTCGGTCTGCTGCCGAAGAAGCTCAAACCGGAAGTCCTCAGAGTTGGAAGGGACCTTGTAGATCAGTGGTCCCCAACCTTTTTTGTACCAGGGACCAGTTTCACACAGAAACACTTTTTCAAGGACCGGCAAAATCAATTCTTCCCCAATAGTAAAGGGCTTCTTTACTATTTCTTTACTAAAAACATATTTTTATATATATTTTAATCATGATTATTCATTCTTTGCTGCCTGGTACAAAATGATCCATGGACCAGTACCAGTCCGGGGCCCGGTGGTTGAGGACCCCTGTTGTAGATTATCTAGTCCAACCCCCTACCCAAGTGGAAGGCCCTACACCATTTCTGACAAATGTCAGTCTAGTCTCTTGAAAGTTTCAAGTGATGATGCTCCCAGAACTTCCGAGGGCAGCTTCTGTTCTATTGGTTGATTATTCTCACTGTCAGAAAGTCTCTTCTTATTTCCAGGTTAACTCTCTCCTTGTTCAGTTTCCATCCATTATTCCATCCATTGTTTCCATAAGTCTGGCCTACAAGCACTTTAGAAAATATCTTGATCCCTTCCTCTCTGTGGCGGCCCATCAAATATTGGAACACTGCTATCATGTCTCCGCTGGTCCTTCACTAGACTGCTGCTGCACACTGCTGGCTCATATTTAGCTGGTTGTCCACTAAGACTCCAAAATCCCTCCCACAGTTACTGCTATTGAGCCTAGTTTCACCCAATCTATATGTGTACTTTTGGTTTTTCTTGCCTAAGTGTAGGACTTTATTTTTCTCTACATTGAATGTCATTTTGTTTGATATAGCCCAGTGTTCTAGTCTATCAAGATCCATCTGGATGTTGATCCTATCTTCTTGGGTGTTAGCAATTCCTGCCAGCTTAGTATCATCTGCAAATTTGGTAAGTTCCCCTTCTATTCCCTCATTGTCAATGAAGATATTGTAGAGTCCTGGACTTAGCGACTGTTTGGTTAGTGATCAAAGATACAATGAATCTGTCCAGAGTTGTAGAAAATTGTCAAATTTCCACCATTCATTTCGTGACTGTTCAAGGTTATAATAGCACTAAAAACATGCTTTATGACCATTTTTCACACTTATTACTGTTGCAGCACATGATCAATATTTGGATGCTTAGGGGGCTTCTGGTTTGAGCTTCTTCAACGACAGACCAAAACCTAGTCTCTGTGAGACTTTGATCCATGCTGGCTGCTGGAGCACCCTGAGCCGGCTGGTTTCGGGGATAAGCCACCCCATAGAGGTGGTGAAGAGGGGAGAGAGTGCCTGCAGGATTGAGGAGAGCCGCATCTCTCCTCCCCAGCTGGCCATTGCTCTCTTTCCCGAAGGCGGTTGCAGCGGTGGTCAGAAATGGCCACCACAAAGAAGAACTTAACCGGAAAAGAATTTGCAGGAGGAAGATAAGAAGAGAAAGTTTTGGTTGACTGGGTCAAACAGTAAAAGCAACGAATAAGGTACCCTGGAATTGAAACTATTAAAAAACAATAACATTGTTCTCTAGGAAGATTTTTAAGCTGTGAAGGAGAAAGAAAAGGGAAAAGATTTGGTTTTCTCCTTTTCTTATACTGACAGCTAAGAGACTTAAGCAAGAAATTGGAAAAAAGTCCACTTTTTCATCAATAGACATTTAATGCTGAAAATAAATAGTCAAAGGGATAATAAATATTTCTGAATAATTCTGGATAATCCAGATAATATTTCTGGATAATTAAAAGCTTTTGAAAACAGGAAAGGAGAGAAAAAGAATAAAAGGGCAGGATCTGGAAGAGAGGAGACTGCCTGGAATTAAAAAAGAACTTCCAGCAAAATCTCAACGAGATTTCCAAAAGTTACATTCTAACTGAAATATTGCAACAAAAACCCTAGGAAGAGAAAGTCGAAAAAGAAATAAGAAGATATAACTCAGGACTATCTGGATTACTTGATGGTTTCTGGATTCTTGGTTATTGTTTTAAATGACTAAAATCAATCAGGCGGTTGTTTAAAACTGTTTAAAATGGTTCCACTTTTAGAAGAACTTTAAAAGTACAAAGAAGATGCACAAGAAGGGAGAGGTTCTTTTGGCTTCATATTTCAGTTCTTAGAAATGGAGATTTGGAATTATGAGAAACAACAAGAAATGCCTGCAGAACAAGAAGATTGCGACAAAGAAGAAGCCATCTTTAATGAACAAGTAATCTTACATGGGGGAAAAAAAGGAAAGGGGGGAAAGAGAATGGAAACTTTAAGATTGGAAAAAACAAGTTCCCCCCTCCCAAAAAAAATAGAGTGAAAAATAAATATAAAATCAGAAAGCAACAGAAGAGGGAAATGCAGAAGAGAGAATTAGAAATAGAGAGACAAGGGGGTAAAAAGAGCAGGGAGAAGATGAGAGGGAAGAAAGAAAGGAAAAGAAGTTACAAAGGACAGAAGCAAAATATCGAGAAACGGCCTATTTTGAGATAATGGGCGAAAACTTAATGGAAAAAGGGATTCTGCAAATGTACATAAGATAGTGTGGTTATGTTAGAAACAGAAATAATTTTAGAAAATATAAAACAATGTATGATTAAAATATCTGATAAATAGCTATCGTAATTCAGTGGAATGCTTGTCAATAAATAAATGTAACAAAAGGTATATTTAATGATTTATAAAACATATGTGAATAGAAATAAGGGAAAAATTAATTATGGAGATTATATGTGTCTTGAAGGAAGTATGATATTTAATTGAAAAGAAATGTTCAAGATGTTAAGATTTTAATGATTATTAATAATAGAACTGAACTGGAATGGAATGAGGGTTTATAATTACAGATTTTTTACAATCTTTCTTTTAAAAAAAAAAAAAAGAATATAGTATGTATTATGAGAATGTACCAAGCAGAATTCGATTGGAAATTATGTATTATGTATTATATTGAAGGTCATAAACTTAAGGTATATATTGAAGTTTAAATAAGAGTTGAATGGATATAATTAAAAGATATAAAGGTGTCATACTCCAATTAGTAACTAAAGGAGAAAATTTTAATGAGAAAAGATAATATGAAATTGAAACAGAACAGACAAAAGTATAAATATAATGATTTGAATTGAGATGAGATAATCAAAATAAAATGGAGAAAATTAAAAGAGGGGAAAAAACTATAAATGTAATATGTAAATGTAATATAAATGAAAATGTAAAATAGTATAAGATATGGAATAGAATACAAAAAGGAGCATGAAATTGAGTTTTGTGTCTATATAAAGAGGTTCAACCCGGGACCATGCTATTTTCAAAAAAGATGTTTTACTTGTATTTTGTATGTGTGAAAACCCAAATAAAACTTTATTTTAAAAAAATGGACACTTTGCAACTGGCTCATATTTATGACGGTTGCGATGACATGAGATCATGTGATCTCCTTTTGTGACCTTACAGGCAATGTTAACAGAGAAGCCAGATGTACTTAGCAACCATGTTATCAAAAACTGCAGTGAATCACTTCACTGTGGCCGGAAAGGCCATAAAATGGGGCAAAAGTCGCAACCATTTTGCTTAGTGATCAAAATGTTGAGCTCGGTTGCTGTAAGTAGAGGACTACATGCACTTACAACCAAGATTCGAAATGCTGACAGTCATGTCCCATCCCTTCCTGCTGTGGTCATGTGACTACATTTTCATGTGACTACATGTTCAGTATTTGGCCCAATTTTATGGCTGTTTGTAGTGTCCTGCGATCATGTGACTGTGATATACAATGCATTTTGCTGAAAATTTGGTGTTTACTTCTGGTTTCTGGCAAAAAAAAAAATCCCCCTCCATTGAGACAATGGATTTGTTTTACTACCACTGCGTTCGTTTAATGACCATCACAGAAACGGTTGTAAAATCAGGCATTGTCGTTTGATTAATTCCAGGCTCAATTACAGTCATAAATCAAGGAGTATCTGTATTCTGAAAAAATTTATCTGAGTCTTAAATGTTGGAGGATGGATGAGAATATCGTTTCGGGGTGTTAACTGATACTTTACTAATGTTCACTATAATGACACTTGATTGACTAATTTTGAAAATATTTGGAGAGACATTTCATGCCAAGACATAGTTAGTGAACACTAGCGTTGAATCAATATTTACATATTTTCCTATGTATTCTTAAAATGATCTTACCATCTTGTTTTAAAATGGCTATATATGAACCCTTTGTAAGAAAAGAAATAAAATGATCAAGCAAAAAGGCAAAGATTAAAACCATTTAAAAATAAAACAAACAATTAGGGCAGCTGATGGAATGATAGGGAAGTCCAAGGAAAGGGAGGGAAACAGATAACACTAATTTTCTGACACCAGAACAGAATGACCTTCCCATCATTAAGTATCAATTTACTTGATTTACCAGCACAGTTGAGCCCAAAATTTCTATTGTTAAGGCAGTTAAGTGAGTTTTGTCCCATTTTATGGCCTTTCTTGCCACAATTGTTAAGTGAATCATTGGAATTGTTCAGTTAGTACTGGTAATATGGTTGTTCAAGTGAATCTTGCTTCCCCATTGACTTTGCTTGTCAGGAGGTTGCAAAAAGTGATCATATGATTCCGGGACATTGCAACCATCATAAATACATGCCGGTTGCCAAGCTTCATGTGACCATTGGAGACCATTCATTGGTGCTAAATATGACAAACTGTCGTGTCATTTTTTTTCACTGCTGTTGTAACTTCAACCATTCACTAAGCGAATGGTTGTAAGTCAAAGACTTCCTATAATAACATTCTACTGACCAATTTGGAAAACATGGAGAGATACATTTCATGCCAACAAGCAATTAGTCCACAACAGTATACAATCCATATCTTTCCATTTCTTCCCAAAATGATCTTAGCTTCTTGATTAAAAAAGGCTGTACATGAACCCTCAGTAAGGAATGACATAATATTATAAAGTTAAAAACAAACACTGAAAGCAATTATTTGAAAATTAAACAAGAAATAATTAGGGTGGCTGATGAAGTGATAGGGAAGTCCAAGAAAAGGGAGGGAAACTAATAAATCTAATCTGCCAACACCCAATGACCTTCTCCCCATTAAGTAAATATTTAACTGAAGTATTTCATATTTAACTTAATATTTAACCAAAATATTTAATGTGGAAGCTGAAGTTCGCATATCTTGAAGTTGCTATGTTCAAGAGATACTTTGTTTTGGTATTTCTGAATGAGATTCATAATATGCCTCTCCCCATTTATGGCCCTTGACTTACAACCGTTTGTTTAGTGACCGAAGCTAACAATGAAAAAAATAACTTATGGATGTTTTTCACACTTACAACTGTTGCAGCATCCCTACGTCGCTTGGCAACTGATTCATATTTATGATGGTTTCTGTTCCGTCCGGAAAGAAGCGTGTGAGACCGGGTTCCAAACAACAACAATTTATTAAACTCGCAAGCTAAACGTATAAGGAACAACAGCCCAAGCCGCGGCAGCCCTTTTTATAGCGGCTTGCCTGCGGCTTGTGGCCAATGACACTCTTTTGACAGTTCCTGCCATTTGGCGGGCTTTCCGCATTAGTTCTTAATTAACCAATCTGTGAGTGGCCTTTTCGGCCAATCAGAAAGAGGAACTTGGAACCTACCAAGTTCCATATAGAACACCCCTCCCCCCTTAGTTCAGTCCAATGTGCGTTACATAATCATGCAGGTAGATGGGGCTTTTTCTAGTTCTGGTTAACCTGCGCAGCTCAAGTCGCAACGTGGTCTTTCGAGCAGTTC
The DNA here is from genome assembly GCA_015471245.1 of Laticauda colubrina. Taxonomy (NCBI): domain Eukaryota; kingdom Metazoa; phylum Chordata; class Lepidosauria; order Squamata; family Elapidae; genus Laticauda; species Laticauda colubrina. The sequence goes on from BLBF01000101.1 coordinate 3,407,090, forward strand.
GGATGGGATCGCTGTTTCTCTGGTCCTTCTCCATGGAAGCTCCTGGAAGGGTGAGTCAGCACTGCCGCTCCCACCTGAGTCTCTCGGGCTGGTTGTGATGGCTCCGCCGCTCCCTCCTGGTTTGACCGGATTGGTAGAGCTGGCCTGGCTTTGCTCTCCTGCTCCCGGATTTCTTTCTTGGGGTTCATCTAACTGTGAGTGCTCTTTTTGTTTAGTTAAATTGTCTTTTTGTAGTGTTTCTTGTCTTGTTACAGGAGGTTCATCTCTCCCTTTTTTATTTATTTGTATTCCCCCCCCCCTGGTTTTTTTTAGGTCAATATTTATTTTTGAGTGTATGGTGTTTTTCCATTCGAGGTAGTGGGAACGAAGCTGGTCCTTATGCTGCTTCCATTCCCTACCATCGTCTAAGAGTAGATGGTAGGACCAGGGGCCTGTAATTTGGGTGATGGTGGTGGGAAGCCACAACGTGTCCCCGGTGAAATTTTTTGCATCGACCAGGTCACCGATTTCGAACATATGGTATTTGCTGGAGGAATCGGGGGGTTTGTCCCAGGTGTAAGTGGGGTGCAATCTGTCCAGGTAGGAATGTAGTTTCCTACCCATTAGAAGTTCCGCTGGGCTTTTGTTGGTTGTGCTGCTAGGGGTAATATGCTGCAAAGTTAGTAGTCAGTTTAGTTTGTCTTGTACATCCCCCTTGTCTATTCTTTCTAAGCCCTCTTTAGTATACCGGACCATGCATTCAGCCCTGCCGTTCGCAGCCAAATGGGCTGGCGCAGTCAAAGCATGTTGGATACCCTGGGCCACCAGATATTGTTCGAATTGCAAAGCTGTAAATTGGGGTCCATTATCCGAAATCAGTACATCTGGTAGCCCATGCGTTGCAAAGAGTTTGTCTAGCTGTTTTATTACAGCTTCGGTGGTTGTGAAAGCCATGAGGATGATTTCCAACCAGTTCGAGTATGCATCCACAACTATCAGAAATGTGTTTCCCTTTGTTGGCCCAGCAAAGTCAATATGTACTCTAGATCATGGATCCTGGGGAGTTTCCCAGTCTCTTACTGGTGCCTGTGGGGAATTAGGCCTCGATTTTTGACAGGCATGGCATGTTGCAACCCAGCGTTCAATGTCTTTATCCAGTCCTGGCCACCAGACCTAACTCTTGGCCAGAGCTTTCATTTTGACTATGCCTGGGTGCCCCTTGTGTAACATGCTCAGAATGTCTTCCTAGAGACTGTACGGAATCACCACCCTGTCACCCCATAGAATGCACCCTTTTTCTATGGACAGTTCGGTCTGTCTGGTATGAAATGGTTTAAAAGTCTCAGTTTTGTTCTCCGGCCAGCCTTTACCTACCCAATTCAATATGCGCGCTGTCAAAGGGTCTTTTGTTGTGGCTCTCGCGATGTCTGCTGCAGTCAATGGCAGGTCCGGGCAGGTCTCAAGCTGAAGTGTGGAGGTAGTTGGTGCAGGGTCGTCTTCTATGATGGGCAGTGGGGAACGGCTCAGGGCATTAGTGTGTGTGATGGCTTTGCTGGGTTGGTGAATCAGCGTGTAGGAGTAGGCAGCGAGGAACTCAGACCACCTCATCATTCTAGGTGATAGAATGTTCGCTTGTTCCCTGCCAGGATTCCAAGAAGGGGCTTGTGATTGGTGATTATGGAAAAAGGTCTACCGTAAAGGTACTCATGGAATCTTTTGACTCCGGTGATGATTGCGAGGGCTTCTCTGTCGAGTTGGCTGTAATTGTGTTCCGATTTGGAGAGCGTCTTGGAGTAAAAGGCGACCGGGGCTTCTCTGCCGTCTGGTAGCTGGTGGCTCAGGATAGCGCCGATCCCAAAAGTTGATGCATCACAGGTGACTGTCAAAGGCAGGGTATTGCTATACTGGATGAGAATAGTGTTGGACGTTAAAAGATCTTTGATACCCTGGAAGGCTTTTTGTTCCCGATAGCCCCATGTCCAAATGGTTTTCTTATCTAGCAGTTGATGTAGGGGTTCTGCTATTGTTGCCTTATGGGGCAGGAACATGTTGTAAAAATTTATGAGGCCTAGGAATGCTTGGAGTTCAGTTTTATTCCTGGGCCTAGGAGCGTCTTTTATAGCCTTTACTTTTTCTCAGTGGGGTGGAATGCCTTGTTCATTGATTAAATAGTCCCAAAACTCGACCTGGTTGGTGGCTAATTCACAGTTCTCTCTTTTAACTTTGAGGCCTGATTTCCTAAATCTTGTTAATACTTCTCTTAATCTGGTTTCTAGCTGGTTGGCATTTTTTTGCTGAAACCAGTACATCATCAAAGTGAGGGACGACACCTTTGATTCTGTTTAGCAGGCATTTCATGAGGCTTTGGAACACGCCTGGGGCAACACTAACGCCGAATTGGAGGCGGTTACACTTGAATGCCCCTCTATGTGTTACAATAGTCTGTGCCTCTACTGTCATGGGATCAACAGGTAGTTGTTGATACGCCTGTGCGAGGTCGAGCTTCGCAAAAAATTTTCCTCCCCCTAGCAAGTGCAGTAAATGTTGCACTACCGGTACTAGGTATGCACTTTGTTGGAGCGCATGGTTCAGGGTTGCCTTATAGTCTCCGGAGATGTGCATTGACCCATCTGGCTTCATCGTGTGACGATAGGTGTTTCCCACCTGACATGATCGATTGGCTCTAAAACCCCTTGAGCTATTCATTTATTCAATTGCTCGTCAATTTTTTGCTTTAACGCGAATGGGTCACGTCTGGCCTTTAAACGGATGGGGGCTATATTCAGGTCTAGGTTAATGAAATTGGGGTCCCCTTGTACTTGCCTAGAGTCTAATTGAAAACATCTTGGAATTCTTGTAGAAGGCTCTCCTCCCAGTTGGCTGTGGCGATGCAGTTGATCCCGGTCATCCCGATTCCTAGGGGCATGAATCATTCGATCCCTAGAAGACTACGGCGGTCTTGATCGACAATGGTCAGAGGCAAGATTTCGGCATGGTTTTAAAATTTGACTAGGAAATGTCCAAGGCCTACTACCGGGATTCGATTTCCCTGGTAGTCTTTTAGCACTAGTCTTTGTTTCTGTAGTTCTCTCTGTTAAATGTTCGGTATTAGGCGCCGGATGGTATTCTAGGATACCATGGATAGGAATGACCCTGAGTCGACTTCCATTTCACAGGGCCTTCCCTCGATGCTCACCTTTATCTGAACCTTCTTTCCACTCTCCGTCCTGGCATTGCCGATTGTGACTGTCTGATGCGTTTCTTCCCTGTCATCGGTTCTCTTGTTACGGTTCCATCTGCTGCCGGCTTGTCTTTCTTCAAGTCTGGGGGTGTGTGCTGCCACATCTTTTTGGACTATAGCTCTTTTTGTTGCAGCAGAGTCTTTGATGTGCCCCCTTTTCTTACAAGCCCTGTATATTGCATCGAGGAACCTGCATTTAGCTCGCGGGTGGTTGCCTCCACAGCCTGCACATTGAAACTCACGCTGATTTCTCCTCTTTTCATGCCATTTTTTATCTGAATGGAGTCTATGGACGTCTTCATCGTTGTCCTCGGTACCACTCTGGGAGTTGATGTCTTCATAGTGGGCTGTCACTGTGCACTGTTTCTTTCCTCTCTCTGCCTTCTTCTCCCTGGGTTGGGTTGGCAGGTCTGGAATTGCATTCATTTGCCGCATGGTGGCTGCTGACTTTTTAGCTGCTTCGGCGGCGGTTGCCTCTGCAATGGCCTCGGCCACAGTTATGTTTGGCCGATTCAGGAGTTTGCTCTGAAGGGTAGTGTCCTTCAGACCGAGGACCACGTGGTCCCTCATTGCCTCATCCATATTCTGGAACTCACAGGCTCCTCCGATGTGTCTCAAGGCTGCTACAAAATCTTTGATCATTTCATCCTCCTTCTGGTCCCTCTTATAGAATTCGTGCCTTTTTATTAAATTGGAGACCACCGGTGCATAGTATGCTCGGAGCATTCTGTTGAGGTCGGACCAAGTCATCTGTTTGACATCTCTGGGTTTCACCAGCACCTTCGCCATCTTAAAAACGGCTGGTCTGCAGTGTGTAAGGAAGACAGCCCTCTTCCTTTGGTTTGAGATTTCTTCCATCTCATTGCTTTCTAGAAACATAAGAAAGCGATCGATATACGATTCCCAATCATCCTCATTAGGATTGAATGGTGCAGGTGGAGCATTGTTACCGGCCATCTCTCTCGCTCGGTTCAGATTGCCGCGTGCTTCGGTCTCACCTTCTACGACAATCCCACCTTTGTTGCCAGTGTTCCGTCCAGAAAGAAGCGTGTGAGACCGGGTTCCAAACAACAACAATTTATTAAACTTTGCAAGCTAAATGTATACAGAACAACAGCCCAAGCCGCAGCAGCCCTTTTTATAGCGGCTTGCCTGCGGCTTGTGGCCAATGACACTTTTTTGACAGTTCCTGCCATTTGGCGGGCTTTCCGCATTGGTTCTTCATTAACCAATCCGTGAGTGGCCTTTTTGGCCAATCAGAAAGAGGAACTTGGAACCTACCAAGTTCCATACAGAACAGTTTCACTATCCTGGGGGTCATGTGATTCCCTTTTGCGACCTTCTGACAAGCAAAGTCAATGGGGGCAGCCAGATTCACTTAACCACTGGGTTACTAACTGAATAACCGCAGACATTCACTTAAAATAGGGTGAAACTCAATTTTCTTACTTAACAACAGAAATCTCATGCTCAATTGTGGTGTCGGGGTAAGTGATTTATGAGCTGACCAGCTGCTGCAATGATGTAATGATATTTTGGCTGATATCCCTTGAAGAGCCTGTATAATAAGAAGAGGCCCTATGAGGGCATCTCTCTCTCCTGCATGCTATGTTCCTCCCTAATGTAATTGTTGCTTGTTTTACCTCTGCCTATAATAGTGTATGTATAGTATATACATATTTTTTGTAGATAAAAACACTATTACAAATCTTTGTTGGCTGTTATTACTACTGGGTTGTCTTATGTACTAAAGCTGTGAGCACTCGTACTCTTAAGTCGAGGACTACCTGTAATGGTACTTCCTCTGCCTCTTTAATTTCCTTCATGGCCTTTGTCAGGGGTTGGAGTAATTCCTCCTCAAAGTCTGTATAACGAGTCTTCAACATTGGGAACTTTAAGACTTATGGACTTCAATTCCCAGAATTCCCCAAGCCAGCATGGGGAATTCTGACTCCCAGAATTGCTGGCTGGGGAATTCTGTGAGTTGAAGACTATAAGCCTCAAATTGGCCAAATTTGCTTTATAATATTAACACACCAAACATAGTGTAATGGGTATACATTGAGAAGCAGAGGCTTGCCTTTTTATTTTTTATTTTTGTATTTCAAAAATAATGTTTATTATAACTTGAAAGAAGCAGTAAACACCAGAAACAACAAATACCAAAAAATTAGAAGTCATATATAAGTCAAGAATAGGTATAAAAGACCACCATAAAAGCTTGCAAGCTCATGTGAGCAATGTGCTAGAAAAACCTGAAGCATAATATTTTCACAGGTTATGAGAAATGCTTTTTGTTCAGTAGACTTTTCAGTAGGCAGTACAAATACAATTTTAATGAATACTTTCATCAAATAATATAGAGACTTGCCTTTTAAAGACATAAGAAAGCCACTTTTACAGTAAGCAGAGTGGCGCAGCGGAAGCGTGCTGGGCCCATAACCCAGAGGTCGATGGATCGAAACCATCCTCTGCTAATTTGCAATTTTTTTCCCCGTCCTCTTCTCGAAAGGGAAATAAAATTGAATTACAAGCTGGCGACGTTGGGATACATCCTTTTAAAAACTTTTGTAACTCGCATTTCTCGTCCCCCCCCCGCTTGGATTCCAGAAAACACGAGAAACGAACGCTGATGAAAAATCGTATCTGTCAATCAATCCTGACTTTTGAGCATTAAAGCCTTCTAATTCAGGATTGCAGAGAATTGTCTTTAATTGCTGTTTCACGAAAAACCTTGATTTGCGTGGGTGCAATTCGGGGCTCAGGGGCGAGGGAAAGCTAGCTGGGGTTAAGGAGGTGGAGGAGGATGGGAATTGTAGTGCGAGGCTTCTGGGTTGCAGATAGGAAAAGGCGGAGTTTCCCGCAGCACTAACTTGATTTTTTTAAAAAGGTGGGCATTTTATAATAAATTGGATTATTCGTTCTGGATTTGAGAGTCTTCGCTGCAGAGGCTGGAAAAGCTAACCAAAATAAAGGAAAAAGCCAACATTTTATGAGAAAGGAAGAAAAAAAAAAAAAAAAATACCCGCCCGAACAGGGACTTGAACCCTGGACCCTCAGATTAAAAGTCTGATGCTCTACCGACTGAGCTATCCGGGCTCTTGATGAAAATTATTTTCTGGACTCCTGTAGTGTAATTCAATATCCTAATGCATTTTTTTCCCCCTGCTTTTTTTTTTTTTTTTAAAGGGGATTAGAACTAGAAGGAAATATTCCATATAGACTTTTTCAAATTTCTGTTCTTGAATTTTCTGATCCAAATGATTCATAAAAACCCAAACAAAAAAACCCAAACAGTGCATTAAATAACCTTAAAGATTGCAAAAACCATAAAAACGAGGAAGAGAGTAACAATAACTGCAAGGAGCTGATGAAGTTTTGCCATGGCATGATGGCTCTAAGGGTTGTGGAAAACTGTGCAGATGATAGTTTGTTTTTTTAAGTCCGGACGTTGATTTCTGCTCAAAGAAATGCTGATTGGAAATAAAAATTCTGTTTGTTAATGGTGGTAGGTTAATCCTATTATGGCTATGTCCTACGTAAGAATTTTGGATGAGGGGCTACTTGCTCTAATTCTTGCTTTCATCAGCTGTCGAAATTGCTCTGTAAGGGGTTTCAAAATATCCTGTCCTGATTGCAAGTGGTATTTGGTTTGCTTATGAATGGAGCCATCTAGACAGTTGGCTAACTTTTTCAATAAGCTCTTTAGCTCCTTACGTGCTGTGGGCTATTAAGAAAGACTGGGGGCTGCTTTCTGCCTCTAAGAAAGCAGCCCCCAGTTTTGCTTTGGGGAAATATAATATTCTGCCTCTTAAGAAACAACTTGCCTGCAGAAATAGTTCCCCAGAATCTTTCATTCTTGGTGAGGTAGGGTGCTTCCCACAATGTCCTGCCTTCAGGTGGTTTGGAGAATAGGCTGACCTCCTGATCTTTATTGGAAATCTTGAAACACTGCTATCCTATCTCCCCTAGTCCTTTTTCACTTGGTTAGTTCCCTTCCTGGAGTCTTGGGATCAGAGTGGTATTAAAAAAAATCCTGTGAACACAATAATATCCCAAATATTATTTTATAAAAATAAAGTCCCAAATATCTTCTAGGCATATCTTCTAAAGGTCTCTGGTCATCCATGAGCCAGAAGGAGCAAAAGATGGTGAGATTCAAAGCAGAAGATTCAAGCCAAGAACCACATTCAGCTTTACCCTCAAAATAAAATAGGACGCTTCTAAGAGAGACAGTGAGAAACAAGAACAATCTGTCCCATCTTCCTTGGTTTTTATTGGGGATGAAAATGGAGAACTTCAGATAACTTTCTGATCAGTCGCCTGACCTGAGAGGGAGACCACCCTCTAAACCAGGGGTCCCCAAGCTTGGCAACTTTCAGACTTGTGCACTTCAACTCCCAGAATTCCATAGCTGGCTGAGGGATTCTGGGAGTTGAAGTCCACAAGTCTTAAAGTTGCCAAGTTTGGAGACCTCTGCTCTAAACAACTTCCTTTTTCCAGGTAGTCCTCGACACACCAGCCAAATCTTTATCCAGACATCTAAACACTGGTTTAGATCAATCAGGAGAGGTTCTTTGTGGGAGATGACACGAAAAGATGGTTCTTTTTTTGGGAGATGACACTGGAGATGGCAAGAAAAATCCAAGTCCAGTTCCAAGCTGGGAGAAAGATGCTGGAAATAAAATATAGGCAGTTTGGAAAGAAGGTTGTATTGATGAGCAGAACCAGGTTGTGCAATGTCTGAGAGCTTTGTGTTTTTTATCATTTTACTAATGGACTAATCCTATTAGGTTCTAAATGCCAAATCCTTTCTTTCTTCATCACATCTGCTGGAGTTGAAGGTGTTTTGTTCATGAATAGATTGGCCTTTTCTCAATGGGCACAAAATCTCCCTCTCAAAAGACTTCAGGCAGCTGCTAAAGGCTGGGGCTGCTTCCTGCCTTTAAGAACCTGTTTTCTCTATCTCTATCCCTCCTTTTTTAATATTAAGAATAAAGAATATTTTAATCCAGGGTGGGGATAGGCTTCCTACAACACCACCATCAAAGCTCTGTTGTTGAATATATGGAAAAGGATCTTCTCTTGTAACAATAAAGGGTTTCAGTATTCAGTTTCTACTTAAAATTCTTACTCATTTTAGGGATCAGTTTTAACTGGGTTATTTCACTGGAGTTTTACATTTTTAAAAAAATCACTTTGCACAGCCTTCAGTATTTCGGTAACCAAATATTAATCTGACAATGAATAAAATTTAATTAAAAAACATACCAAAGGCTTGTGTTTTAAAAAGTGCTATAGCAACAACGATGAAAAGTGACTAGGAAGATCTTTGATAAAAATCAGAGGGTCCAAGGAATCCGAATTTAACAACGGAGGATTGTCAAATAATATTTAGGATTATATTAAAACAAGTGAACTCATGAAACACTAAAAACCTTTCATTTAGAATTATAATTCGGCTCCATTGGATTCATTAAGAGGCTAAACGAGAAAATTTAATACATGGCCGGTTAGCTCAGTTGGTTAGAGCGTGGTGCTAATAACGCCAAGGTCGCGGGTTCGATCCCCGTACGGGCCAGGGAGTTCTTTTTGAAAACAAAAATGAACAGCTATTTTAAACAACGCATTGTGATTCGCTGTTACTGCGGCAAATTTTTCGGAAACAGAAGTTTTATGCAATTCTTCCCATGCTAGCAGAAAATACCATGAAAATGTGCAACGCAAGGTAACTCAATGTAATGTAATACAAAGAAAAAAGTAGAAAAGAACAGTAAAAAGAACAGTAAAAAATCTACTAAAGAAATTGAAAATTAGTTATAAAAAGTGACCTGCAAAACAAGGTCTCAAAGTTTAAAATTCGTGTTTTTAGGCAGCAGGCAGTGCGACGGCTTTCTCCGGTCGGAGGTCCTGAATTCGAGTCGCAGTAAAACCACTTTCCCTAGAGCAGGGGTTTTTCAAACTTGACAGTTTAACGTTTAAGACTTATGGACTCCAACTCCCAGAATTCCTCCTCCAGTCATGTTAGTTCAGGAATTCTGGGAATTGAAGTCCATAAGTCTTAAACGTGCTAAGTTTGAAGACCCTTGCTCTAGAAAGGGTACAAATATTTTCCCGCTTTCTCACACTTTATTTAATATCTCTTTTAAGCCCCAAATTTTACATATACATGTCACCTGCTTTGCATTGGGTGCCACAAAGAAAGCTCAAGTAAATACATAGGAAGCATGTTTCCGACTGATATCTGTTGAGAGTTTCAGTCTAAGCAAGAAACCTCGACTACAGTTGTGAAAAAAAGGCCCTTTAATGGAAATCATTGTAACCTGCTTACCAACCTGCCTTCTACCAAGGACCTGTATACTATTGTAAAGAGCAAAATGTCAATGAAAACAAAGGAAGTTCAGTTTTTTTGAAAAAGCCACCTTTGGGATAAACATGACTGGGTTGGGATGCCTAAGAACCACCAATGTTTAGATTTAGATTTTATTTAATATTTTCAGTGCACCTTGTACAACAAAATCAAATGCCATCTTCAGTATACATAATAAATAATAAAACTTTAAAAATGTAAAACACACATCCTTCATATTCTATGCAATTGAATTGAAAACCCAATATTGCATTCATATTGCACTATTCAGTAGACTCAATATAGTTACTGCTCTGGGATAGCCGTTTTTCAGCCTATTTATCCTCAATTTTATTATCTTGTACCATCTGCCAGATGGTAATAGTTAAAAAAAAAAGGGGTGCCCTGGATGAAGGTGATCTTTTAAGAATGTTTTGAAAAGGCAAGAGCTGTAAAGCTCTTCCAAAGAGGGAGGACAACCAATGATCCTCTGGGCAATGTTAACCTTCTGGAATGCTTTCCTATCTGCCACTGTGCAACTGACAAAACCATACATATACAACGGGGTCTAAATTAAGGATTCAGGAGACAAGGTCCCTCCCTTGAAGGGCTAGTGAATTGCTCATAGCTTTACATTAGACTAGATCAGGGATCTTCAAACTTGGCAAGTTTAAGACTTGTGGTTTTCAACTCCTAGAATTCCTGAGCTAACATGACTGGAAGAGTTTAAGTCCACAAGTCCTAAAGCTGTCAAGTTTGAAGGACTGTGCATTAGACAGATGCTAATAACAGCAGCTCTTCCTTTGCCTAAGTGGGTGGCTCTTAAAAGAGCCTTTGGATTTGGTGAAATAAAGGAAGCTTTGTTTGCAAGCTCCTTTACTTGGAGCTGGTGTATTTGGTGACAGCTTTGGTGCCCTCGGAGACGGCGTGCTTGGCCAGCTCGCCGGGCAGGAGGAGGCGCACGGCCGTCTGGATCTCGCGGGAGGTGATGGTGGAGCGCTTGTTGTAGTGGGCCAGGCGGGAAGCCTCGGCCGCGATGCGCTCGAAGATGTCGTTGACGAAGGAGTTCATGATGCTCATGGCCTTGGAGGAGATGCCGGTGTCGGGGTGGACCTGCTTCAGCACCTTGTAGACGTAGATGGAGTAGCTCTCCTTGCGGCTCTTCTTGCGCTTCTTGTCCCCCTTCTTCTGGGTCTTGGTGATGGCCTTCTTGGAGCCCTTCTTGGGCACCGGAGCGGACTTAGCCGGTTCGGGCATCCTTTGTCCAAGTTATGCTACAGAACAACCGAAAGAAAAGCAATCTGAACTTTACTCATCAGTCAGCCTTCTACTTATAGGGATTTCTATGCAAATGAAGTCTAACACGGTCTCCTAATTATTGGCTAAATATTCGCTTTTTGACTGGGAAAAAAAACTTTTTCGGCATGTTGGGTTTTACAAACACGGTCGACCGCTGAGCGCCGCTCTTTCTCCCCCGCCCCATTGGGTGGTTGAACAGTAAGCTTTTCGTGATTGGTTAGTCCGGGGAGACCAATGTCATTGGACGACGGAGATTCAAGCGGCCCAATCAAAAGCAGCACTCGCTAGACCTTGAAAAAGTATATAAAGGGCAGGACAAGGCAAGTTTTTCATTCGGCGATTTCAGAGTTGACTTGTTGAAGTTCCCTTCGAGGTTTGGTCTGTGGAATCGGAATGTCTGGACGCGGCAAGCAAGGAGGCAAAGCCAGAGCCAAGGCCAAGACTCGCTCTTCCCGCGCCGGGCTCCAGTTCCCGGTGGGCCGCGTGCACCGGCTGCTTCGCAAGGGCAACTACGCGGAGAGAGTCGGAGCCGGGGCGCCCGTCTACCTGGCCGCCGTGCTGGAGTACCTGACGGCCGAAATCCTGGAGCTGGCGGGCAACGCGGCCCGGGACAACAAGAAGACGCGGATCATCCCGCGCCACTTGCAGCTGGCCATCCGCAACGACGAGGAGCTGAACAAGCTGCTGGGCAAAGTGACCATCGCCCAGGGAGGCGTCTTGCCCAACATCCAGGCCGTCCTGCTGCCCAAGAAGACCGAGAGCCACAAGGCCAAAGGGAAGTAGAGACCGCCCGCCCGCCGCCCGCTCCCTCTCGGCTGCTAAGAACGACACCCAAAGGCTCTTTTAAGAGCCACCCACCTTTTCCTGGAAAGAGCTCGGGTCAACGTTGCTAAGTGAAACTATCCCAAGATCCTTTTTGGAAGGAGGGAAGGAAGGGAAGGCAAGGCAGGCTATTTTGACCAAGTGATTGCACAAACAATTTGTCTTTGTGCAAACGCTCCCTGTACATAAAAGATACATTCATAAAGAGTCAAGAATCATAAGGTACAACACTTAATAGTCAAGGTACAATAAGCAATAGAATTGTACTAGGAAACAGTCAATATAAATCATAAGGATACAAGGGACAAAGTCATACAGTCACAAGTGGGAAGGGATGGGAGATAAGGAGTGATGAGAAGATTAACGGAAATAGTGCACACTTTGTAAATAGTTGAATGAATATTGTTGGGAATTATTTAGCAGAATGATGGCATTTGGGGAAAAAACTTCTTGTGTAGTTCTGGTGTGCAGTGCTCTATAGCATCGTTTTGAAGGAAGGAGTTGAAACAGTTTGGGATGTGAGGGGTCTAAATATATTCACAGCCCTCTTTGACTCATTCAGTATACAGGTCTTCCGATTGAAGGCAGGTTGGTAGTAATTATTTTTTCTGCAGTCCTAATTTCTCTCTGAAGTCTGTCCTGTTCAGTTTCAGAAGCAAATCCGACAGTTATAGAGGTGCAGATGATAGACTCAATAATTCCTCTGCAGAACTGGATCAGCAACTCCTTTGTCAGCCTTCAAGATCTTCTACTATCACTTTGCATCTTTCGGCTGTCATAAGAAAAAGGGGGGAGGGGAGGAAGGGATAAGTCTGGGAAGTGAGCTAGATGTGGTACATTTTTCTGTTGTGTAAATGAAGGGGGGGAAGCATATATCAGAGTTAGGTTTCTATTTCTTGCGTAGCTTTCTTTTCTCTGCGCAACTGCAACCAGTTATCAAAGTATGCCAAGGTCAACGGACAGAGGCCTCATCACCGGAAGATGCCCACATGATCATATTCACAATTTCTAATTGGAAGTTTAATCTGAACTATTGGGGGTGGGAACACTTCCATCACTTTGCATATGTGATTTATACGCCTAATTTCTCAGATTCAGAATTCTCTGGTTGCTACCACTTCACTTTCAGTAAAAGATAACTTTTCTCTAAACTAAAGAGTCTAAGTATTTCTTTCTTGGATTTTGAATGGAGCACCGCCTGACATCCTTGGACAGTTTGAGCTTTCTAAGTTGGCTGTAGAAAGAACATTCTTTGCTGTGCTGTTTCAATTTCCTTCACAAAAGCATTAAAGGTTACATGATCTGTATAAAAGCGATTTTATTTTAAGAGCTACTCATCCAGCTTTTTTAAGAGCTGGGGAGAACATTTTTTGGGGGGTGGGTGGTAGAATTAAAAGTCGAGCTCTGGTTTTCTTTGGCAATAATAAAAATTGAGGGGCCTTATTCACACATAACTAGATCGCCCAGAAGTTTAGCAGTTGACATTTGCCCACTTCATTAAATTTAGGAGTTCTTAATTTCTGTTTAATACGTGGTTCCATATTTTGTTGCAGTCCGAAGGACGGATTACATTGTTAAAGCCTTAAAAAACATCCCAAAGATGTGCGAACACAACCCATAATCATTGTCAAAGTGAGGTTAACGAGTTTGAAGGCATGTTTTGAGCCAGTTCGCCCCGCTTAGGTAAGTATGGAGAGAGATTGATACTATAATACGATTTAAATGTTTCAAAGTGGCCTTAAACTTTTATAAAAGTTTAAAAAGCCTTGTAGATACAACTTTTCCAACCAATCGGAAGTCTGGTCGCGCCTTTTCGTTGATCACATTTTTATGAAAAAGCGTAAACTTTCACCTTTGAAAATGGAAAAGCGCTGGCCGACTACTGTTAAAACTTTCCAAGAAAGAGCTTTGTTATCCGCCCCTTGTTTCAAAACCCTAAATTTTGCGCCAATTCAAAGGAGGAAGCGGTTGGCTCTCGTCCAACAGGAACTTGAGCCAGTTTTGAAAAAAAGGGGGGGGGGAGGAATTTAACCTGGGGCTGGAAGGAGAAAGAAGCCTTTGAGTCCTTACATGAAGGGGGGAAAAAAATGGATCGGTTTAAGTTCCTCTTTGATCAAACGGGGCATTCTGAAAATATTTTGGGGTGATACACAATTTTAAAAAGGAAGGCAGCTTTAAAAAAGTTCAGCAGTTTTAACATGCGTGGACTCGTTCCCAGTCAGATAGATGGCTGGGAAATTTTGGGAGTTGAAATCCTTTCATCTTAAAGTTGCTGAAGTTGAAAAAAAGTAGTACACAGATCCCTGTGGGCTCATCTGGCCAGGATTTGAACCAAAAATGTATTTTTATTGCTTTTCTTTCCTTATTGAATCATTTTATATTTAAGAGGACTTCTGCAAACTCAGATATTGCTACCTTGGCTTGCTGCCTATTTTATTTGGATTGATTTGGTTAAAGGCATTGTTTTAAAGCTAAGAGACTGACACAGAATAAGTAGCATTCCTCTATTTCTCGTTCTGCCAACAGCCCTGCGAGATAGGTCAGGCTGGGACACAATCGGGCCAAGTCTCCCAAGGTGTGGTGGACTTTTCTTTTGATTGACATTTTAAAATTATTTCTTTGTTATTAGATAAGCTATATAGCTACGGAGTCTTTTTGAAATGAGATAGGTGGCAAATTCAATAAAGAACATATGTGCCACCAGATTGTTTTCAACTCCTAAAGAATGCCTTATTAAGACAAACTGACTTTAATTTGTTCTTTCAAATCTGTCAACAGTGCATTGTAGACTGTTGTTTCTCCATGTCATATAATATATTTGGGTATATGCATAGTTTTTTATTTATTTAGTCATGTTTATTTGGTGTATAATGGAAGTGGAGACCCTTTGAGGGCTATATGCAATGAGATTTCATTTTAATGAATGTCAATTAGTGTATCAAAGTATTAATAAAGTTAGATTATTGTAAATTAATTAATATTGAATGTGGCTACTGGCCAACCTCTTTTCTTTTCTTTCATCCCTCCTTCTCTTCCCTTTTTCTCTTTTCTTTCACTTTCCCCTGCATTAAAATCTTTTCTAGAGCGTTAGGTCTTTGCACACTGGGTTCAAAGTAAGATAATTTGTGCCTGGGTCTTTTATATCACAGTCTTGGATTGACTCCTAATTCCATCCCTCCAATTTCACTTTGCCCCTGATTTTTTAAAAATAGACTTCTGTAGTTGTCTCCATTATAACAACAATACCACCTCGAGGCTGCAGACAAAACAGTAAAAAGGACAGGAACTTCCAAACCTTTAAAGTATAACTCAATTAAAAGTCAATTTTGAGTGGAAAGACTGAGAAATAAAGGCTACCAATGCAGAGGATCTAAGGAAAGGCACACTTCCGAAAGCCATTTAACCTAGTTAGCTCTTGCTTGAAAATGGAATCTATCTTCCAGTTGAAAGATATCACAACTCTATAGTACGTTACTTCTTAGCGCAGTAGGCAGTGCCTTAGTTTCATAATCTGAAGGTCCTGAGTTCGATCCTCAGAGAGGCCAGTGTTTTTATTTTTTTTCCATGAAAAGAGTCTATTTTAGGTTCATGTTCAGAAAAAAGAAATAAAATATTTCGCTGGGCGGAAAATTGCAGGATACAGCAATACTCGCGTTTTCCTCGAGTCTTCTAAAGGGGTTTTTGCAGGTTTTGGATTTGGGGGAAGGGGTAGGAAGAGGTTGCTGGGAGTCTCTCTCTCTCACACACACACACACACGCACACACATATTTATTTATTTCATTTGTCAATCGCTTACAAGATAATAGGTATAAGTATAAATATAGTTATGAAGACATGAAATGGATGCATATAATAAAAAGAATTAATAGGACAGGCACAGTAGGGATGCATTGGGATCTTGTGCAGGTTTTGCAATTTGGCTGCAAACAGTGTGAGAAAAAAGATGTAGCCACTTCCTTTGGATAACTGGCTTTTCATTGCACTGATGCACTGACCAACGCATGGCTATTCTCGTGCAGAGTAAAGAAAGGTAAACAAAGCTGCATTCTCACTGCCCGGCTAGCTCAGTCGGTAGAGCATGAGACTCTTAATCTCAGGGTCGTGGGTTCGAGCCCCACGTTGGGCGGTATAGCTTTTGCTTTGCTTTTTAAATAAGTAACCGTTTCCTCTCTTTTTAAATAGCGGCCACCAACATCAAAGAAACGTATTTTTAAAATGCAAAACACACTTTTAGCCAGGACAGATCGCAGAATAAACGGCCCTCGATGCAATTATCCAGCCCCAGTGATGTTTTACAAGCAGGTGACTTCATCCTTTTAATGATGGAGTATTCAGAAATCCGGAAAGAGTTGCTAACAAAATAACAACAAAATAAAAATAATAATCTGGATCTAAGGATGGGGGAGGCGTGGGAAAAAAAAACAAAACAAAACAAAAAAGCTATTAGCAGAGGATGGTTTCGATCCATCGACCTCTGGGTTATGGGCCCAGCACGCTTCCGCTGCGCCACTCTGCTGCACGTGAAATCCTGGCTCTAGAAAATCCCTCAAAAATGATGCTGCTTCTGCTTGCCAGCTTTTTTTTTTTTTTTTAAAGTTTTTCTATCTTTGAAATCCCTGACCTGAAAGGAAACAGCTTCGATTGCTGTCCTTACAAAGATGAAGTATTCAGAGGAAAACCAGGATTGGGGGGGGGGAAGGGGGGGCAGGTGAGGTACCACTACACCCCTTCCCCTTTTTGCATGCATTAATGTATGCTAATTAGTGTACATTCAAAGTGACAGTAAAGTTTATTCTGTTCTGTTCCACTCCACTCCACTCCACTCTTATTCTATGCTATGCTATGCTATGCTATGCTTTGCTAGTCTGGTCTGGTCTGGTCTGGTCTGGTCTAGTCTAGTCTAGTCTAGTCTATCCTATCCTATCCTTTCCCCTTTCCTATTATATTCCCTTCCCTTCCCTTTTCTATTATTTCCTTTCCTATTATATTTCCTTTACTATTCTATTCTATTCTATTCTACCCTACCCTACACTATTCTTTGCTTTTCTATTTCGTTTTCTATTCTATTCCCTTTCCTATTTTGTTTATTATTCTATTCCTATATTTCCTATTCCCTTTTCTATTCCCTTTTCTACTCTATTCTGCACTCCCTTCTTGTGAATACTCTTGTGTCATGTTTTTTTTTTAAAACTGGCAGTTTGAATGTGTGAAAAAAATAATAAAATTTGCAGTGGATAACCTACACCCCTTCCTTGGTTAACTTAATATTAATAAAAAATATTGCTATTTCAGGCATCTGCTGGAAAATATTTCCTCTAGCAGGAAGACTGGGATAGTTTTCTACCTTTAAGAGTGTGTTTCTCCATTTCTCCTTTGGAGAAATATTATATTCTGTCTCTTTTTAATATTAAGAATAAAGAATATTTTAATCTGGGATGTGTGTCTTCCGACACTTTATAATGGCCTTGAGAAATTGCAGAGGCGCCCTACAAGTCTCAAATTGGCAGCACACACATATTTGCAGGAGATGGGAGACGTCCTTAATTTTCAGTTTCATTGTATGCATGTTGTGCATTGACAATAAACGTTTGATTGATTGATCTTACAGAGTAGAAACAAAATTTTGGGTGATCATGGCAATCTGGAATTGTGAGACTTCATTTCAAACCAGACATATCAAAGCAGAATTAATAGTATTGGGGAAGGGAAGGTCATGCTGGGAACAGAAGTGGGATGGATGTATTTGTTTTGTAGATCCCAAGCTGAACTTGAGGTAGTGCAATCCTAGCAGAAGAATAATACAGGCAATCCTCACCTTATGACCGTTTGAAGTTACATCAGCACTGGAAAAACTGAGTTATGACCATTGCCGCATTCCCATGATCACGTGATCAAAATTCAAATGCTTGGCAACTGTATTTGTGACAGTTGCAGTGTCCCAGGGTTGGGACAACTGTTGGAAGAAATATCCATCTGGTTCATTCCAAGCAGGGAGAAAGACACTGGAAACATGGAGGCTGATTGGAAAGATGGTTTAATGATGAAGCAGAACCACCAAATACATGTGACTCTAGGTAGTTGACCACATGGAGTTGAGAGTTGGGGCTATTTATACCTTCTCTTGGGCTTTGCACTTGAGCTTCCTGTTCCTATGCAAGAACATGTATTCTACTGATTTTGTCAGAGTCCCATGGAGCTATGTACAAATCCCAGGAGTTTGTCTGAGCTAAACTTGGTTGAAGCTTGGCTGATGCAATGAAGGGGCTTGTTGGGTAATTCCTTTTGTGGGTGAGGGCTAATCCTACCCTTGTTCAGACCTTGCTGTAGGGAATTTGCTTATGAGTAGAGTTAGCATCTCTTTATCGCTTAAGTACTGACCTCTGCTAAGGACTATTAAGAGAGGTGGGAGCTGCTCTCTATTTCTTATCCAGGTAAATGCCTTTTTATATTTCTCAAAATATTTCATTCTTCCAGGTGAGGGGGTCTTCTCTCACAACCTTTTGACAACCAAAGGCCGGATTCACTTAAAGCCCATGTCACACTGCCCAACGGATGCAAAAAGGACACAGCGGACGAGCAAAATGTTCCATCCGTTGTTATCCGCTCTCAAAAGGGGCAAAAATTTGCATAACGGATAACACGGATGCGGGGAGGACGCAGGGCGGATGCAAAGTGGATGCGGAATGGAAGCCCAGCGGATGGAAGTGGATGGGAGTGGATGGCGAAACCGCAGGGCTTCTGGGGGGCCTCAGCGAAGCGGACGCAGAACTGATACAGTGGATGCAGAATGGACGCCGAACGGATGAAGCGGATGCAGAGCGGATACACAGCGGATGCAGAGCGGAAGCCAAATGGATACCTGGCGTTAATTGCGCATGCGGGGAGAATGCATTGCGTCAGCCCCGCGGATATAACGGAAGCAGCTCGGAAGCAGGTCGCCATTCAGAGGAAAGACCT
Organism: Laticauda colubrina; assembly: GCA_015471245.1. Lineage (NCBI taxonomy): Eukaryota > Metazoa > Chordata > Lepidosauria > Squamata > Elapidae > Laticauda > Laticauda colubrina. The sequence continues at coordinate 3,425,738 of BLBF01000101.1, forward strand.
GCTTCCAGACACATCGACTGCCTTGCCTGCCCTGCCTGCATGTCTGCCTGCCAGCCTTGCTGCCAGCCTTGCTACCAGCCTTGCTGCCATCCTCCCTGCCAGCCTTGCAGCCAGCCTGCCTGCAAGCCTTGCTGCCAGCCAGCCTGCCAGCCTTGGTTCATGTCTGCCTGCCAGTCTTGGTGCCTGCCTGCCTGCCAGCCTTCCTGCCAGCCATGGTGCCTGCCTCCCTGCCAGCCTTGGTGCCTGCCTTGGTGCCAGCCTTCCTGCCAGCCTTGGTGCCTGCCTGCCTGCCAGCCTTGGTGCCTGCCTGTCAGCCTTCCTGCCAGCCTTGCTGCCAGCCTTGGTTCCTGCAAGCCTCCCTGCCAGCCAGCAACCCCACAACCATGCGGAAGCACAGCAAGCCTCAGCCATCTGCTGCCAGCCCTGGCAAGAGGGACAGGGCTACCATCCCGCCCCCTGGCCCTCACTCTGGTTCTGCTGGGGCTTCTGCAGCACGGGCTCGCTCTTCTGGGGCTGGGGCTTCTGCTGCTTTTGCTTCTGGAGGAGCTGATGACAAGCACTCCAGCAACAGCCACCTCCACAGCACCTGCACCCTTCATCCCTGAGACTGAGCGACCAAGAGGAGTGCCAGAGATTCATTTTTGTCTTATAGATTGTTGTTAATAAAGTCTATTTTTGATTCACACACTTGCTTCATTCCTTTTTTTTTTAAATAAAGTCTTGCTGGAAACTGTTAGAAATGGTTTAAGCCTTTGCATGCTTGTGGGATGGGTAAGGATAGCTTTGGGATGGGTTAGGATAGCAGTGGGATAGATAAACCTCCAGTGCAAGCATAGTGGGACTGTATGGTCCACCCTCCCAGGTGCCATACCTACGGCCCTTTATTATCAATAATAATGTAATAATTATCCACACATGTCAACATAAACACAACTCTTTATTAAACGCCCTGTTCATTGTAGGCCAACCAAACATACATGCCCCAATCTCATCCGTGTGATGAGACAGGCTGAAGGAAGCATCCATTAAGCATCTACCATCCTGTCTTGCCACTCCACTGCTTCAGCTGGGGAGTTGCACCAGTGTCTCAGGAGGTTGCGCTGCTTCTTCGCTTCATGTGAGGCTCTGTTGGGGCCTTGCACATCCTCAGTGTCGATCAGGTTTTGCCCTTGCCTCCATTCCCCAGGCTCCATGTCCCCATTGCCTTGCTGGAGGTCCATGAGCCTGTTCTGCAAGACTGGGAAGCGGGTGCGCATGAGATTGTGCAGGATGCAGCAAGCTTCCATGATCCTCCTCATGGTCTCTGGGCAATGCTGCATGGTGGTGAGAAGTACCTGGAACCTGTTGGCCAGGATGCCAAAGGCGTTCTCCACCACCCGCCTTGCCCTGACAGCCTGTAGTTGAAGATCCTCTCTTCACGGGTGAGGAGTCTGGAGGTTTAGGGCTTCATGAGGTGGGTTCTGAGGGAGAAGGCGTCATCCCCCACGATGAAGTAGGGCACATCTTGTGTGTCGTTGGGCAGGGGTTCTGGATCTGGGAAGCCCACGATGAGGTTGCGTTCCACCTCCTCCTTGAGGTCACTGGCGTTGTATACCTAGGCATCTGAAGATGAGCCGTTGCCTGAAGCATCGATGTACATGAACTTGTAGTCAGCATTGACCATGGCGAAGAGGATGATGCTGAAGAAGCCCTTGTAGTTGAAATAAGTGGACCCCGATTTGGCTGGAGATTTGCAGGCCACGTGCTTTCCATCTATGGCTCCAACGGTGTGTGGTAAGTTCCACTTCTGATACCACTGCTCTGCAACTTTCTTGCATCCTTCTTCAGTGGAGGGGTACTGGAGGAGCTCCTCCTTGTATTCTTCGATGATGGCCTGCACCACTTCTCTGACCACAATGCTGATGGTGTTGGATGGCACCCTCCAGCCGTACTACATGCTTCTGTAGGAGGTCCTTGAGGCCAGGTAGCGCAGAATGAGTGCCACCTTGAGCCCAGGTTCCAGGCTGGGCCGGAAGCTGGTGTTTGCCTTGGTCAACCTGGGTGTCAGCCGTTGCACAACTTTGTCAAACATGGCTGGAGGCATCCTCATGAAGTTCTGGAACGCCCGAGTGTCTTTGCTCCTGAGCTCCACCATCAGCTTGTTGTACAGTTCATCCTCTGCTCTTCTGGTGAACCATCTTCGGATCCAGACTCTTTTTGGGTGGCTCCTTTTCTTCTCTCAGTAGAGTTCACAGAGCCTGCAGATGGCTTTGCACTGTTGCAGAACGATTGTGGCTGCCGAAAGGACTTTGTTACAATCCACGGTGGACATGACTGGATGCTGTGGAAGAGGAAGAGGCAGATGAAGGCTGCAGAGGTCTGCACCGCTGGGCTGCTGTTCTGAAAGTGAGATGCAGGTGAGCTGCTCCCCCTTTTTATAGGCAGTATAGGTTTTCCGCTAGGCATCCTCTAGGCATCCTCTAGACATCCTTAATATCCGAGATAGGTCCCCTCTGTGAACGTTTTTTCCGTTTTAAATGCTTTGTTTCCGTTCTGCATCTGCTAGGCATCCGTTCTGCATCCGTTCTGCATCCATTCCGCTTCCTTCCTGCGTCCGGGCGGATGCGAGCTGCACGGATGCATAGCGGATGCCTAGCGGATATAGCGGATGCGTAACGGATGCCTAGCGGATGCGTAGCAGATGCAGAACGGACAAACTGGATACATTTTCCGTGCAAAAGTTTTAGACAGCCCAAAACTTTTGGAGCGGATGAAACATCCACAAACGGATGCTGGACGGATAGAGAGGAAGCAAAACGGAGGCAATGACTACATCGCGTTTTCCAATGGATGGCAAGGTTTTTTGTCCGTTTTACATCCTCTTTGCATCCGTTGGTTCAGTGTGACATAGGCTTAAGAATTGTGTTACTAACTTAACAACTTCAGTGATTCACTAAACAATGGTGGCCAGAAGGGTCATAAAATGGGTCAAAACCGACTTAAGGAATGTATAATTTAGCAACAGAAATGTGGTCAGGATTATGTGCATTAAACTCAAGAGAAGGAAGGACTTTAGGTTCAGGGTTGTTCATACTGTACTTATAACATTTAATCTAGTTCTGGCCCTAGCATTTTACAAAGGATAGTGAGAAACTAGAGGAGGTCAACTAAGATAAGGCGTCTTAGGAGGACCTCCTGGAGGTATTAAACATAGGAAGTCCTTGATACCAGATTCTAATGCAGCCTTAATCTTAAGCTGTGACAGTCATAAAGCAGGGGACTGGAGGCTAAAACATATGAAGAATGGTTGCAGGAACTGGCTATGTCTAGTCTGATGAAAAGAAGGACCAGGGGTGACATAATTGCAGTATTCCAATATCTCAGGAGCTGCCACAAAGAAGAGGGAATCAACTTATTTTCTAAAGCACCTGAAGGAACGACAAGAAACAATTGGTGGAAACTGATCAAGGAGAGTGTTAGGAACGTAAGTCACCTAACAGTGATTTGGGTTGGAAATATATAAACTAGGATAGACATTTTAATACTATGTCTTTAAGAAAATGCTAAAACTGTAATTGGGTGTGGTTCTGCAAATGGCCATAACATGGAGCCAGAAACTTGGGTTGTTTAGTCTCAGTGGAGTGTGAGTCTCTGTTTCTTCTGTTGGAGAGAGTTGCCTTTCCTCCGAAATGACTGTGACTGAACGTTGATGTAAGTCTGTTACTGAACTGTTTTTTGATACTGGACTTTGATATTTGGATTATCCCTGAACTGAACACTGATTGCCTTACCTGTGAATGTCTTGGACTGCTTGTTCGGACTGTGCTTAAATGTTTATTGGAAGTAAAAACCTACATTTACTGTACAGTGTATCTGTGTGCTGTGTGTGTGTGTTATTCTTCCCTACTCTCACTACGTCTCCCTGGATGCGCTCATTCTCCTAACAGGGAATTACCTCAACAGAGAGAACCAACTTAGAATGAAGGAGAACTTTCCTGACAGTTAGAACAATTAATCAGTAGAACAACTTGCCTCAAGAAGTTGTGAATGCTCCAACACTGAAAGTTTTTAAGAAGAGAATGGATAACCATTTGTCTGAAATGGTGTAGGGTTTCCTGCCTAAGCAGGTGGTTGGACTAGAAGACCTCCAAGGTCCCTTCCAACTCTGTTATTCTATTCTATTCTATTCTATTCTATTCTATTCTATTCTATTCTATTCTATTCTATTCTATTCTATTCTATTCTATTCTATTCTATTCTAATTCATCCATGTGATTGACACAAATTCATGCCTTTTTTGGTGTGCTGGTCGTTAAGTGAATGGGAAAGTCGTAAAGCAAACAGCACAGCTGTAAGGGAAAACTGTTGTTTGCTTTGGGTCATTTTTGCCAATCACCATTCTCTCCCCCCCCCCCCCCCCCCGGCAAAATTGTCATAAACTGCAGTAATGAGATTATGAGACATTGCAAATGGCTGCAAATACGGTCTGATTGTTAAGTGCCTCAGATTTGACTTCGGAACTGGGCTGTAAGTACTTGGAGGAGGCCTGTCCTACCTTGCATCGGTCTCTAAGCACCCGGTCATAAGTTGAGGACTATATATTTTGTCTGGAGAAACTTTAAAGGGAGACATGATAGCTGTCATAAGCACCTAAAGGGCTATAATGTAAAATGGTCTGTGTGTGTGTGTGTGAACTTAGCAACTTTTAAGACTTGTGGACTTCAGTTCCCAGAATTCCCCAGCAGGTCATGGAATTCTGGGAGTTGAAGTCCACAAGTTTTAAAGTTGCTAAGTTGGGAGACCATTGATGTGTAGAAGATGGGACAGAGTTGTTCAACACTATTCCAAGAGACAGGACAAAAATAATGGTCTCAAAATCTGGTCTGTCTCTCTTCGTTATTCTGAAAAAACAGTGTAACATCTTCTCATGAACAGAGCCAATTCCCATCATATAAGAGTCCACATCCTTTATATTAGCTGATAAATCCTCAGAAATACTTTTTAAGAGGGTACAATTTTGCTCAATTGCAATAAGAACACTTTGGGTATAATGAAACTTGGTTACAGCATCCCCATATTAGAAGAGGTCCTTCTTAATATTTTACTTCATAGTTGTTGATATTTTTAGTTTAATTTTGCTTGTTAATGCTTGTTATCGTCTCAATGCTGTGCTTTTTTGGGAAGCCTCTATCTCTCTCTTCCTTCTTTCTGCTTTTTGCAGATGTTGCCTTAAGTTAATTGTTCCAAAATACTTTGCCATTCTAATTCAAAGTTTTCTTCCCACACCTCCTGGCCCCTCCCCATAGAAAATAGGATTGGTTGCCCTTTCTTTTTCCTTTTTTCTCCTTTCTCCTTTCCTTTCCTTTCCCTTTCCTTCTTTCCTTTCCTTCCTTCCTTCTTTCTTTTCTTTTCCTTCCTTCCTTTCTCTCCCTCCCCCTTTCCATTCCATAGGATTGGCTACCATTTCTTTTTCCTTTTTTCTCCCTTCTTCTTTTCTTTCCCCTTTCCTTTCCTTCTTCCATCTCCTTTTTCTTTCCTTCCTTCCTTCTCTTCTCTTCTCTCCTCTCCTCTTCTTTCTTACTTTCTCCCCCTCCCCCTTTCCTTTCCTTCTTTCCTTTCCTTTCCTTTCCTTTCCTTTCCTTTCCTTTCCTTTCCT
>BLBF01000101.1:3438173-3458133 GCA_015471245.1 Laticauda colubrina
CTTCCTTCCTTCCTTCCTTCCTTCCTTCCTTCCTTCCTTCCTTCCTTGCCTGCCACTGTGTGTAAGCATGAAGAATCTTAAAAAAAAAAATTGATAAAGAGAAATCTTACCTTCCAGGCCTCTATTGTCTTTGCTTTCACCTTATCCCTATCCTTTTGTATGTTCTGATGTGTCCTAATTGTTTGAGCAGCATGTAAGGCTTGAGCCAAAGCATAGACGGCATTATAGATACTATAACTATGGCTAAGTATGCTAGTTTCAAAAAAGGATGCAAGAAGGTCATCCAGTCTTTCCTCTCCAGTACACTGCTCATCTTCAGAAACAGCATTATTTGATAATGAGCAGCCAAAGGCTTGCTTCCAGACCTCTCTAATAAAGCCATTCTGATTTGCCCCAGAAGGAGTGACAGCCTGTATGTATTGTTGGAAACCTGGAAGTTCCTTTTTGCTAATTGAGAAGGAAATGGCCCCATGGAACATTTGCATATCGACAGCTCTTTGTAAAGAATGTAATGTGAAATCGTTTTGGGCCATCGTGATCCACACTTTCCGTGTGGAAATTTCCTGTGAAAAATCAGAAGTTGTCACAGGAAAAAGTTTGGTCACCAGCAGTGTAGAGGCCAGCCACATAAAGACTATATTTTCTCCATGTATAATAACTGCATTTGCTGTTTTCTCTGTGAACACGACAGCGTGACTCACTGTTCGTTCAACCATTTCAAGGAGTTCGTAAAAATGGAAGTTTCTGTCAACGCTTTCGGTGAATTCAGAACAGATTTTGTTTTGTGAGAGCATGGGCTCCAGAGTTTGGATGAAGTGCTCTCCATGTTTGTCATCTGCAATGATAAATCCGACCCATTTCCATCCAAAGTGCAGGAGAAGCTGGACTAAACCCTCATACTGGAGAGCTTCATCGGGGGCCATGCGATAAAAAGGAGGAAAACGTGATTCATCAGTCGCTACCAACTGAAATGAGCCATAGGAAATCTAAAAGAAAGAAAGGAAGAATGACAGAGAAAGATACATTCCATTTTTTATTGATTTAAACCATTTTATTTTAAAAAGTGTGAATGCTTCATATTTTTATTTTGTTTAAAGACCTCCCAAAAAGGGAGATATCCTTTTTTAATCTTATATGTCTTTCTATGTACCTGTCTATCTGTCTATCTGTCTATCTGTCTATCTGTGTCTGTCTGTCTGTCTGTCTGTCTGTCTGTCTGTCTGTCTGTCTCTCTCTCGGTATAGAGATAGATAGATACAGATATATATAGGTATAGCTATATAATCATAATGAATATCATCATCATCATCATCAACATCTCAAGTCTTTTTCTTCAAGGTAATCTAAGTACAAGTAGTTCTTGATTTACAACAGTTGATTTAGTGACTGTTCAAAGTTACAACAGCATTGAAAAAAATAACATATGACTGTTTTTCATACTTATGATCATTGCAACATCCCCATGGTCATGTGATAAAAATTCAATTGCTTGGGAACTGACTCATATGTATGACCGTTGTAGTGCCCTGGGGTCAGGGAATCCTCTTTTGTGACCTTCTTATGAGCAAAGTCAATGGGGAAAACCAGATTCACTTAACAACCGTGTTAGTAATTTAACAACTACAATGTTTCACTTAAGAATTGCAGCTTTAGGGACTTCTGGTTTGCAGGGCTTCGGCGGCAGGCAGGAATCTGTGATCGTGTGCAGTTTCTGCCTGGGCTCGCCACTGGAGCGCCCCGAGCCAGCTGGCTTCGGGGCTAAGCCACCCCATAGAGGTGGGGAAGATGGGGGAGCCCCAGCCAGGTTGAGGGGAGCTGCATCTCTCCTCCTCAGCTGGCTAAATTCCCTTTCCTAAAGGCAGTAAGAGCGGCAGTCAGAAATGGCCACCTCAAAGAAGCACTCAGCCAGAAAAGAAAGTGCAGGAGGAAGTTAAGAAATGAAAGTTTTGGCTGACCGGGACAAAAAGTAACAACCAAGGTATCCTGGAATTTAAACTTTATAAAAGATACATCGCTCCCAAAGAAAAGTTGGAAGCAGCAAATGAAAGTGAAAAGGGAAAGTTTTTTTTTCTTCACTCTCCTTCCTTACGTTGACAGCGAAGAGAACTGAATGAGAAATCAGAAAAATCCACTTTGGCACCAATAGGTAATTAAACTGGAAATATAATTAAATGCCAAGGGGATAAGAAAGATTTCTGAACACTAAAAAAATTCTTTTTTTTGTGTTATAAGAGGGAAGGGAGAGGAAAAGAATAAGGGTAGGATTTGGAAGGAGGAATCTGCCCGGAATTGAAAAGAACTAAAAGCTGAATTTAAATAAGATTTCTAAAAGGTACATTTTAACTGGAACTCTGCAACTAAACAGTAACTCCAGGAAGAGAAAGTGAAAAAAAGAAGAAAGTATTGAAACGAACAGCTTGCGTGTATTTAGACTGTTTGGTGACATTGGAATCTTTGGAAATTATATTTGAATGACTAAAAACAATTTGGGTGGCTGTTTAAGAAAACTCTACAATGGCATCACTTCTGGATGAACTGAATATGGAATATACAAAATATAAAGAAGAGGCACAAGAAGGGAAGGACTCTTTTGGCTCCGTTTTTCAATTTTTAGAAACAACAAGAAAGGATTGCGCAACTAGAAGAAAGGAATAAAGAAGAAGCCATCTCTAATGAACAAGTAACTCTATCTGGGGAAGAAAGGGGAAAGGGAGGAAAGAGAATGGAGAATTTAAGACTTAAATAAAACAGCCAAAAAAGGGAAAAATAATGTAAAAAGTGGATATAATGTTGGAAAGCAACAGAAAAGGGGAACACAGAAGAGGGAAATGGAGGTGGAGAAACAAGGGGGTAAAAAGGGGAGAGAAAAGAAGAAAGGGAAGAAGGAAGGGAAGAGAAGTTACAAAGGTTTGGAGCAGGATGTAAAGAAAAGGACTTATTCAGAGATAATGGGTGAAAATTTAACTGAAAAAGGGATTCTGTAAAGGTAGATAAGATTGTATTGTTATATTTGTATTAGAAATAATGTTAGAAAATTGGAAATAACATGATTAAAAAGTGGGTTAAAATAGTGTAATTCAGTGAAACTTTTGTGAATAAAAAAAAAGGAAATGAAATAAATTAGAGAATTGAATTAGGAAGGAATGGGAACATTTTAACTATTCAATGTTTTATAAAATATAAGTGAAGTGGGTGGGAAGCAATTATGGAAAGTTTATAAGTGTTCCCATAGAAGTATGATATCTATTTGAAAAGTAATGTGTAAAATGTCTAAGATTTAAATGAATATTATTATTAATGATAGAATTGAATTGGTCAGGATTGTTGTTTTAATTAGATTATATATTTATATTTTTTTCTTTTTAAAAATATACTGTGTAGTTTTAGAATGTACCAAGCAGAATCCGAACTGAAGTTATGTATTATATTAAGTGTTATAACTTTAGGGGAAAGATATAAAGGCGTCATATTCCAATTAGTGATTACAGGAGAAATTTTGTTTAATGAGAGAAGATAATAGACAGTTGAAACAAGACAGACAAAGAATATAAGTACAATGATTTGAATTGAGATGAAGTAAATAAAATTAAATTAAGAAAATTAAAAGATGAGAGAAGCTAGATAGAAAATGTAGAATGGTAACAAGATATGGAATGGTAAATAAAAATGAGCATGAACTTGAATTTGTGTCTGCACAAAGAGATGTAACCTGGGATTAGGCTGCTTTCAAAAAAGATGTTTTATGTTTTTTATGTTCTATGTTTTGTTTGTTTATGTTTGTTTTTTTTAATGAAAGAAGATAATAGACAGCTGAAACAGGACAGACAAAGAATATAAGTACAATGATTTGAATTGAAATAAATAAAATAAAATTCAGAAAATTAAAAGAGGAGAGAAACTAGATAGAAAATGTAGAATGGTATCAAGATATGGAATGCTATATAAAAATGAGCATGAACTTGAATTGTGTCTGTACGAAGAGATGTAACCCGGAATCTGGCTGCTTTCAAAAAAGATGTTTTAGGTTTTTATGTTCTATGTTTTGTTTGTTTATGTTTGTTTTTAAAAATCAATAAAATTTTCAAAAAAAAAAAAGAATTGAAGCTTTAGGGCTTAATTGTGGGTGTAAGTCGAGGACTATCTGTATTTGAACGTAAAGAAAAACATCTTTCAGTTCTTTTCTTCAACACAGCTAGGATAAGCCTGCAGGTTCAAACAATGCTACACTAAAATTCTGTATGACTCAATTCATCTTACTGAAAGCAGTGATATACTGAAGAAAAACATGGATGAATCAAAGTACACCCTTTAACCTAATTCCTTTACTTCTCTTTACTTTAATTTCTTTACTTCTCTTTAATTTCTCTATACCTCTTTACAGATAATTCATCAAGTTGCTTCTTGAAGGAGAAATCAAAAGTAGACAACTTCTGTGATTATCATAACTTTGAGATCTTTATTTATAGCTCCCACCTGTGGGATCTTGAAAAGCTGCAAAATTTCTGCCATGCGTATGGAGGTTTCTGGACTCATCCCTCCGATGATTCCCACAATTTTATTTATCGTCCCGCAAATATAGTTGGGCACAATTTTATGCAACTTAAAAAGCAGGTCCAGTGTGGTACGATAGGTCATTAGTGCATCAGAGTAGCTGTCATAGATGTGGAATCCAAGAGTGATGTTGGGCAAGATGTGAAGATACTTGTTGATCTCTTTCACAGCAAACACTAAAGCCAATATGTGTTGATAGAACTTGGTTATCACACTGCAAATAAAGTAACTTTCTTCAAAAGAGAATTGTGCTATGCATTATGCCACTAAGGAAGAGATATTCAATGGAAAAAAACCCCACAGGAAATATGACTCTGCTTTCTAGACTGCCCTTGTATTGCATATATTAGAAGTCTAGCTGAATTACAACAATTTGTCTCTTCAGAATCAAGATTTATATCTTTATATGAAATATTTAACAGATATTTAAACTGTAATACCAAAAGAACATGAAAAGTAAAATGCTTCAGCATGATTAGTATATAAATATATAAAAATGTGAAATATAAATATTTCACAAGAAGAGTTCTCCATTCTTCTACTTGTTGCAGAATACCTTATGCCACCAGACTCGAAATTCTAGACCTAGAAAATCTAGAACTATGCTGCCTTTGGTCCAATCTAAGTATAGTATATAAAATCATACATTGCAATGTCCTACCTGTCAATGAATACTTCAGCTTCAACCATAACAATACAAAAGCAAACAATAGATACAAAGTCAAGGCTAATTGCACCAAACTTGACTGCAGGAAATATGACTTCAGCAACAGAGTAGTCAATGTCTAGAATATTCTACCTGACTCTGTGGTTTTTTCACCAAACCCCAAAAACTTTAACCTTAGACTGTCTACTACTGACCTCACCCCTTTCCTAAAAGATCTGTAGGGGGCATGCAAGGGCATCAACATGACTACTGTCCCTGTCCTATTGTTTCTTTTCTTTTTCTTTTTCTTATATGCATCCATATATTCATAACTATGTTTTTACTTATATCTATTATCTTGTAACCAATTGACAAAAATAAATATAAACAAACAAACAAACAAATAAATAAAGTCATGAATTCCCTTTGGAATAATTGGAGAGACCATGAAATATTTTATAGAGGATGACATGATAACATTCCTGAAATATTTTAATAGTTGTCATGTAGAAGAGGTTTACAAAAAAATTCTTATTTTTCCTGCCCTAGAAAAGAGAGTTTATTGTCATATTATACTTCTCATACAAGCTTTAGTGCTTAATAAACTGTTGTTCAGTCCACAATTATAAAATGTTCAGCTTATAAAAATAAGAAGCTCCTGCACAATCAGATCAAGAGCATCCAGTCTTGTAAAACTTAAACATTTTGCCCTTTGAAATTAAACAATATTATTGCTGAAGTTAATCTCTAGTTGTCCAGAAGATATGCCCCAAACTCTGAAGAGAATCGAGGTGTACTCAGTTGGAAGAAACAGAATGGGTTGATTTTTCAGTTAGATTTCTTTCTAATTCACTATAGAAAGAATCTAAACCTAAGTAGAACACATTTGCAAGGAAATATTACAGAAGATCTTATTGGTAAAGAAGCTGTAGCTGAAGAAAATAGCCATATAGTTATAAATTTATTTTTCCTTCTTTTCACTATTTCCTTCTTATTTCTTTCTTAAGGGAAGATTGTGATTAGAAGAGTCCACATTTCTACTCTTCTTGTGAAATTTTCTGTTTCAACTTTGAACTGCTCTTTCAAAGATTGTAAGATGCCCCATAATCTTTTTGAAGAAGATCAAATGGACTTCCAATTATTATAAAGGATATGTCCATGAAACCTTATATCTTCAACCATGTTGAAGGAACCTCTCTATTTTACATGAGTTGGATTAGATTAAAATCAAGTAAGAGAGTGATTTCTTACAATGGGAGGTCAACAGATTCCTCAAAAGGATGTCTCTTGAAACTAATTTCGGGGAACAAATAATGGATATGGGACATCAATCCACCAATGAGGAGTTCTCCATCCTGGTACCATTCCTGTGGAATTTTAAGGGCTTCCTCTTCAGTGCACTTAAGAGGTTGTACCTTCATGGCCAATTCTGGAAGCAGTAATATGGCAATAATAGCCAACATTCCTGCTCATTTGGCCTATTGTGTATTGCTGTTGGAAGAAGCCTTGATTCAAACAGGATGCTATAGACAGTGAAACAACTGCTTGATATCTGGCTTAAAAATATATCATGCCTCAAAAATTGATCTGATCCTTTGTCTTAAGTTTCACATATGTCTGAATGTCTTGATGCTCAAATTGTGAAAGAACAGAGTTGCTCTCCAATCTAATACTGTACCTAATTTTTTCTACTCTTTCTTAACTTGCAGTTTAAAGGACCAGCAGAAGTTCTTGGCAACCATAATATTTTCTGTTCGTCACCCAGCCCTGAATTTTATTTGCCTTACACAAATTCTTCCAGTATGGTTGTTCTGTGGAGCTGCTGAACCAGTGAGCCAATCAGTATTGGTATAAAGTCATATATCTCACATATATAAAACAACAGAGCTGGTCTAATTTATTGAAATCAAAGAGAATCTATCAGCTGCTGAATTGACTTGCCATTGGCTGATCAACAGTTTAAAAATATTAGCAGAAGAGTACAATGGAGATATATATAGAACTACCTATATCTATCTATCTATCTATCTATCTATCTATCTATCTATCTATCTATCTATCTATCTATCTATCTATCTATCTATCTATCTATCTATCTGATATATATGTAGGACTTGTTTGAGATATATATATATATCTCAAAAGGAACACTTTTTGAGGAATGGCCCTCACCAGGGAACAAAATATTGGAGATATATATATATTCTGGGATTTGCCTGATAATTCCTTCAGAAGGATCTTGAGAGCCACTGGTGGATTGATCTGGTGATTTAATTATAGTGTCTATGATAACTAGAAATACAATAACTTTGCTCATTGAAATGCTGAAGCAAACATGTTTGTGAAATGCCACAAGAAGATTTTTACATGTGTTCTGGTGGGGAGATTTGAGAAACTGACCTTGAGGTCTATAATTGCACAGAGAGGCCTGTTTCATGCAATCAAAGAAAAGCAGAAAGATAAAACTTTCTGTACTACTTTACATGCAGCAGCAGTCAGAATTAGTATTACCTGCACCTTTAGTAAACATTTTGGAATTGTTTTAAAATCTCTTTTAAGTATCTATTTGCATTCTTTGGTCAGGAGATGCCATGAGTTAAAAAAGATCTACCAAGGTGGAAAGTCATAATATTGCTAAGTTGGGCAGTCCACTTTTTAAGAGGAGACATTTCATCCATGTATGACAGGACCCAAAGTTCTTGACAAAAGAGGATGTAATTAGATGGTAAGGGAGTCTAGATGCATCTCCCCCAAACATCTGAGAAGTCAAATTACTTCTTTCAGAAGAGACTATATGGAACAAGTTGAATGTTCTAAATCTGTATTCTAAATCTGGCATTAGGAAAGGAAGAAGAAAAAAAAGGAATGCAAGTGTCTTTTTTTGTTTAAGGGATGAAGACAACGTTTGATTACTTCAAAGGAGAACGAGGCACAGAGGGAGTCCGAATTAATCATCTGTTTACTATAGATAGAGAATCCAGATGCATCTACTTCTTTTGGGGCTTCAGGAATTCATCTTTTTACTGTTCTGTATTCTGTGCAGTGGTAGATTTTTGTCTTCTGTACAGATGGAGATAGATAAACTCAACAAAACATTCATACAAAGTATTTATTATTGATTCATCAGGTATCCTCATAACTCACATTTGTGATGAAGTTCTTCTTAATGTCCAATCCTTTGCATATCTGTCTTGTAGGTAAAAAGATGGTTATCTCCCTTTCCTCCCGTCTTGTAGCGGAAGAGGTAGAGCAGCAACCACGAATCTGTGAGTTCAGGCAAGAGAGAAGAAACCTCCCCCAACCCATCAAGGATCAATTTAGTGACCAATAAGGATTACAGATGTAGTCACATGACATGGACTACATTTCCCAGGATACCTTAACTACATTTACCATGTAGTTCCCTTAATAGGACAGCTCACAATCGCTAACTAACTATCCAATTCCCATACACTGGCTGGACAGCACATTGCAACTTCTCAGAAGGTTTATGGTCCTGGAAGAACAGTCTTCCTGTTCTTTTGTCAGGATCCAACTTGATAATTAGGAATGGAAATATGAAGGCATGGTCCAACTTATGTATGTTTAGATGGAATCAGATTCAGGACTTGTGTTAAGCATGCATACTGTTCTGATGTGGGAACGAACGACTAGAGACCCAGTGACACTTCAGCTCTTTTTATTTGTCTCTCTATGACTGCTCTACAATGGAGCTGTGGCAACCTCTTTTATAGTGGCTGCTCACAGCTCGCGCCCAATGATGGCTCTTCAAAATTCCCACCATCAGGCGGACCAATCAAAATGGACTATTCAAATATTCAAATATATAACAACCCTCCCCACGCGGTCCAGTCCGACCAATCAGGCTTCCCTAGGTTACGTAGTCACGTAAATAGGTGGGGCTCTTATGGGTTCTACTGGACCTGTGCAATTCAGTAGTGGTGTTTTCGGACAGGTTCGCTGTTTGTCCCGTCCTTCTCAGTGGAACCTCCTGGAAGGTAGAATCAGTCATGCTGCTCCCGCCTGGTCTATTCAGGCTGGTTGAGTTGGCTTGGCTGCCCCCACCAGGAGTGGCTTCATGCTGATTTTCTGCTGCCGGTTCCCTTCTTCTGAAGTCATTTTCAGGTATGTGATTGCAACTTCTTAGTGGGTCTGCTAGTGGTGTTGATTGGTGAATTGTTGTTAGAGTTTGTTTTATTATTTCTCGTGTTTGTGGAGGGTCTCCCCCTCGCCTCTCATTTGTGTTTGAGGGGTCTCCCCCCCCCTCTGGTTTGGTTATTCTTTTGAATAAAAGTTTGATGTGGTTCATGTGTGTGTGTGTGTTTTTCTCCTTTGTCCCTTGGGTTGTTAGTGTTCTTCAACAGTGTTCTTGATCTAAGTTGGTCTATGTATCTCCTCCATTTTTTTCCATCCTCTGTCTCTACTCTGTATGACCGGGGTCCTGTTATCTGGGTTATTTTAGCTGGTATCCATAGTGGGTCCCCTGTGAGGTTTTTGGCATAGAGCAGGTCCCCTGTTCCAAATGTACGGTACTTACTGGAGGAGTCTGTTGGCTTTTCAGGGTTGTATGTGGGGTGTAGTCTGTCTAGGTGAGACCTTAGTTTTCTGCCCATTAAATAATTCTGCTGGGCTTTTATTAGTTGTGGTGTTTGGTATAATGTGCTGTATAGTTAATAGTTTATAGATTTTTTCCTGTATATCTCCAGGTCCTAATTTTTGTAGTGTATCCTTAGTAAAACGAACCATGCGTTCCACCCATCCATTTGTAGCCGGCCGACCTGGTGCTGTTAGGGCATGCCTTATTCCTTGTTCAGCAAGGAACCTTTCAAGTGTCAGTGCCGTGAATTGCGGCCCATTGTCAAATACCACTAGATCCGGTAACCCATGTGTTGTAAAAAGCTTCTTTAGTTGTCTGATTACAGCTTCTGTTGTGGTTGAGTGCATGACGTTTACCTCCAACCAATTGGAGTAAGCATCTACCACTATCAAAAATGTGTGTCCTTTCGTTGGTCCTGCGAAATCAATGTGTATCCTCGACTATGGGCCTCTAGGTGTTTCCCAGTTGAGGACAGGTGCAGAAGAGGGTGTAGGCCTAGATTCTTGGCATTGTTTGCAGATTGCCATCCATCTCCCAATATCCTTATCCATCCCTAGCCACCATACATAACTCCTGGCCAGGGACTTCATCCTTACGATACCTGGATGTCCTTCATGCAATATGTCAAGTACTTTTTCCCTCAGTATGTCCAGTATAATCACCCTATTCCCCCACAGTACACATCCTTTTAAATGAGATAGTTCAGTCTGTCTAATACGAAATGGTTTGACAGTCTCGTCATTTTCCATGTCCGGCTACCCTTTACCTACCCAATTTAAAATCTGCGCCAGGATTCTGTCTTTTGCGGTTTCTTTTGCAATGTCTGTTGCTGTTATGGGTAGGTTTTCCCACGTCTCGATTTGCAGGGTTGATGTGGTTGGTGCAGGATCATCTTCTAACTCAGGTAGGGGGGAATGGCTCAGGGCGTCAGCGTGTGTTATGTTCTTCCCTGGCTGGTGGATTAAGTTGTAGCTGTATGCAGTGAGGAACTTGGACCATCTCGTTATTTGCGGTGACAGTATGTTGGGTGGAGCTTTATTTCCTGCTAGTATTCCTAAAAGAGGTTTATGATCTGTAATCAGTGAAAAAGTTCTGTCGTAAATGTATTCATGGAACCGTTTGACTCCTGTTATCATGGCCAACACTTCTCTGTCCAATTGGCTGTAATTTCTCTCTGCTTTTGACAGGGTTTTGGAGTAGAATGCGATCAGTGCTTTTCTTCCATTGAGTAATATGTGGCTGAGTATGGCCCCGATGCCGAACGGTAACGCATCGCAGGTTAATGTTTGTGGTAGGGTTTCATTGTATTGGATGAGTACAGAGTCTGATGTGAGTAAGTCTTTGATTCCCTGGAATGCGGTTTCTTCTCATCGCCCCCTAGTCCAGGTAGCTTTTTTTATCCAGCAGCCTGTGTAATGGTTCCGCTATCATTGCCTTCTGTGGCAAAAAGACATTGTAAAAGTCCCAAAAAGGCTTGTAACTCTGTTTTATTTTTGGGTCTGGGAGCTTTTTGGATTGCTCTGATTTTCTTTTCCATGGGGTGGATTTCTTCTTTATCTATGAGATATCCCAGGAACTCAACCTTATCGGTGGCTAGTTGGCACTTCTCTCTTTTCACTTTGAGTCCCGCCTCTTTAAATCTTTGTAAGACTTTCCTCAGGCAGCCTTCCAGTTGTTTGTGTCCTGGGCAGCTACCAGTACGTCTTTGAAATATGGTACCACCCTCTTGATTCTTTGTAATAGGTGCTCCATCAAACTTTGAAATACCCTTGGGGTACGCTAACTCCAAATTGTAGTCTTCTGCATTTGAATGCCCCCCTGTGAGTTGCAATTGTTTGTGCTTCCAGTGTTTCAGGGCCAACTGGCAATTGTTGGTATGCTGGTGCAAGATCGAGCTTCGTGAAAATTTTTCCTCCCCCCAACGAATGTAAAAGCTGTTGTACCATCGGGACGGGATATGTGCTTTGTTGTAGCGCATGGTTGAGGGTGGCCTTATAGTCTCTGCAGATGCGCACAGACTCATGTGGTTTAATAGGGGTCACAATTGGAGTTTCCCACCTTGCATGGTCTATTGGCCCTAATACCCCCTGTGCAATAAGTTTATCCAATTGTTCATTGATTTTTGGTTTTAACACGAAGGGGACTCTCCTCATCTTTAGCCTAATTGGGGCTACATTTGGGTTCAAATTAAATGAGATAGGGGACCCTTGGTACTTGCCTAGTTCTCAATTGAAGATGTCCTGGAATTCTCTCGTCAGGTTCTCTTCCCAGTCCGTCTCGGTGACGTTGTTGATCCTGATCACTCCAATTCCTAGTGGTGCAAACCATTCCAGTCCCAGTAGGCTGGGATGATCCCGGTTTACTATGGTCAGTGAAAGGACTTTCTTATATTTTTTGAAATTGACTTGGAAATGTTCGAGTCCGACTACGGGGATCCTGTTCCCTTGGTAGTCTTTTAGCATAAGTTTTTGTCTTTCTAGTTCCTTCCTTTCCATATCTGGTATCAGACTCTTTAGGGTGTTCTACGATATCATGGATAGGTACGAACTGGAATCCACCTCCATCTTGCAAGGTTGACCTTCTATGGTGACTTGTACATGCACCTTTTTCGCATTTGTTGCATTTGAGTGTCCAATAATTATTGTCTGGTGTGTTTTCTCTTTTCTATTGGCTTCGTTGAACTGCTTGTTCCTGCTTTCTCAGCTCCAAAGGCTCCCTGTCTGCCTCTCTCTCGCTCTGGGGGGGGTACTTCCTCTTCTTCTGGGCTCTTCTATTTCTGTTTCGGCAGACCCTAGCGATGTGTCCCCGTCTTCCACAATGTCTGTAAACAGCGTCGAGGAAATGGCACTTGGAACGTGGGTGGTCGCCTCCACACCCGGCACAGTGGAAGTCTGACTTCCTTTCTCTTCGCTCTCATCTATTTTTTTCCGACTGGAGTCTATGTATCTCTTTGTATTGTTTGTTGGTTTCAGACATGGATTCGATGTCCTCATGGTGTGTTGTGGTGGCAGATTTTTGAGTGCCTCTAGCTTCTTATCTTGGTCTTGGCTAGGTTTTCTCAGAGTTTCCTGGGCTGCCCTATTCATCTGCCACATGGTGGCTGCTGATCTTTGTGTTACTTCAGCTGCGGTGGCTTCAGCGATGGCCTTGATTACTGTTATGTTGGGTCTGGTTAGTAGTCGGCTCTGTAGGGTGAGGTCTCTTAGTCCAAGGACCATGTGGTCCCTCATGACCTCGTCCATATTGAGAAATTTGCACGCTCCTCCAATGTTCCTTAGAGCCACCACAAAATCGCCCATGCTCTCACTTTCCTTTTGGTCTTGCTTGTAGAATTCGTGTCTCCGGATGAGGCTTGAGACAGCTGATGCATAATGGGTTCTCAGTAGTTTGTCTAAATATGGCCACACCATTTGCTTCACATCCCAGGGTTTTGCCAATGCCTTGGCCATCTTGATTACTATGGGTCCACAGTGGGTTAGGAAAACGGCTCTCTTTCTTTGATCGGAGATTCCTTATAGTTCGTTCCCTTCTAGGAACATCAGGAACCATTTGATGTAAGAATCCCCGTTTTCCATCACTGGGTTGAATGGTGTGGCTGGCGCACTGTTGCCGGCCATCTCATCTAGCTCGGTTCTCTGGCCACATGCTCAACGGTCTACTTTGTTCAGTATCCCACCTTCATCGCCAGTGTTCTGATGTGGGAACGAACAACTCGAGACCCAGTGATACTTCAGCTCTTTTTATTTGTCTCTCTATGACTGCTCTATAATGGAGCCGTGGCAACCTCTTTTATAATGGCTGCTCGTGGCTCATGCCCAATGACGGTTCTTCAAAATTCCCGCCGTCAGGTGGACCAATCAAAATGGACTATTCAAATATTCAAATATATAACACATACATTTGTTAAATGGTACAAAGACTTTATTAAGCTTTTACTTTTTTTTTGTTTTCAGACTGAACTAGCAGGGCCTCTAAATATAGAAATGTGGAGAAAGATTTAATTTAAATTTAATTGCCCATGCAATTAAATGTTTACTTCCTAAGATTGGCAAGTGGGTTGTTCATGATTTTTTCTGCTTGTGTACACTTTATAGTTACCCAAGAAATTCCTCTTGGGTGGAAATTGTGTCTGTTGCTGACTGGGAGGCTCTGCTCATGGTCATTCATATTTAAATCACTTCATAATTGGATTAACACAACATATTCCAGGCACGGCTGCCCTAAAAATCTTCCTCCCAAACTCCTAAACCACTTGAAAGCTTCAGTTGGTCCAGAATCCAGAAATATGCAGAGTTGTGGGTGCATCAAGATTCAATGTGTTAGTAGTAATAAGTAGTTACACTGCTGTTGTTGCAAGCTGCACTGGCCCCAGTATGCTTTTGAGTGAATTCAAGATGCTGGTTATCCAGAGGTTTTTGCCACTTCCACCAGGGGTGGGTTTCAAAATTGTTAGCAATGGTTCTCTGCCTGGCTAGCCAACCTCCTGCACCATGGTGTGTGTGGGGGTGTTTTTGCCCTTCCTGGGCTCCAGAGGTTTTTCTCAAGCCTCCAGAAGGGATAAAATGGCCTCCCTGGGTTGTGGAGACTCTCTAGAAGCCAGAAATTCTGTTTTTCATCCTCCCAGAGCCTCTGCGAACACCCTACACTTACCTGCATCCAAAATGGGCCACATGGGGATTCATGGGAGAGGAGGGGTGGGTGGGGCAGCAGGGAGTGGGATTTGGGGGATTCTCCGAACTGCACATAATCTTAGCTAGGGGCTCTCTCAAACCCCTGCGAACCCCCAGCAGCCCACCCCTGCCTTCCACTAGAACTGACATTGGGGCATGCTCCAGATCTTCTCTGTTAAGCCCATATCACACAGCACCAACGGATGGAAAGAGGATGTAAAACAGAGAGAAACACTTGCCATCCGTTGGTTAACGCGATGCATCCATTCTGTACTCACTGCGTCCATTTTTCATACTCTATATCCGTCCAGCATCCGTCTACTGTGATTTCATCCACTCAAAAAGTTTTGAGATGCACAAAACTTTTTGAGCGGATGAAGTATCCAACGCGTCCATTCTACATCTGCTATGCATACAGGGAACATCAGTTATACATCCGTAATCATCCGTTACACGTCCGCTATATCCGCTAGGCATTCACTGAGCATCCGCACAACTCACAACCACTCCAGCGGAAAACATACACAGGGAGGAAGTGAAATGGATGCGGAACAGACACACAGCGTTAGTAGCATGGACGTAGAAAGGATGAAAGCGGATGCAGCTCGCATACAAACTATTACAATGGAAAAAACGTTCGTATAGGGGACGTATCTTGGATATTTAGGATGTCTGCAGGATGCCTGGAGGATGCAAAAGGACACCAAGTGGAAAACCTATATTTCCTATAAAAAGGGGGAGAAATCACCTGGATCTCACTTTCAGTCCAGCAGCCCTGCTGTGCAGACCTCTTCAGCATTCATCTTGCTCTTGCACTTCCATAGCATCCAGTCATCTCCACCATGGATCGTCGCACACTCTTTTTGGTAGCCACCATCATTCTACAACAGTGCGAAGCCATCTACAGGCGCTTTCACCTGTTCTACGCGAAGAAAAAGAGGCGTCCAAGAAGTGTCTGGATCTGAAGATGGATCATGAGAAGAGCCGAGTACGGACTGTATAACAAGCTGATGGTGGAGCTGAGGAACGAAGCCACACGTGCATTCCAGAACTTCATGAGGATGCCATCAGACATGTTGTGAGCAGCTGAGACCCAGGTTGACCAAGGCAAACCCCAACTTCTGGCCCAGCCTGGACCCTGGGCTCAAGGTGGCACTGACTCTGTGCCACCTGGCCTCTGGGACCATGTACAGGAACATGCAGTACGCCTGGAGGGTGCCACACAACACCATCAGCATTGTGGTCAGAGAAGTGGTGCAGGCCATCATCGAAGAATACCTGGAGGAGCTCCTCCAGTACCCCTCCACTGAAGAAGGCTGGAAGAAAGTTGCAGAGAAGTGGTATCAGAAGTGGAACTTCCCCCACACCGTTGGAGCCATAGATGGGAAGCACGTGGCCTGCAAAGCTCCAGCCAACTCAGGGTCCACTTATCACAACTACAAGGGCTTCTTCAGCATCATCCTCTTCGCCATGGTCAATGCTGACTACAAGTTCATGTACATCGATGCTTCAGGCAATGGGTCAGCTTCAGATGCCCAGGTATACAACGCCAGTGACCTCAAAGAGGGGCTGAAATGCAACCTCATCATGGGCTTCCCAGATCCAGAACCCCTGCCCAACGACACGCAAGATGTGCCCTACTTCATCATGGGGGATGACGCCTTCTCCCTCAGAACCTACTTCATGAAGCCCTACACTTCCAGATGCCTCACCCGTGAAGAGAGGATCTTCAATTACAGGCTGTCCAGGGCAAGGCGGGTGGTGGAGAACGCCTTCGGCATCCTGGCCAACAGGTTCCAGGTACTTCTCACCACCATGCAGCATTGCCCAGAGACCGTGAGGAACATCGTGGAAGTTTGCTGCATCCTGCACAATCTCATGCGCACCCGCTACCCAGTGTTGCAGAACAGACTCATGGACCACCAACAAGGCAATGGGGACATGGAGCCTGGTGAATGGAGGCAAGGGCGAAACCTGATAGACACTGAGGATGTGCAAGGCCCCAACAGAGCTTAATGTGAAGGGAAGAAGTAGCGCAACCTCCTGAAACACTGGTGCAACTCCCCAGTTGGAGCAGTGGAGTAGCAAGACAGGATGGTAGATGCTAAATGGATGCTTCCTTGAGCCTGTCTCATCACACTGATGAGATTGTGCCATGTATGTTGAGTGGCCCTAAAGAGTTGTGTTTATGTTGAAATGTGTTGATGAATGATTAAATTGTTATTGTTAAAAAAGGGCCATAGGTGTGGCACCTGGGAGGGTGAACCATACAGCCCCACTATGCTTGCACTGGAGGCTTATCTATTCCACTGCTATCCTTACCCATCCCACAGCTATTACCCATCCCACAGGTATCCCTGCCCATCCCACTTCTATCCTTACCCATCCCACAGCTATTACCCATCCCACAGATATCCTTGCCCATCCCACTGCTATCCTTAACCATCCCACAAGCATGCAAAGGCTTAAACCATTTCTAAAAGTTTCCATCAAGACTTTATATACTAAAAGAAATGAACCAAGTGTGTGAAGCAAAGATAAACTTTATTAATAACAAACTGTAAAAGCAAAATGACCCAAGTGAAGTGTCCCAAGCAAAGATAAAGTCAACAGGTAGCAACCCAGTCTCTAGTGTGTGGACGAAGCTCTCAGAGAGATGGCTCAGTCTTGTGATGTTCAGAGCCCCTTCCTCCATGACATGTGATGTCAGTCCCAAGACCGATGACAGATGTTCTGAGGCTGGGCTTGGCTGTAAGGTGGAGGAAGGAGGAGTGTAGTGGAGCTGTCTGGTCTGCAGCTGAGCGAGGTGAGGTGTGGGTGGCACCTGTGGCATGGGTGGCATCTGTGGCATGGGTGGCATCTGTGGCATTGGTGGTGTCTATGGCATCGGTGGCATTGGTGGCATTGGTGGCATATGATGTACCTGTGTCTGGACTGGGAAGGGCTGCCTGTGCTGCTGGAACTCCTGGTAGCCGTAGCCTTGGTAGGTGAGGGCCCGTGGAAAGCCTTGGAAGGGCTGTGACATCATTTGGGGTGGAGGAGCAGACCTGGACTGGGTCGGAGCAGGTTCAGCTGGGCCTGGAGGGTTGTGCAGAAGACTGGCGATCCTCTCCTTTATCACCTGGTACTGTGATTCGGACATGTCCATGAGGGTCTGGTTGATGTAGGTGAGGAAGGGCTTTTGGTTTGAGGATGGTATGTCGGTGTGTACCAGCTGAGAGAGGAGATCTACGCTGCTTTTGATGGTGTCCCTGATCTCCAGCAGGATAATGTGGCTCTGCCTCTCCAGTCTGGCTCTCTGCCTGCTTTATGTGGAGGTGGAGCTGGGTGTGGGTGTGGGTTGGTCTCTGGTGTCAGCATCCTCTCCTTGCTCCCACTGCATCAGGGGGTCCTCCAAGCGCTCCGCCATGGGGAGTGCAGCTCTCGGGAGGGTCTCCATCGTGGGGCGCTCCACAGATACCTGCCTGGACACAGGAGCTGATTCTTGGCCAGAAGAGGACAGGCTCTCTGTGGGCTGCCTGAGAGAGAGGGTAGACAGAGGGGCTGCTCCTCAGTGGCGGACCTCACCCTCCAAGAAGCTGCACTTGGCCATCATGTAGGTCTCCTGGTCGGTGAGCTTGACCTGGGCCTGGCCAGACTTCTTGAGGTGCAGCTTCCCATACCAGGTGTGCATGTGCTTCCATCACCCGAGGAGGACCTCCAAAGTGTAGCCCAGGCTCTCCGCCTTCTCTCTCCAACCCGCCTGCTTCCCCTTGGTGTCTTGATAGAGCCTGTGTCTCTTCCGCCAGAGGTACTCGTTCTCCCTCAGCCATTCAAGCACCTCATCCTCATGTTCCTCTTCGATGGAGTCCTGCCTCCTCTCCCTATCATGCGATTGCCTCTTTCTCCCTCTGGCAGGGCCTTCTGGGCCCTCATCAGAAAGGCTTTGAGGTTCTAGGGGCTGATCCACCACACCACCAGCAGCAGCAGCAGCAGCAACAACAGCAGCAGGAAAAGCAGCACCAGCAGCACCAGCAGCACCAGCAGCACCAGCAGCACCAGCAGCACCAGCAGCAGCGCCAGCAGAGTAAGCCCCAGCAGAAGCACCAGCACCAGGAGCAACACCAGCAGAAGCCCCAGCAGCAGCAGAGTCAGCCCCAGCAGTAGAAGCCCCAGCAGAAGCAGAATCAGTGGCAGGGGGTGGGATCGTGGCCCTGTCCTTCTTGCCAGGGCTGGCAGAAGATGGCATAGGCTTCCTCTTCTTCCCCATGGTTGTTGGCTGGAGATGGTCTGGCAGCAGGTCTTTCCTCTGAATGGTGACCTGCTTGCGAGCTGCATCCCTTTATATCCGCGGGGCTGATGTAATGCATCCTCCCCGCATGTGCAGTGAACGCTTTGAATCCGCTAGGCATCTGCTAGGCATCCGCTAGGCTTCCATGATGCATCCGCTGTATCTGCTCGGCATCCTCTCTGCATCCGCTCTGCATCCGCTCCTTCCGCTGCACGTCCATTTCGCTGTGCTTCCCCGGAAGCCCTGCGGATGTGCCATCCGCTTCCATCCGCTTCCATCCGCTAGGCTTCTGTGGAGCATCCACTTAACATCCTCACTACGTCCTCTCCCCATCCTTTACTTTCCGTTTTTGTCCGCTCTGTTTATAAAAATTTGGGGTACTTTTGAGAGCGGATAACAATGGATGGAACATTTTCTCGTCCGCTGTGTCCTTTTTACACTTGCATCCATCGGCCGATGCGATAGGCCCTTTAAGCAATGACATGTGGTGAGACAGGCAACATGCTTTTTCTGTTGTAGCACCAGCCTTATGAAACAGATACCCTCAAGATCTGGAATGCCTCAACACGCTACCTTTGCAGAAGGGCATGAAGAATTGGATTTCCTCCAACTACTGATCAGTGTGGTTTTTATTGTGGGACAGTGATGACATTTTAGTTATTGTGATGATTATTTGAACTTTGCTTTGCATTTTGTTGATAGAAGCTTAATTACATTGATGATTGCTGCTAGTTGTCCAGAGTCATGCATGTAAGATGGACAGCTATATAAATTCTCTAAATCAACCAACCAGCCATTCAACCAATCAAATAAACTCACTCACACAAACTCACAGAGAACAACTTTAGCCCCCTGATCTTTAACCGATTGAGATGATAAAAGATACCTACTACTATATACATGTGAACTGCATTCACTAACAATTTATAAGATGTCCCTTGTATATATGAACTGCTGTGATCCAGAAAACTAAACTGTTCCTACTCACTTCCAGGAGTGGGATGTTGCCTGTCCATCTGGATCCAGAACTCTCATAGATTCTTAGCTCTATTATTCTCCACCAACTTCTGTGGAAATTTCATGATGGCTGGCTGGAGAATTCTGGGAGTTAAAGTCCACACATCTTTCAGCAGAGTGTGGTAAATTCTTGCTTCTGTGGATCTGGTGCTTAGTGCCTGTTCTTATGTTGCTGTGATCAGTGCTGTCTACAAACACACACACACACA
>BLBF01000101.1:3558133-3592380 GCA_015471245.1 Laticauda colubrina
AGATAGATAGATAGATAGATAGATAGATAGATAGATAGATAGATAGATAGAGTTGTGTACAGAACTTGGTAGACTCCAAATACCTTAAACTGACTGACCGAAAGGGCTGTTCTTGGATTAGTTACTTAAGTGGCATTCCAATTGGCCCACCTGATGGTGGGAACACTTAAGCAACTGTCATTGGCCACAAGCGGCGAGCATGCCGCTATAAGAAGGGCTTCCGTGGCTTGAGCAAATGTTCCGTTACAAGTCACTTTACTGTTTGAATAAAGAGTTGTTTGTTGGAACCCAGTCTCACGCACCTTATTTCCAGACAGAACACTGGCGACAAAGGTGGGATCATCCTAGAAGAGCGAGACCGAAGCACGCGGCAACCAGAACCGAGCGACAGAGATGTCCAGTAACAATATGCTATGTGCACTGTTCAACCCAGCCGAGGAAGATTGGGGTTCATACATTGATAACTTTCTGATGTTCTTAGAAAGCAACAAGCTACAGGAGATAACTGACCAGAGGAAGAGGGATGTATTCCTCACACACTGTAGGTCACCCATTTTTAAAATGGCCAAGGTGCTAGCTAAACCAAGAGATGTTAAGCAGATGGCATTGCCTGAACTGAACAGAATGCTTCAAGCCCATAACGCGTCTGTGGTCTCCAACCTGATCAAAAGGCACAAGCTTTACAAATGAGACCAACGGGAAAACGAGAGCATCAGAGACTTCGTAGCACCCCTATGACACATCAGAGGAGCCTGGGAGTTCCAGAACATGGACGAGACCATGAGGGACCGTGTGGTCCTCAGATTGAAGGATGCTACACTCCAAAGCAATCTGCCAAACAGACCGAATATCACAGTGGCTGAGGCCATCACAGAAGCCACTGCTGCTGAAGCAGCCAAGAAATCCGCAGCCACTATGCGCCAGATGAACTCAATTCCAGATCTGCTGAATCAACCCAGAGAAAAGAGGGCAGAAGGAAGCAAGAAACAGCCCACAGCAACTGCCCACCATGAAGAACTCGACTCCCTGAGCAACACTGATGACAAAAATGAAAATATACATTGGCTTCAGTTGGAAAGAAAATGGTGGGAAAAAAGAAGAAGCAGGCGAGAATTCCAGTGTGCTGGATGTGGAGGAAATCCCCCTCACTCAGAAGGCAGGTTCCTAGATGCCATTTGCAGAGCTTGTGAAAAACGGGGGCACATCGCAAGGGTCTGCCGAAACAAAAAGAGCTATAGTCCAAAAAGACACAGCAGCAGCAACCCCCCCCCCCAGAAACAAAGAGAGACAAGCTGGAAGCAGATGCAGCCAAGAGAGCAGGAACCAGTGAACAAGCGACAGAGAAGAAACACACCAAACTATAACCATCGGAAATGCCAGGGCAGCAAACACAAAAAAGGTCCGGATATATGTAAAAATTGAAGGAAAGCCCTGTGAGATGGAAGTAGACTCCGGATCATACTTGTCAATGGTATCTTGGAACATTATCAGGAGCCTGATACCAGACATCAAGCAAAGAGAACTGGAACAACAAAAATTGATACTAAAGGACCACCAGGGAAACTGAATCCCAGTAGTGAGCTTTGGACATTTCCTAACAGAATTTAAAAAGCACGCTGAAATACTGCCTCTAACAATCGTCGACTGTGATCGCCCTAGCCTGCTGGGAATTAAATGGTTCATGCCCCTGGGAATTGGAGTGATCGGGATCAACAGCATCTTGCGGCCAAATGGGAAGAGAGCCTGCTGCAAGAGTTCCGGGATGTATTCGATGGGACTCTAGGCAAGTACAAGGGGACCCCAATATCATTCAGACTAGACCCAAAGATAGCTCCCATCAGGCTCAAAGCCAGACGCGTTCCCTTTGCCTTAAAGCCAAAAATAGATGAACAGCTTAACAAACTTATCACACAAGGGGTGTTAGAGCCAATTGACCATGCCAGGTGGGAAACACCCATCGTGACTCCTGTCAAACCAGGTGGGTCAGTGCGCATCTGTAGAGGCTATGAGGAAACCCTAAATCATGCGCTCCAACAAATCGCATACCCAGTACCAGTAGTGCAACACTTATTGCACTCACTAGGGGGAGGGAAAAAAATTGTGAAACTTGATCTCGCACAAGCATATCAACAGCTACCAGTTGACCCTGAAACCGCAGAGGCACAGACTATAGTCACGCACAGAGGGGCATTCAAGTGCAACCGACTTCAATTTGGCGTTAGCGTTGCCCTGGGCATTTTCCAAAGCCTCATGGAGCACCTTCTAAACGGAATCAAAGGAGTCGTCCCCTATTTTGATGATGTATTAGTATCAGCAAAAAATGCAAACCAATTAGAACATAGATTAAAAGAGGTTTTGCGAAGATTCAGAGAAGCAGGGCTTAAAGTCAAGAGAGAAAAATGTAAACTAGCCACCAACCAGGTCGAATTTTTAGGCTACCTGATAGATGAGCAAGGGATA
Source organism: Laticauda colubrina (assembly GCA_015471245.1). NCBI lineage: Eukaryota > Metazoa > Chordata > Lepidosauria > Squamata > Elapidae > Laticauda > Laticauda colubrina. The sequence goes on from BLBF01000101.1 coordinate 3,560,594, forward strand.
CACCCCACTAAAAAGAAAATAAAGGCGATAAAAGATGCACCCAGACCTAAGAACAAAACTGACTTACAAGCTTTCTTAGGTCTCATTAATTTCTACAATGTCTTCCTGCCCCAAAAATCAACCGTAGCAGAACCTTTACATCGATTATTAGATAAAAAAAAACTATATGGAAATGGGGCCACTGGGAACAAGCAGCATTCCAAAACATTAAGGACTTATTAACTTCTAATACCGTTTTGATACAGTTCAGCAACACCCTGCCTTTGACGGTCACCTGTGATGCATTGCCTTTTGGAATTGGCGCCATCCTGAGCCACAAACTACCAGATGGCAGAGAGGCACCAATCGCCTTCTACTCCAAAACGCTGTCAAAATCAGAAAGGAACTACAGCCAACTCGACCGAGAAGCCCTCGCAATCATCGCCGGTGTCAAAAGATACCACAAATACCTATATGGTAGGACATTTTCAATTATCACTGACCACAAACCCCTACTAGGGATCCTAGCAGGAAACAAACCAACCCCAAACATTCTATCACCAAGAATGATGAGGTGATCTGAATTCCTCGCTGCATACAACTACACACTGATCCATCGCCCAGGAAAGACCATCACCCATGCAGATGCCTTGAGCCATATTCCACTGCCCAACATGGAAGACGACCCAGCTCCCACCGTCTCCACTCTCCAAATTGAGTCCTGGCCGAATCTGCCACTAACCGCAGCAGACGTCGCTAAAGCTACTGCGAAAGACCCACTGACAGCTCGAATCCTGCATTGGATAGGTAAGGGCTGGCCAGATGAGAACAGAGGTGAGACTTTTAAACCTTTTCACACCTGACAGACTGAACTGTCTATTGAAAAAGGTTGTATACTGTGGGGGGACAAGGTGGTAATCCCAGAAAAATTACAGGAAGAAGTGTTGTGCATGTTGCACGAGGGACACCCGGGCATAGTCAAAATGAAAGCCCTGGCCAGGAGTTATGTCTGGTGGCCAAGACTGGACAAGATCATTGAATGATGGGTGGCAACATGCCATGACTGCCAAAAATCAAGGCCTACCCCCCCACTGGAACCAGTCATGGAATGGGAAACTCCCAGAGGCCCATGGTCGAGACTGCATATTGACTTTGCTGGGCCAACAAAAGGGAACACCTATTTTGTAATCGTGGATGCCTACTCGAACTGGTCAGAGGTTATCCTTATGGTTTCCACAACTACCGAGGCAGTCATGAAACAATTAAACAGACTTTTTGCCACTCATGGGCTGCCTGATATAATAGTCTCGGACAATGGGCCCCAGTTTACTGCTTTAGCTTTCGAGCAATACTTGGCAGCATAGGGCATCTGACATGCCCTGACAGCGCCAGCTCATCCGGCTTCAAATGGACGGGCTGAACGCATGGTTCATTATACTGAGGAGGCCCTAAAAGAAATGGACACGGGGGACATGCAAGATAAACTTAACAGATTATTAACCATTCAACATATCACCCCTAGCACAACCACTAACAAAAGCACAGATGAACTCCTCATGGGTAGGAAATTGCGTTCCTACCTGATAGACTGCACCCCACCTATATCTGGGACAAACCCCCTGACTCCTCCAGTAGATATCGCTCTTTTGAAATCGGTGATTTAGTCTACGCTAAAAACCTTACCGGGGACCCATTATGGCTTCCAGCCACAGTTACCCAAATCACAGGGCCACGGTCATACCGACTTGCACTAAATGTTGGAAGAACATGGAAGCGGCACATCAACCAACTTCACTCTCGCACATTAGAATGCAACACTACACTACCCCCGCAAAGTCCAATAAATGAGCTAAAAACAACCGAGGAGGGGGAGGGACACAAAATAATAAAAAAATGGAGAGATGAACCTCCAATAACAAGACAACAATCACTACACAAAACCGAACTAGAAACTCAAATGAAACAAAGAGAGCGCTTACCCATAGATGACCTCCAGAGAAGAAGTCCAGGAGCAGGAGAGTGAAGCAAGGCCTTCCTGGAAGGAGACAGCCAGGCCAGCTCGACCAGCCCGGATGAACCAGGAGGGAGCAGCAGAGCCACCTCAACCAGCCCAAGAAACTTAGGCAGGAGCAGCAAGGCTGACTCACCCTTCCAGGAGATTCCATGGAGAAGATGGAGAGAGAAAGTGATCCCGTCCAACCCACTTGAGGACCACGCTGAGACTGAGCTGCGCAGGTCAAGTAGGACCTGCAGAAGCCCCACCTACCTGTGTGACTACGTTATGCACGTTGGACGAAACCAAGGGGGGAGGGGTATTGTGTATAGAACTTGGTAGACTCCAAATCCCTTAATCCGATAGGCTGAAAAGGCCATTCTCAGATTGGTTACTTAAGTGCCATTCCGATTGGCCCACCTGATGGTGGAAACACTTAAAAACTGTCATTGGCCATAAGCGGCGAGGAAGCCGCTATAAGAAGGGCTGCCGCGGCTTGGGCAAATGTTCTGTTACAAGTCACTTTACTGTTTGAATAAAGAGTTGTTTGTTGGAACCTGGTCTCGCGCATCTTATTTCCAGACAGAACAGATAGATAGATAGATAGATAGATAGATAGATAGATAGATAGATAGATAGATAGATAGATAGATAGATATTGAAAGAGAGAAAAATGATAGGCAGAGAAGTAGATAAGAAAGTATTAAAACAGAAATCTAGCTTTTGTGGAAATCTCTAAACTAAATGAAATTTTTAATTTTCATATTTTTAAAGTGGTTTAAATCAATAGAAAGAGAGTGCATCCATTGATACGTTCACTTTTTTTTATAAATACCCTCTCTTTCTCTCATCCCTCCTTTCTTTCTTTCAGATTTCATATGGCTCATTTCAATTGGTAGTGACTGATGAATTTCGTTTTCTCCTTTTTATTGCATGGCCCCCGATGAAGCTCTCCAGTATGAGGATTTAGTCCAGCTCTTCTTGTACTTTGGATGGAAATGAGTCAGATTTGTCATTGCAGATGACAAACATGGAGAGCATTCTATCCAAATTATGGAACCCATGCTTTCACAAAACAAAATCTCCTCCAAATTCATCGAAAATTTCCATTTTTTTGAACCATCTTATGTGGTTGATCGATGCGTAAGGCACGTTACTTTATTCACATAGAAAACAGCAAATGCAGTGATTATACACGGAGAATATATAGTTTTTATGTGGTTGGCCTCAACTTTACTAATTGAGTACTAGTTTCCCTGGTTTTTGGTTCAACAACTTTTGATACTTCACAAAAACTTAATACACAAAAAGTGTGGATCATGACAGCACAAAATGATTTCACACTACATGCCTTCCAAAAGGATGTTGATATACAAAAGTTCCATGGGGCCATTTCCTTCTCAATTACCAAAAAGGAATTTCCAGATTTCCAACAATATCTACAGGCTATCACCCTTTCTGGGGAAAATCAGGATGGCTTCATAAAAGATTTTTGGAACCAAGATTTTAGCTGCTCAATACCAAATAAAGATACTCCTGAAGATGGGGACTGTACTGAAGATGAAAGACTGGAGGACCTTCTCGCACCCTTCTTTGAAACCAGCCTACTCAGCCATAGTTACAGTATCTATAATGCTGTCTATGCTGTGGCTCAAGCCTTGCATGCTGCTCACACAATTAGGACACATCAGAAGGTACAAAAGGACATGGATCAAATACAATCAAAGACACTAGAAGCCTGGCAGGTGTGATTTCCTCTTTCTTGGTGCCCTTTAAAAATATTTTTCATAGTTAAAACAGAGTTCCAGGACATAAAGACTCTACGGATCTTTGTGGGTCAGCTATCTAAACATCATAGATGTTCATCTTTATTCAACATTCATACATTATCAATGTTGGCCCGTTGAACATACTGTCTTTTGTTAAACATCTCAATTTTCCCTCTTTACACACCAATTCAACTGGTCTTTAATCTTCTTCTGCCTTTTTTAGTTCTCTGGCTTTCTTCCCATTGTTTCTTTTTACACTTATCTTAAATTATCTTGCTGGAATGTCTCAAAGCAAAATCACTAAATAGCAAAAGATATTTTAGTATCTAATGGGCTTGTAATCCAACAATAAGAACTAGTGTCAGGATACTGTCGGATGCCCTAATTAAACCATGAGCCTTGAGCCCAACTTCAAATGAAATCCAGTTATTTATTAGGAGCAACATGTCAGCACATACCCAAATGAAATTAGCTCTGACTCATGTAATTCACAGCCCACCTATTACCCCCCTCCCCCAGGGAGTGTCACAAATCACATTCTCCAATAGAGCACTTTCACAGGCTGTGGATGTGCTTCTGGTTGTAGCTCCCATGCTGCTCCATCAGTTCCCCCACCCCCCTGGCCTGCCTATGGCAGTTTGAGAGCAGGCCAGGAATAGAACTGAATAGAATAGAATTCTTTATTAGCCAAGTGTGGTTGGACACATAATGACTTTGTCTTGGTGCAAATACTCTCAGAAAACATAAAAGAAAAGATACATTCATCAAGAATCATAAGGTACAACACTTAGTGATAGTCATAGGGTACAATAAGCAATCAAATCATACGAGGAAATAGTCAATATAAATTGTAAGAATGAGACTTCCGGGTTGAGCCCTCCTCGCTGATAGACTGTAGATCACGACTGTCTGCGGCTCTTTCATTGGAGAGCCCCAATCATTGCAATTAGGGGCTGAAGCTGCCTTGGAAGGGCAGTAAGGGGAAGGCACCAGCCAGGTTGAGGGGAGCTACATCTCCCCTTCTGGGCTTGGTCTTTTTCCCTCCAAAGACGATTGAAGCGGTGGTCCAAAATGGCCACCCCAAAGAGGAGAACTCAGCTGGACTAAGATTTGTGCAGGAGTGAAGAAAGAGGTGGATAACATCTGAGCTGGAATAATTGTGCGAAACAAACAAAAAGTACCCCGGGATTAAGGAAACATTGAACTTTTTAGAAAAGAAAAGTGAGTGGTCAAAATACAAAAGGACAGGAAAAAAATAAGAAAATAATTTTGACAGCTAAGTGGGGTTTCAAACCGGGAAAGGAAGAAGCTGGAACTAAAGACTTAATTAAATTGGATTAAAATATTTTGACAATAAATAAAATAAAGCTGGGCTTAAGATTGTCAAAAAATAATAATAATAAAATTTACAAATTGGAGACTGCATTGCTCTGGAATATTGAGGTTCAAAAAACCCTAAATAATAAAATAGGGGAGAAAGATGAAGACTTTGTATAATAGAGAGTGCCACGTTTTGACAAAAACTTGAGCTCAAACAAAAGGGAAAGCATCCTGCTTCTGAATGAACTTGTATGGATATAATACTAAAGAAATATTGAAACAAAGTAAGAATCTTGGAAAGTGAAAACAGAACCAGAATAAAGAAAAAAGCAAGGAAAGACTGACTGTGGGATTGATTGGTGTTTTTGGTCTAGACCCTGGGCTGGAATAACTGAGAACTTTAGAAAATTGAAAGAAGAAAGAAGGAAAGTAAAAGTGGTTTTTTTGTGTGGACTTTAACATTCATAAAATATAAGAGTGTGCAATGATGATAACTATTTGGGAATTAAAAATGGAACTTAAAAATATGAGAGAATTACTCCAGGAAAGAGGAAAATCACTTTGCTCTGTGTTAGATGAAATGGAAATGGCAATTGAAGAACAAAAAGAAAGAACTTCAGAGGAGGAGGAGGAGGCTCATGGAGAAGCCATCTTGAATAGACAATTAACACAAAGAACACCACAAAGATGAAGGGAAAGAAGGAAGGCTAAAAAGTTGATATTTAAGAAGATAATCAAAAAGGGGAATACCTGTGAAATCAGGAGAGGTAGAAAAGTGCAGCAGAAAAGGGAAAAGGAAGATATCAAGAAAGAGATGGATATAAACTGGAATGAGGAAAGATATGGGAAAAAGAGGGAGAGGAGAGGCAGTCAGAAACAGGTGCAGGAAATAAAGAAATATGGAAATGGTAAAATGAGGAAAAAAAATTGTTTTTATAGAGGTAATGGCTGATGAATTAAAAGGGATTCTGCAGGGTGACAAGGGGTAACAAGAATATATTTGCAATTAAAAAATACTTAGAAAATAGGGCAATATAGATTATTAAAGGAAGGATAGATACTGATCTTATTAGATGAATATACATTTTTATCTCTAAAAAAAAAGTTAAGGTCTATTAAAGAAATTGTAATAATTGAAATCAATGTGAAGATGTTTAAAAATGAGGTCAGTATCAGTGACCAGGAATTAAATAGTCAATTTTTCCCTTTTACTTTTTTGAAATTTAGAAATAAAATTAAGGGTGGGAAATATATTGCGGAATCCAAATGAAAAGATGTAATGATTATTACTGTAACTACTTAGAAATAAAGGTTTATTGGGAATTAAGATGACAGAATAAAGGTATATTTTAACCACTGAGCTGTCATATTCAAAGCAATAAAAAGGGGGAAACATATGCTTGTTTCTTTTTCTCTTATATTAAAACTTGTATTAATCTAGAATTTAAAAAAATAATGGAATGGAAAATGTAATAATAGAATTAAGTATGAATATATGAATGTATAACTAGTGTCATATTTGTATGTAAAAGTGATGATCCGGAAATATGTTATCAACTAAAAAGAGCTTTTTGTTTTTATGTGAAAAATTGAATAAAACTTATATATGTATGCTGTTCAGCTTTGTTCGAGTATTTTCCTACGTCATTATAGTTGTGCTTTTAAAGTTGTAGCAACGCTTCGGCAGAATCTCATCTGCCATCATCAGCCTTCTGTATTGTGTTCATCTGTGAGTGAGGCTATCACAGCCATTTCAGTTTTAAATTTGGAGCTAGCCTACGCTGAGCCAGAATGGTTTTTTTCTTCATCCTGATTGGTTGGGAGTCATGGTCTGTGTTTATTGGACTTGGAGTTTGCTGTGTTCTGCTTGATTGGTGTTTCTAATATCTTCTGTCTGTTTTGAGGCTTTTTTTCTGTTTTGATTGGCTGGCAACATTGTGTTCTTGTATTGGAGGCTTTTAGTGCAGCTTGGCTCCGAGTAAAAGGACAGCTATCATTTGTTAGGAAGCTAGGTTTCATTTGGGTGCCTGATTGGGGTGTGTTTGAGCTGGAGGTATCAGGGGGAGTCTGTTTCTGCCCAGGTGTTTGCCTGCCTAGTGGTGTGGAGATGTTTTTGTTTGTGAGTGCAGGCTTCCAAATGATTGACAGTCTGTTGGAATCTTCTCTTCTATTCAAGCTTTCAGGTCTTTTTTCAATCTCTATGGCTTCTCTGATAATTCTGTGGCTGGGGTTTTCTATAGTGGCTAGGGTTTTTGGTGCCATTGAAGTTGATGCTATGACCTGTGGCTTTAATGTGTTGGATTAGTGAGGAAGTAGTTCCAACACATGAAAATAGTTCCAACACATGAAAGCGGAACACAGCAAACTCCAAGACCAATAAACACAGACCAAGACTCCCAACCAATCAGGATGAAGAAAAAAAAACATTCTGGCACAGCATAGGCTAGCCCCAAATTTAAAACTGAAATGGCTGTGATAGCCTGACTCATAGACAAACACAATACAGAAGCCTGATGATGGCAGATGAGATTCTGCCGAAACGTTGCTGCAACTTTAAAAGCACAACTATAATGACATGGGAAAATACCCAAACGAAGCTGAACAGCATGTGTGTGTGTGTCTGTGTCTGTGTGTGTGTGTGTGTGTGTGTATGTATATACATACAGAAAACAAATATATATATTTGTTTATATATTTATATATATATATAATTTATATTTATATAAATATATTTGTTGATATATTTATAACAATTATATATATCCTGATATATCCTGATGATGACAGATGAGATTCTGCTGAAACATTGCTAGAACTTGTAACTTACAATATGTAAGACAGAGCATTTATTTGTGGAGATTTGTCTGGCTCTGGGGCTTTTCCTGGCTTTTGTCTGTGAAATAGATCTTGCAGTTCTTTTTCTGTGATCACCAGAGGTTGTGAACCCAATGGGTTGGGGCCAGTTGCAGAAGGCTTGGCTGTTGTTGGTGTGTTTGAGATGGTGGTTGTGGAGATAGGTGGCTGTAGTTTCCTTTCAAACCTGCAGTAAAACACATTCAGGTCATCTGCTAGTTGTTGATTTCCTTCTGCCTGGGAAGGAGGTTTGCTGTAGCCAATGATGTTTTTAAGAGTTTTCAACTTAAGAGTTTGCTGCTTCATTTGTTGAGAACTGATTCCTTAACTTTTCAGAGTAGCTTCTTTTTGCGGCTCTGATCTCTCTTGTTAATATGTTTCTGGCCTGATTGTATAGCATTCTGTCATCTTTTCTACAGGCTTCCTCTTTGGAACTATGTAGCTATTTAAGTTTAGCTGTGAACCAAGGTCATGAATGCTTTTCAAGTTGACAACTAGACTGTTTTAGTCTTCCATATTTTTTTATTGCAGGGAAAGAAGCACCGAAAATTTAAAAGAGGGTGCTTTGGGGGATTGTTGTTAGAAACATATCTGTTTCTCTTTCATCCTTATAGTTTTTCTTCGGTAAAGCCCATGTCACACTGCACCAATGGATGGAAAGAGGATGTAAAATGGAGAAAAACGCTTGCCATCCATTGGTTAACGCGATGCACCCGTTCTGTACTCACTGCGTGCATGATTCATATGTTCTATCCGTCCAGCATCCGTCTACTGAGATTTCTTCCACTCAAAAACTTTTGAGCTGCACAAAACTTTTTGAGCAAATGAACTTTCTGCTGCGTCTGTTATACATCTGCTACACATACATGAAACAAACGTTCTACATCGTTACACATCCGCTATATCCCCTAGGCATCCGCTGCGCATCCACGCAACTCGCATCTGCTCCAGCAGAAAATGGAAAGAGGGAGAAAGCAAAACGGATGCGGATCGTCCACGCAGCATTAGTAGCACGGACATAGAAAGGACGTAAGCGGATGCAGCTCGCATATAAAGCATTAAAACGGGAAAAAAGTTCGTATAGGGAACATATCTCAGATATTTAGGATGTCTGGAGAATGTCTAGAGGATGCAGAAGGACACCCATATTTCCTATAAAAAGGGGGAGGAAATCACCTGGATCTCAATTTCAGTCCAGCAGCCCTGGTGTGCAAACCTCTTCAACCTTGCTCTTGCTCTTCCACAGCATCCAGTCATCTCCACCATGGATCATCGCACACTCCTTTTGGTAGCTGCCATCATTCTACAACAGTGTGAAGCCCTCTTCAGGCTCTTCCACCTGTTCTACATAAGGAAAAGGAGGCAGCCAAGAAGTGTGTGGGTCCAAAGATGGATTGCGAGAAGAGCCGCGTACGGACTGTATAACAAGCTGATGGTAGAGCTGAGGAATGAAGACACTCGTGCATTCCAGCACTTCATGAGGATGCCACCAGCCATGTTTGACGAAGTTATGGAGCGGCTGAGACCCAGGTTGACCAAGGCAAACACCAACTTCCAGCCCAGCCTGGAACCTGGACTGAAGGCGGCACTGAATCTGCACCAACTGGTGTCTGGGACCATGTACAGGAACATGCAGTACGCCTGGAGGATACCAAACACCACCATCAGCATTGTGGTCAGAGAAGTGGTGCAGGCCATCATCGAAGAATACCTGGAGGAGCTCCTCCAGTGCCCCTCCACTGAAGAAGGCTGGAAGACAGTTGCAGAACAGTGGTAACAGAAGTGGAACTTCCCCCACGCCATTGGAGCCATAGATGGGAAGCACGTGGCCTGCAAAGCTCCAGACAACTCAGGGTCCACTTATCACAACTACAAGAGCTTCTTCAGCATCATCCTCTTCGCCATGGTTGATGCTCACTACAAGTTCATGTACATCGATTCTTCAGGCAATGGGTCAGCTTCAGATGCCCAAGTACACAACGCCAGTGACCTCAAGGAGGGGCTGGAATGCAACCTCATCATGGGTTTTCCAGATCCAGACCCCATACCCAACGACACACAAGATGTGCCCTACTTCATCATGGGGGATGACGCCTTCTTCCTCAGAACCTACCTCATGAAACCCTACACTTCCAAAAGCCTCACCCGTGAAGAGAGGATCTTCAACTACAGGCTGTCCAGGGCAAGATGGGTGGGGGAGAAGGACTTTGGCATCCTGGCCAACAGGTTACAGGTACTTCTCACCACCATGCAGTATTGCCCACAGACCGTGAGGAACATCATGGAAGCTTGCTGCATTCTGCACAATCTCATGCGCACCCACTACCCAGTGTTGCAGAACAGGCTTGTGGACCACCAACAAGGCAATGGGGACATGGAGTCTGGTGAATGGAGGCAAGGACTAAACCTGATAGACACTTTGGATGTGCCAGGCCCCAACAGAGCTTCACGTGAAGGGAAGAAGCAGCGCAACCTCCTGAAACACTGGTGCAACTCTCTAACTGGAGCAGTGGAGTGGCAAGACAGGATGGTAGATGCTTAATGGATGCTTCCTTCAGCCTGTCTCATCACACTGATCAGATTATGCCATGTATGTTGAGTGGCCCTACAATGAACAGGGCATTTAATAAAGAGTTGTGTTTATGTTGAAATGTGTTGATGAATGATTAAATTGTTATTGATAATAAAGGGCAATAGGTGTGGCACCTGGGAGGCTGGACCATACTATGCTTGCACTGGAGGCTTATCTGTCCCACAGCTATTACCCATCCCACAGCTATTACTCATCCCACAGGTGTCCCTGCCCATCCCACAGGTATCCTTACCCATCAGGTATCCTTACCCATCCCACAGCTATCAATCCCACAGCTATCCTTATCCATCCCACAGCTATCCTTATCCATCCCACAGCTATCCATCCCACAGCTATCCTTCACCATCCCACAAGCATGCAAAGGCTTAAACCATTTCTAAAAGTTTCCACCAAGATTTTATTGACTAAAAGAACTGAATCAAGTGTGTGAAGCAAAGATAACCTTTATTAATAACAAACTGTAGTACTTTATTAAAAAAGCAAAATGAACCAAGAAAAGTGTCCCAAGCAAAGATAAAGTCAACAGGTAACAACCCAGTCTCTGGCACTCTTCTCAGTCACTCTGAGGCGTGCCCAGAGGCGTGCTGTTCTCCCACGGAAGCCCTGCGGATGTGTCATCTGCTTCCATCCACTTCCATCCGCTAGGCTTCCGTTGAGCATCCGCTTAACATCCTCGCTACATCCTCCCCACGTCCATTCATTTCCGTTGATGTCCGTTCTCTTGGTGCAAATTTGGGGTACTTTTGAGAGCGGATAACAACGGATGGAAGATTTGCTCATCCGCTGTGTCCTTTTTACATACGTTTTGCATCCGTTGGCCGATGTGACCTATCCTTAAGCTTCACTCATTCTTGCAGGAAATGTCCTTCAACAATAATGCTGGAGATGAAATTAAATTAAATGAAGGAGTCCTAGAGGCTGGATTTGACATTGTAAATTTGGGTACTTTCCCAAACAACTCCTATATCAACATCCCAGTTGGAAAAATAGATCCGCGAGCTCCTCCAGAAAAAATATTCTGCATACATCCAGACAAAATCCAGTGGCATCATGAATTCACTCATGTACCATAACATCAACTAAAAGAACCAATTTAATATACAGTGGCTTTTCATGTGACTAGCTTTTTCTTTAGTCCATAGATAGGAACTAGCTCCTAGGATCCAATTATATTGCAGCCCAATCTTTGTCAAAGATGTGCAAAAAACAAAAGTATTGGACTGTTGTTTAATGATGGATAATCTAATTCTTTAGAATTTCTGACCTTGTAAGAAAATTTGCTCTCACTGAATGGGAGAAATGCAGTTCCATGCCCAGATGTTTATCTCTCCAATTGGAGAAAATGTTGATATCTAAACCTTCATTCTCAACAAGTAAATCCTATGTAGCCACAGTTCAATGATATAAAGCCCATGTCACACTACCCAACGGATGCAAAAAGGACACAACGGACACGCAAAATGTTCCATCCGTTGTTATCCTCTCTCAAAAGGGGCAAAAATTTGCATAACCAGAGCGGATAACACGTACGCGGGGAGGATGAAGGGCGGATGCAAAGCGGATGTGGAACGGAAGCCCAACGGATGGAAGCGGATGGGAGCAGATGGCACATCTGCAGGGCTTCCGGGGGGCCTCAGCAAAGCAGATGCAGAATGGATACAGCTGATGCACAGCGGAAGCCTAGCGGATGCACAGCGGAAGCCTAGCGGATGCCTGGCATTAATTGCGCATGCAGGGGGGATGCATTGCACAAGCCCCCCGGATATAAAGGGAAGCAGCTCGCACATGGCCAGCATTCGGAGGAAAGACCTGCTGCAGGATACATCAAGTCCTTGCCTGCCCTGCCTGCATGCCTGCCTGCAAGCCTTGCTGCCAGCCTTCCTGCCAGCCTGCCTCCAAGCCTCCTGGCCAGCCTCCCTGCCAGCCTTGCTATCTGCCTGCCTGCCAGCCTTGCTGCCAGCCTGCCTTCCAGCCTCCCTGCCCGCCAGTCTGCCTGCCAGCCTTGGTGCCTGCCTGCTTGCCAGCCTTCCTGCCAGGCTTCATGCCAGGCTTCCTGCCAGTCTTCCTGCCATGTTTCCGGCCAGCCTTTCTGCCAGGCTTCCTGCCAGGCTTCCTTCCAGGCTTCCTGCCATGCTTCCTGTCAGCCTTGGTGCCTGCCAGCCTCCCTAAAAGCCAGCAACCCCACAACCATGGGGAAGAAGCGAAATTCTCAGCAACCTGCAGCCATCCCTGACAAGAGGGACAGGGCCACCCTCCCGCCCCCTGTCCCTGACTCTACTTCCACTGGGGCTTCTGCTGAAGCTGCTCCTGGCAGTGGTGCTTCTGCTGCGTACTCTGCTGAAGCTGCTGCTGGTCCTGCTCGTCCTGCTCGTGCTCCTGGACTTGCCTGTACTGCTCGTGCTCCTGGTCATCCTCGTCCTGCTCATGCTACTGGTCCTGCTCGTGCTGCTGGTGCTGGTGCTGCTGAGGCTCCTGGTGATTACACTGCTGCTGCTGATCCTAGTCCAGCTAATCCTGATGATGATGATGATGATGATGATGATGATGATGATGATGATGATCCTGCTGCTGCTGCTGCTGCTGATGATGATGATGATTATGATCCTGCTGCTGGTGGTGGTGATGATGATGATGATGATGATGATGATGATGATGATGATGAAGATGATCCTGCTGGTGCTGCTGCTGGTGGTGGTGTGGAGGAGCAGCCCCTACCACCTGGGAGCCCCTCTGATGAGGGCCCATCTGGTCCTGCCAAAGGGAGGAAGTGGCATATGCGGGGATGGGAGAGGAGGCAATACTTCATCGAGGAGGAACATGAGGATGAGGTGCTGGAGTGGCTGAGGGAGAATGACTATCTGTGGCAGAAGGGACACCGGCTGTACAGGGACACAAAGTGGACGCAGGCTGCTTGGAGAGAGAGGGCGGAGAGTATGGGTTACACTTCGGAGGTGCTCCTCGGCTGGTGGAAACATATGCACACCTGGTACAGGAAGCTGCACCTGAAGAAATCTGGCCAGGTCACTGTAAAGCTGATGGACAGAGAGACCTACGTCATGGCCAGGTGCAGCTTCCTGGAGGGTGAGATCCACCACCGAGGAGCACCAGGAGCCCCTCTGTCTACCCTCTTTCTCCGGCAGCCTGCTGCGAGCCAGTCCTATTCCGGCCGAGAGTCAGGCCCTGTCTCCAGGCAGGTTTCTGTGGGGCGTGCCATGGCGGTAAACCCACGGACAGCTGTTGTCACCGTGGTGGAGCGCGTGGAGGACTCCCTGGTGCAGTGGGAGAGAGGAGACATCGAGTCCACCACAGTCATACCCGCATCCACCCCCCCCAGCTCCGCCTCCACAGAAAAGCAGAGAGCCAGACAGCAGGAGGGGCAGAGCCACACTGTCCTGCTGGAGATCAGGGACACCATCCGCACCAGTATAGATCTCCTCTCCCAGCTGGTCAACACCGACTCCTCATCCTCCAACCGCAAGCCCTTCCTCACCTATGTCAACCAGACCCTCAAGCACATGGAGGAACCCCAGTACCAGGTGGTGAAGGACCGGATCACCAAGCTGCTTCAAAACCCTCCAGACCCTGAGGAACCTGCTCCCACCCAGTCCAGGTCTGCTCCTCCATCCCAGGTGATGTCCCTCCCATACCAAGGCTTCCCACAGCCCCTCACCTACCAGGGCTACGGCTACCAGGTGGTCCAGCAGCACAGGCAGCAGCCCTTCCCAGCCCAGGCACAGAGTTATCGGGCAACACCGTTGCCACTGGTTCTACTTATTCCACCGATGCCACCCACGACAATGATGCCACCAACAACAGCGATGCCACCCACGCCAGTCCTCACCCAGCTGCAAACCAGACAGCCTCACTACACTACTCCTTCCTCCACCCCACAGCCAAGCCCGGCCTCAGTACATCTGTCATCAGTGGGACTGTATGGTCCACCTTCCCTGGTGCCACACCTATGGCCCTTTATTATCAATAATAATGTAACAATCATCCACACATGTCAACACAAACACAACTCTTTATTAAATGCCGTGTTCATTGTAGGCCCACCCAACATACATGGCCCAATCTCATCAGTGTGATGAGACAGGCTGAAGGAAGCATCTATTAATCATCTACCATCCTGTCTTGCCACTCCACTGCTCCAGCTGGGGAATTGCACCAGCGTCTCAGGAGGTTGCACTGCTTCTTCCCTTCACGTGAGGCTCTTCCATCCTTCATCAGTGGAGGGGCACTGGAGGAGATCCTGCAGGTATTCTTCGATGATGGCCTGCACCACTTCTCTGACCACAATGCTGATGGTGTTGTGTGGCACCCTCCAGCCGTACTGCATGCTCCTGTAGGTGGTCCCTGAGGCCAGGTGGTGCAGAGTGAGTGCCACCTTGAGCCCAGGTTCCAGGCTGGGCTGGAAGTTGGTGTTTGCCTTGGTCAACCTGGGTGTCAGCCGCTGCACAACTTCGTCAAACATGGCTGGAGGCATCCTCATGAAGTTCTGGAATGCCCGAGTGTCTTCGTTCCTGTGCTCCACCATCAGCTTGTTGTACAGTCCGTACTCTGCTCTTCTCCCGATCCATCTTCGGACCCAGACGCTTCTTGGCCGCCTCTTTTTCTTCCCGTAGTAGAGTTCACAGAGCCTGTAGATGGCTTCACACTGTTGCAGAAGGATGGTAGCTGCCAAAAGGACTTTGTTATGATCCACGGTGGACATGACTGGATGCTGTGGAAGAGCAAGAGTCAGATGAAGGCTGCAGAGGTCTGCACAGCTAGGCTGCTGTTCTGAAAGTGAGATGCAGGTGAGTTGCTCCCCCTTTTTATAGGCAGTATAGGTGTCCCTTTGCATCCTCTAGGCATCCTCTAGGCATCCTCTAGGCATCCTGTAGATATCCTTAATATCCGAGATAGGTCCCCTCTGCGAATGTTTTTTCCATTTTAAACGCTTTTTTTCCATGCTCCATCCGTTCTGCATCCGTTCTGCATCCGTTCCGCATCCGTTCCGCTTCCTCCCTGCATCCGAGCGGATGCGAGTTGCCTGGATGCGGAACGGATGCCTAGTGTATATCACGGATGCGTAATGGATGCAGAACGGATGCGTAGCAGATGCATAGCGGATGCAGAAAGGACGAACTGGATACATTTTCCGCGCAAAAGTTTTGGGCAGCCGAAAACTTTTTGAGCGGATGAAACGTCAGTAGACGGATGCTGGACGGATAGAGAGGAAGCAAAATGGAGGCAGTGAGTACATCATGTTAACCAACGGATGGCAAGCTTTTTTGTCCGTTTTACATCCTCTTTGCATCCATTGGTGCAGTGTGACATGGGCTTAAGTAATGCTGCCAAAGGCAAAGTCTTCAATTGTTCTAAATAAACAACAACCTCAAACTCTCAGCTCTGTTCAAATCTTCAAAGTTATAGATTCTTTCCATTAATTGCCAGTAAATTGTCAGTTAGCCAGATGTTTACACTGGATTTTGCATTGTTATCCATCTATTGATTATTTCCTCTTATTTATTTATTTTTATTAATTCATCAGAATATAAAATACAAAGAAAATGAAAATAGTGGGAAATTAAGGAAGGGAAATGGAAAAGGAATGGATGTAGGATAGAAAGGTTGAAAATGTCTTGACTTCTGACTCTTTTTAGCACAGTAGAAGATAATAATATTATAACCTCAACTTTTTCTTTTATCCAACATATACTAGACATTTTTACAACAAACCAACCTAATCAGCAAAACCAAAGTCAAAGTTACATTTTTTCCACCAAAAGTACAAAATCCAGAAGTAATTTGCAAAGACAAACAAAATTAGATATATTCTTTTCTTTGAATAAAACAGTTAATTTAATCATTTCTACTTTTTTTTCTTTTTCCTTGGAAAATAATACATATTTCTGTTTGTACTTGTCAATCTTTATAAACTATTTTCATTTATATTAACAAAATTTACTGTGCTCTCTCCAGTTCATTCCTGTCAACAGTATCACCTGAGTAGTGCAAATGGATCTGAAGCCTCTTGGAACTGTTGTTACAGCACAATCCTTTCAACAGTTCCAAGAACTATTGCACTACCCTGCCAGATTGCACCAGTCAGGCAGATATGATGGGTGACAGGCCGGGCATCATGTAACTAGGTCCTGTGCCCTGTAGGACTTTATAGGTGGTAATCAGCAACTTGAATGTGGAAGAATATTGAAAATAATCAAACTCTGGATATAAATCTGGGCTGTAATTCATTAATTAATCTTCAGTTAAACTCAGAAGTGGGATTCTACCAGTACGGACTGGTTCCATAGAACCAGTTGCTACGATTTTGTGCAGTTCAGAAAACCAGCATATTGTGCCACTGTCTCACCCTGTCCCACTCCACCTAGTCACTTCTTATCTTGCATGCGCACCAACCAACTTGTCTGCATTGTGCCTTTACCTAATTTTTGGTAAATTGCTATTTTTCCTTTTTTTCCCTAACAATCAGCTGTTCCAACTATCAGCTCTGCCACGTGATTGGGATTAGCTAGAAAGCAGGAAATTATCAGATTTTTTGCTTTCTAGCTAATCTAAATCACTGTTGTACTGCTTTGCCTTCACCCAGGAAGCTTCCCTGAGGCCCAATCAGGGGCGGTATTCAGGAGGTTGAAAGGAGAAGTATCCTGAGAGCAGAGCTGAACCTTCCTTAGGACTGAAGCTTCTATTTTTCATTGCAGATTCTGGTAGCAGATTGCAGAAAGATAGATCTGTGAGTGAATCTGTGATTCTGCAAGCAACTCAGTCTTCCTGCCTGCTTTGCCTAATTTTGGGTAAAAATTGCTCTTTTTTATATAAAAATATTCAATATTTATGTAAATATTTACCATATTTACTTACAAGCCATGTCCACCCAGTCACATGACCATTAAGCCACACCTACAAATTAGGCCATGCCCATTGAGCCAATTGTTAAGAAATTTGCATCCCACCCCTCTAGTTAAACTAATAAATTACGGTTAGACCATCTGAGTCTACTTCATGAGGTAGCGGGCTCTCAAATATCACATTCACATTCATTGGCTGGAAGCAAAAACAAAAAGTTAATTCTGACCTCTTTGTTTTTTGGGGGGGATAGCTGCCTCCTGTCTTATTATGTAATGATCCTTGTCCTCTTGGAAAAATGAAGAACAAGATTGAAGGGCAGAAATTTTGCTGCTATGCTTGTGCTCTGTGTCCAGAAAAGATGATATCCAGACAAATGGGTAAGATTCATAACATCCCAATGGAACTTTGTCTAAAAGGTCTGCAGCCTAATTAACAGAATCTCTTCAATATTATTTCAATAATTATTCAATATTATTCCAACTTTACTGTTGAATCTCAAGGCAAGAAAAAGAAGAGTGGTCCTATAGCCCAGCTCTCTATACTTAAAGTTGAATCTAACTCAAATCATGTGGCACCTCCTATGAAGCAAGGATGGATTAATAGGACACTTCCTCTTCCCTCTTCTCTAGTGCAGGGCTGTCAAACTCGCAGCCCATGGGCCAGATAGGTCATGTGCTGGCCACTCCCATGCCCAACTTAGCAAAGGGTTAATAAGTCATGATACATCACTTGATGACACTGTGACGACGTGAGTTTGACACCTCTGTTCTCGTGCTACTGCCTGTTTTCCAGGATCTAAAGCTTCTCCTTTCTCTTTTCCACTAGATGACAGATATTTAGAAAATAAGGCATACTATTCCCTTGCTCAGAAGTGCTACTAAATGTACTGTACTCCAATAGGCCAAAAGGATTGTAATATAGGAAAATCTAAATACTTTTTCACTTCTGTACTCTTTTTTTACATGTAGGTTGAATAGAGAATTATAAAAGGGTTTATAAAATTTCTTATTTGCAAGGAAGTCTAGAAAAGCAATCCTGAAACTTAGGAAAAGTTTGATTCTGTTCAGAAATTATTTTCTTCTTTTCAGACATGGAGTATTGTGACCGTTGTCCAGAGGATGAGTTTCCAAACCAAGCTCATGATGAGTGCATTCTAACAACAAAGAATTTCCTCTCCTTTGAAGAACCACCGAGCATTACTCTGGTTTCTCTGGCTCTTCTCTTTTCCTTCTTTACAGCTTTAGTATTTACAATCTTCATTAAGCAACGGGACACTCCCAATATCAAAGCCAACAATCGCAACTTCACCTACCTTCAACTTATCTCTTTGTTCCTCTGCTACCTTTGCTCACTTCTGTTCATTGGACATCCCAATAAGGCCACTTGCCTCCTCCGACAAACAACATTAGGCATCATCTTTACTATTGCCATTTCTTCTATTCTGGCCCAAACCATCACAGTCATTGTAGCATTTCTAGCATCAAAGCCAGGAAGCTTATTCCACAAATGGGTTGGCCAAAAGTTGGCCTATTCTATTATCTGGTTCTGCTCCTTCATTCAACTTTGTATTTGTATTGGTTGGCTGAGTACTTCTCCCCCATTTCCACATTTAGATATAGAGACCACTCTTTGGAGAAATAATAGTCGAATGTCACGAAGGCTCCATCACCATGTTTTACTGTGTCTTGGGCTACATGGGGCTCTTGGCTCTTTTCAGTTTCACTATGGCCTTCCAAGCCAGGAAGTTGCCAGACAGTTTCAACGAAGCCAAGTTCATTACTTTCAGCATGTTGGTTTTCTGCAGCGTTTGGCTGACCTTTGTGCCCACGTACCTGAGCACCAAAGGGAAATACATGGTGGCCGTGGAGATCTTTTCTATCCTGTCTTCCAGTGCTGGTTTACTGGGATGCATCTTCATCCCCAAAATCTATATAATTATATGGAGGCCTGAGCTCAACTCTAGAGACCATTTAATACATAAGAAATAGAAAAATAAAAGAACAAGATCTAATTTTGAGGAAGCAATTTCTTGTTAAATCTTATTATCTATCTAATAATTAACTGGATCTGTACATACAGCCACCTCCAAAAATAGAAATAACTGTGTTTCCCTGAAAATAAGACCCAACCAGAAAATAAGTCCTAGCATGATTTTTCAGGTTCTTTGTGATATAAGCCCTACACAAAAAATCAGTTAAGATTGTCAGCCATCAACATTGTGGTTGCCCTGGAGGGAGGTGCCATGTTCAGCTTGATGTTACTCACATTAGGGGTTGCTAATTGAGGCCTGTGGGATGGACCAGGGAGGGTTGTCCTGGCTACCTCTTCAGGATTGAGCCTCCCCATTCTTCTTTTAGGGAAAGGTAGGGTTCCTGGCAGTTGGGTGGCAGGTGGGAGGCTAATCCCTTGTGTCCTGAGTAGCTGGAGAACAAGGTTGGATGGCAGGGGTCACGGCATGGCACTACCCCACAACCTGACTTGCCTAGCAACATGCCTTGCCTCAGAGAGGCACATGATTCATCCCACTGGATTTTGCTGTGTGGATGCCTGCCCTGGCGCAACTGTGGGCAATCAAAGACAGATGGCTGGACAGAGTGGGAGAGTGACTGGTTGGTATGTTTAATGGGACAGATCATGTGCCTCCTCCTCATGCCTCTGCCTCCAGCTGTGCCACTGCTGGTGATGCTGCTGTGAGTTGATGCAAAACAGATGGCAGTGTAGGAATGGTACCATGCTGCAGCTCCTGCAATTTTGGCCCCTGACATCTAACCTTGTCCCCACAGCTCCAGTGCAGATGTGGGATGAACATGCTGCCCACAGCCATACCTGTGACAGCTCCACAATGGGAAGGCAGGAGCTTCAGTACTCAAGAGGCAACCATGTCTTTTCTTCCCACTCGACCCTGCCTGGGCCCCCACAGACACCCCCTGATCTGAGCAATGTCGAGCTGTGGCCATGCCCACCTTTACCCTGCAGGGCAACCACAATGCTAAGGGCTGATTATCCAACAGGAAATCACCTGAAAATAAGCCCTAGTGTGTCTTTGGTAGCAAAAAATAATATAAGACCTGGTCTTATTTGGGGGGCAACATAATAATTTTTATATGGTACCTGGTGGGGTGTTTATTGCCAGTTTTTAATAGGGTGTTCATGGTGAGTTATTAAGTTGTTGGCTAATGTTTCCTTGTGTTGTCAAATCCTCAGCTCTATATTGCAGTGAACAAGGACATACATTCATTTTTGCAGCTATTAAGATTGTTGGCTGAGCAGGTACAAAAATAGCCAGGGAAATTATTCAAGCCTGGGAAACAGACCCATTTCAAAAGGAGTGCTGATTTACTCCCAACTTATCAAGTACTTAGGAGCTGACAACCTGACAAGGAAACACCAGCCAACAACTTTACATCTATCACAAGTCCAGAAGTTCAGAAGAAGATTAAACCTGTGACCCTGGTGACCAACCCAGATTGGATCTTGAAACTTTAACCTTGGACATATATATTTGTCAAAATTCACATGTGTTTGTGTGTTTGGTTGACATATTAAGAGAATGTATATGGCCACACATCTTTTATGTAGATCACGTAAAAGGTGACTTTGCCAAAGTATAGACTTCAACCATAGTTACTCAATCTCAAAAAAGGACCTTTCATAAACATATTTAGCATTTCAACTAGCAAAGTTACCATCTCTCTAACTATCACAAATACTATGATTACATTAACAGTTCTATCCTCCAGTGGCAATCAAGATGCATCTGAAGGAAATACCAAGGGCAAATACCAGAATTGTTGTAACTATGTATCATTTATGCGTTTGCAATTGTATATCAATGCAACTATGGATCATTCAGACATTTCAACATTGTATCATTTCACGTGTAATCATTAAGCTTCTGTCTTCTCAGTGACCTTTTACAGGGCACGTACAGGGACAAGGAGTCAAATATTTGCAAGAAATGGTTTATTCACTTGGGATTACATTGTCTGGCAGGCAGCTTGGTAAAGAAGAATATCCTGATCAAATATAATTCCTGCCATCCTGTCTGTCCTGATATCCTGCTGTTTTCTGAGTCATTGTTAAATTTGTATATTCCGTCTGACCTAGGCTTAACCTAGGTTCTGAATAAACAATCACCCTCTTTTGAATGAGCATAATAAAAGAGCTTGTACCCAGCCATTCTGGGCGCACTCATCTCGAGGAACTTCGCCTCCTGTCGTTTCTCTCTCCTTCGCTCCCTGTCATGAGATGCCCATCTGATGCGGGATAGCAGATACCGCACAGAATAGACATAAACCTTCAATGCATCATTCCATACTGAGGTCCATTCCTCAAAAATAATTGAGGTGTCCCCAACTAACATAGGATAAGTAAGAAAACTGCAACCATAAATTGGGTTCTCGGGATTTTGTAATTATTTGTTCTTCTTACCATAAATGTGCAGTGCTTGTGGATTTTGTGCTAGTATGTTTAGACCACCAAACAATTCCATGGCTGAGAGATTCTCTCATATTTGAATAAGTGGCACTTTCTCCATAATCCAAGACATGCAAGATATTTATGTTGGACGAATTCTATAAGACAACTAAAATTCTGCTAAAGCCTCACAAATAGAGGATCAAAGAATATATTGTGGTAGCCAATCTGCTTGGTATTTGTTTTGGCAAATGCTTTCTTAAATTGCCAGTGAAGAAAGAAAGAGCCCCAAAATCAGATAATTCGAATCAAGAGCAACTCTGTCCTTTCTGAAACCAAATTGTTGATTAGAGAGGAGGTTGTTTGTCTCTAAGTGGAGGATAATGGATTGGTTAATAATTGATTCCATGACTTTACAGGTGATGCAGTATAAAGAGATTGGTCTGTAATTTTCAACTAGGCTGGGGTCTCCCTTTTTGATGATGGGGATGATCGTGCTTGTGACCATAGGTTAGGCAAGAAGCTGGTCCTGAAAGATTTTGAAAAGATTATGTTTAGAGGTTCTGCTATAGCAGTGGATAGCTTTTTTAAGAAGTAGGCACATATTCCATCCGGTCCAATAGATAGAGATGGTTCTAGATTGCATAGTGCTTTTTCAACATTGTCTTCTGTAAAATTGATATGTATTAGATTATTGTAGTTTTCTGCAGTTCAGCTAGGAAATACTGGGCATGATCCATTGCTGTTTAAAAATATTGAGCCAAAGAATGTGTTAAAGATGTTGGCTTTAATGATGTTGTTGTTGCAGTCTTTACCATTAGGTCCTATAGGGGGTGGGATGGACCTTGAGTCTTTTAGTTTGTTGTTTACAAAATTGTAAAAAGTTCAGGTGGAATTGGTGCGTAGAAGGTTTTCCTCTTGTTTAATGTGATAATTGGTGCATTCAGTCTTTATCTGGTGGCATAAATTTTTGTATCGGCTTTTGAAGTTGGCAATATGATCAGATTTGTTATTCCACCAGAGTGACCTCTTTTTGGATTGGCGTTTCCTTATTGTTATGGGTAATCTGTTTCTTGGTTTTTTGGTTTTTTTTTGGTGGGGGGAGTTGTTATTGGAACATATAGTTTGATGACTCTTTTGACTTCAAGTAAAAATTTGTTGTAATGGTCTTCAACAGTATTGCATCCAATGAATGCCAATCAAAGGATGAGAGATTGTTGTCTATAAGATCATAGTTGCCTTTTCTGAAGTTATAATTGGTAATTATGTCATTGTGATGATTTTTTGTGTGGGCATATGTTGAGGCAAAAGTCAATCATATTGTGGTCACTGTTGGAAAAGGATTCTTTAATTTTTATTCCGTAAATTAAATTCAAACTATTGCAGAAGATGAGATTGAGGCAGTTGTTAAGTCTAGCATTGTTAGTTACTAGTTGTTCCAGTCCCAGATTTGTAAAAGCCATGTAGAAGGTTGCATGTATGGGTTCAGTTGTACATTTGTTTAGGGTCCAGTTAATATGAGGTAGATTGAAGTCACCAAAAAAGATAAAAGCATGTGAGCAGGATGTTGTCCATGTTAGCAGTAAATTTAACTTGTTTCCATGTTCGATGTCATAATCAGGTGCTCTGTAACATAGTAAGAATTGAAATGTGAAATTCATAGATAATGGTCTCAGGAAGAGCAAGCTCCTGGTAACTTGGATATTTTTTAGATGTAACAACTTTTTATAGAAGATAGCAATACCACCTCCTCTACGAATTTCACTATCTGATCAGTAAATATGATAGTCTCTTCTTGTGGTAAGGGAGTCAGGGAGAGATGTGTTGAGCCAGGGGTCCCAAACCACTGGGTCTTGGACCAGTACCATTCCATAGATCATTTTGTACTGGACCGCAAATAATGAATAATCGTGATTAAAATATATATATAAATATGTTTTTGCTTCCGGGTGTCTTATTTTGAAAGACAACCACTTCTGCCCTCACCTAACATCTGCGCTAACTTCAGCGCCTAACTTCGCGGACTGCATTGCTAAAGCTAAGAAGCCATTTACTATGGGGGAGGATTGATTTTGCTGGTCCTTGAAAAAATGTTTCTGCGTTAAACTGGTCCCTGGTACAAAAAAGGTTGGGGACCACTGTGTTGAGCCATGTTTCACAGACAAATAAGATGTCAAATTTAGCCATATTTCATAAGAGGAGAAATTCAGGTATTTTATCACAAGGCTTCTTAAGGCCAGCTGTAGTTGGAATTGAGGTAGTTAGGAGTGTGCGTGCCTAGTCTTGGGTGATGGTGAAATGGTTGAGGTAAGGTTGTAGTTGAAGATTAAAGTTGAGTTGTGGATTGTGTGACTTACTTTTGATACAGTCCACATGGTAGTGAAAGGCTAGGTCCCACTGACCGACGGACGCAAAACGTATGCACAAAGGACACAGCAGATGAGCAAACTTTCGGGGGTGGTGCCATCCATTGTCATCCGCTCCAAAAAGTGGTGAAAATTTGCATAAACAGAACAGAAAAGAACAGATGTGGTAGTAGGTAGCAGGGATGTTAAATGGATGTTCATAGAAAGCCTAGTGGATGAAAGCGGATGGAAGCGGATGACACATCCAAAGGGCTTCCGGGGGAGAATTGCGAAGCAGACTCATTGCGGAAGGGGTGGAAGCATAGCGGTTGACGCGGATGCATCACGGACACCTAAAGGAAGCAAAGCAGATGCCTTGCGGTTGTATATCAGATGCAAAGCATTCACTGCACATGCGGGGAGTATGAATTGCGTCAGATCCGCAGATATAAAAGGATGCAGCTCGAACATAGTCAGCATTCAGAGGAAAGACATGCTACCACATACATCTTGAAAGAACACCATGGTTCATCAGTCAGGGAAGAAGAGGAAACCAGTGCCTACTCGTGCCAGCCCTGGCAAGAAGGACACAACCAGCATCCACCCCCTGGCACTGACTCTGAAGATGCTGGTGCTGCTGCTAATGCTGGTGCTGCTGGTGCTGCTGCTTGTACTGTTGGTGCTGCTGGTGCTGTTGGTGCTGCTGCTGCTACTGCTGGTGCTGCTGTTGCTACTGCTGCTACTGCTACTGCTGATGCTGCTACTGCTGCTGTGGTGGACCAGCCCCAAGGCCCTCAAAGCCCTGCTGCTGAAGGCCCTGCTGCTCAAACATCGGAAGGCCCTGTAGCTGAAGGCCCTGCCAGAGGGAGGAAGAGGCAAGGCAAGGAGAAGGGAGAGAGGAAACAGTACACCATTTCCGAGGACCTTGAGGATGAGATGCTGGAATGGCAGAGGGAGAATGAGTACTTCAGGAGAAAGGGCCACAGACTGTATCACAACACCAAGAAGAAACAGGCAGCTTGGAGAGACAAGGCACAGAGCCTGGGCTACATTGCAGATGTACTCCTGGGATGGTGGTAGCACATGCACACCTGGTATGGCAAGCTGCACCTCAAGAAATCTGGGCAGGCTGCTATCAAGCTCAGTGACCGGGAGATGTACATCATGGCCAAGTGCAGCTTCCTGGAGGGTGAGGTCCGCCACTGAGGAGCAGCCCCTCTGTTAACCCTCTCCCTCAGACAGCCCACAGACAGCCAATCCTCTTCCATCCAGGAGCCAGCTACTCTGTCCAGGCAGGTGTCTTCAGAAGGCCCCACAGCAGAGACCCCCCCCCCGACAGCTGAACACCCCATGCCAGAGGACTTGGAGGATCCCCTGTCACAAATGGAGGAAGAAGCGGCAACCACCAGAGACCAACGCACTCCCACCTCCACCCCCACCCCCAGCTCCACAGGATACAGGCAGAGAGGCAGACTGGAGGGCCAGAGCCACACTGTCCTGTTGGAGATCAGGGACATGATGAAGACCAGCACAGAAATTCTCTCTCAGCTGGTCCATTTGGACAGAGGATCCTCCAGCTGCCACACTTTCATCGCCTACGTAAGCCACACCCTCAAGGATATACCCGAGGCCCAGTACCAGGTGATGAAGGAGAAGATAACAGCACTTCTACACAACCCTCAACGCCCAGCTGAAGCTGGTCCTACCCAGTCCAGGTCTCCTCCTCCACCCCAGGCGATGTCACAGCCCTTCCACAGCTTTCAACAGCCTATCACCTACCAAAGCTATGACTACCAGGACTTCCCACAGCACAAGCAGACCTTCCCAGTCCAGGCCCAGGTTCATTGCATGCCACAGACGCCACACTTCGCCCAGTTGCAGACCAGACAGCCCCACTACACTCCTCCTTCCTCCACCCCACAGCCAAGCCCCTCAACAGACAATCTGTCATCAGTCTTGTGCCTGACATCCCAGGTATTTGATGAAGGGCCTCACAACCTCATGGGACCGAGTCAGCTCTCTGAGAGCTTCCTGAAAACACCATCCCCTGTTGTACTCAAGGGGCCAAGTACCCCAATGGCACCTCAGACCAGCACTCCAGCCACAGCCACCTCCACAGTCCCTGGACGCTGAACAGCTGAGATCATGGACATGATGAAGAGTGACTGAGAATAGTGCCAGACACTGAATTGTTACTTGTTCACTTTATCTTTGCTTAAGACACTTTACTTGGTTCATTTTGCTTTTTTAATAAAGTTTACTTAAGACAGTTAATAAAGGTTATCTTTGCTTAAGACACTTAATTCAGTTTACTTGGTTCATTTTGCTTATTTAATAAAGTCATAAAGGTTACCAAAGAAAGTTAATAAAGGTTATCTTTGCTTGAGACACTTGGTTCTTTTTTTTTAGTTAATAAAATGGTGAAAACCTTGAACAAATGGTTTAGCCTTTGCATGCTTGTGGGATAGATAAGGATAGTTGTGGGATAGATAAGGATAGTTGTGGGATAGATAAGGATAGTTGTGGGATAGATAAACCTCCAGGGCAAGCATAGTGGGACTGTATGGTCGACCCTCCCAGCTGCCATACATATGGACCTTTATTATCAATAACAATTTATCCATTGATCAACACATTTCAAAATAAACAAAGCTTTTATAAAAAATTTTTATAAAAATTTTATAAATGCCCTATTCATTGTAGGACCACTAAACATACATGGCACAATCTCATCAGTTTTATGAGAAAGGCTCAAGGAAGCTTCCATTAATCATCTATCATCCTGTCTTGACACTCCACTGCTCCAGCTTGGGAGTTGCACCAGTGTCTCAGGAGGTTGCGCTGCTTCTTCTCTTCACATGAAGCTCTTTTGGGGCCTTGTACATCCACAGTGTCTATCAGGTTTCATCCTTGCTTCCATTCACCAGGCTCCATGTCCCCATTCCCTTGTTCATGGTCCACAAATCTGTTTTGCAACACTGGGTAACGTGTGCGCATGAGATTGTGCAGGATGCAGCAAGCTTCCATGATGCTCCCCACAGTCTCTGGGTCATGCTGCATGGTGGTGAGAAGTATCTGGAACCTGTTGGCCAGGATGCCAAAGGCGTTCTCTACCACCCTTCTTACCCTGGACAGCCTGTAGTTGAAGATCCTCTCTTCATGGGTGAGGTATCTTGAAGTGTAGGGTTTCATGAGGTAGGTTCTGAGGGAGAAGACATCATCCCCAATAAGTGGACCCTGAGTTGGCTGGAGCTTTGCAGACCACGTGCTTCCCCTCTATGTCTCCAAAGGTGTGGGGAAAGTTTCACCTCTGATACCACTCTTCTGCAACTTTCCTCAGCCTTCTTCAGTGGTGGGGCACTTGAGGAGCTCCTCCACGTATTCTTCAATGATGGCCTCTTCCACTTCTCTGACCACTTTGCTGATGCTGTTGTGTGGCACCCTCCATGCATACTGCATGTTTTTGATTGTGGTTCCAGAGGCCAGGTGGCGCAGAGTCAGTGCAACCTTCAGTCCAGTGTCCACGCTGGGACGGAAGTTGGTGCTCGACTTGGTCAACCTGGGTCTCAGACGCTCTACAAGTTCATCAAACATGGCTGGTGGAATCCTCATGAAGTGATGGAATGCACAAGGGTCTTATTCCTCAGCTCCACCATCAACTGGTCATACAGTCCAAACTCCATTCTTCTCACGATCCATCCTCGGACCCATACAGCTCTTGGACATCTCCTTCTTCTCCTTGTGTATAAAAGGTGAAACAGTCTGAACAGGGTTTGGTTCTGGTGATGAATGATCACAGCTACCATACGGACTATGTCTTGATCCATGGTGGAGAACAATGGATGATGTGGAAGACCAAGATCAAGGGTGAAGAGGTCTGTACACCACGGCTTCTGGACTCATACTGAGATCTAGGTGATTTCCTCCCCCTTTATATAGGAAATATCGGTAGTCTGCTAGGTTTCCTTCTACATACTCTAGACATACTCCAGACATCCTAAATATCTGAGATACATCCCAGATGCAAACATTTTGTCCGTTTTAATCCTTTATATACAAGATGCATATGCTTACATCCTTTCTATTTCCGTGCTACTAATGCTGTGTGGACGTTCCATGTATCTTTCATTTCCTCCCTCTTTCCCTTTTCAGCTGCAATGGATGTGAGTTGAGGGGATGGCCAGAGGATGCAGAGAGGATACAGCGGACATTTAACGGATGATAACGGACATTGAACATTTGTTGCCCGTATATGCTGTGGATGTACATCATAGGCGGTGGAAAATTCATCCATTCAAAAAGTTTTGTGCAGCTCAAAACTTCTTGCACGGATGAAATCTCAGTGGATGGATGCTCCAGGGATAGAGCATATGAAACACGTATGCAGTGAGTTCACAATGGATGCATAGCGTTTTCCAATGGATGGCAAGCTTTTTTTAATGTTTTACATCCTCTTTTCATCCGTTCTTGCAGTGGGACAGGGGCTTAATGTACAGGTCCTTCTCTCCATTGTCTAGACGTTTTTTGAGTTCTCTGCAGAGTACACAGGAGTGGGTATATTGCTGTATGGTTAGATCAGGGTGAGAATGGAGGTTCTTATGGTTGGTGTTGCTTTTGGCAAGTGAATTTATAGTATAATAAATTTACGTTTGCTTGATTCATTTTTGCAAATGACCCCGCAGAAGCGTGGGGCTACAGAGCCATTTCTGTTTTTGAGCTCTCGGCCAATGCAGAAAATGTCAAGTATTTCAACAGGGGAAATGGTTGATGCTTGATAATCACTGATGATGTTTCGGAGATCAATGTCATCATTGTCATTGATGACCTCTAGACCAAATAAGATGGTGTTTTGACATTTCCATTCGTGCTCAACAGCTTCTCTGATGAGGCTTGGGATATCATTATTTTTTTGATTTTTTTTTTTTTTTTTGTGGATTGGATTGTGGTTGTTGGGTAGAGATGTGGTTTGTAGCTATTGGATGTTCAGGTTTTTGCGTTGTGTCTTTTTTTTCAAGGTTGGATAATCTTTCTTTTAAAACATCCAGTGATGCTACTATGGTGTCAAGGGATGCTATTTGTGTTTCTATAGTATCAACTCTTTCAAACAGATCCAGTTTGGGTTTTGCATGATTTGCAGAAATATGGAAACTCACTGGATGATTCTAGGTATTGAATCATTTACTTGGGTAATCCCAAGTAGTCATGATGAGCGTAGTTATTACAAAGGGAACATTTGATGGAATTTTCATTATCCTTTCGAGTTTAATAGCATTTAAAGCCCATGTCACAGTGCACCAATGGATGGAAAGAGGATGTAAAACAGAAAAAACACTTGCCATCCACTGGTTAACATGATGCATCCGTTGTGTACTCACTGCATACGTTTTTCATACTCTCTATCCGTCCAGCATCCATCTACTGAGATTTTATCCGCTCAAAAAGTTTTGAGATGGACAAAACATTTTGAGTGGAAGAAGTATCCAACGCGTCCATTCTACATCCGCTACACGAATGGGGAACATCCGTTATACATCCATTGTCATCTGTTACGTGTCCGCTATATCCGCTAGGCATCCGCTGTGCATCCGCATAACTCACATCCGCTCCAGAGGAAAACAGACACAGGGGAGAAGCGAAACGGACGCAGAATAGACACACAGCGTTAGTAGCACGGACGTAGAAAGGATGAAAGCGGATGCAGCTCAGATATAAAGCATTGAAACATAAAAAAGGTTCATATAGGGGATGTATCTCGGATATTTAGGATGTCTGGAGGATGTCTAGAGGATGCGGAAGGACACCAAGCGGAAAACCTATATTTCCTATAAAAAGGGGGAGGAAATCACCTGGATCTCAATTTCAGTCCAGCAGCCCTGGTGTGCAGACCTCTTCAGCATTGATCTTGCTCTTGCTCTTCCACAGCATTCAGTCATCTCCACCATGGATCGAAGCACACTCCTTTTGGTAGCCGCCATCATTCTACAACAGTGCGAAGCCCTCTTCAGGCTCTTC
Source organism: Laticauda colubrina (assembly GCA_015471245.1). NCBI lineage: Eukaryota > Metazoa > Chordata > Lepidosauria > Squamata > Elapidae > Laticauda > Laticauda colubrina. The sequence goes on from BLBF01000101.1 coordinate 3,590,729, forward strand.
CACCTGTTCTACATAAGGAAAAGGAGGCAGCCAAGAAGTGTGTGGGTCCAAAGATGGATTGCGAGAAGAGCTGAATACGGACTGTATGACAAGCTGATGGTGGAGCTGAGGAACGAAGACACTCGTGCATTCCAGAACTTCATGAGGATGCCACCAGCCATGTTTGATGAAGTTGTGGAGTGGCTAAGACCCAGGTTCACCAAACCAAACACCAACTTCTGGCCCAGCCTGGACCCTGGGCTAAAGGTGGCACTGACTCTGTGCTACCTGGTCTCTGGGACCACGTACAGAAACATGCAGTACACCTGGAGGGTGCCACACAACACCATCAGCATTGTGGTCAGAGAAGTGGTGCAGGCCATCATCGAAGAATACCTGCAGGAGATCCTCCAGTGCCCCTCCTCTGAAGAAATCTGAAAGAAAGTTGCAGAGCAGTGGTATCAGAGGTGGAACTTCCCCCACACCATTGGAGACAGAGATGGGAAGCACGTGTCCTGCAAAGCTCCAGCCAACTCAAGATCCACTTATCACAACTACAAGGGCTTCTTCAGCATCATCTTCTCCGCCATGATCGATGCTGACTACAAGTTTATGTACATTGATGCTTCAGCAACGGGTCAGCTTCAGATGCCCAGGTATACAATTCCAGTCACCTCAAGGAGGGGCTGGAATGCAACCTCATCATGGGCTTCCCAGATCCAGACCCCCTGCTCAACGACACACAAGATGTGCCCTACTTCGTCATGGGGGATGGCGCCTTCTCCCTCAGAACCTACTTCATGAAGCCCTACACTTCCTGATGCCTCCCCCGTGAAGAGAGGATCTTCAACTACAGGCAGTCCAGGGTAAGGCGGGTGGGGGAGAACGACTTTGGCATCCTGGCCAACAGTTCCAGGTACTTCTCACCACCATGCTGAATCGACAAGAGACTGTGAGGAACTTCGTGGAAGCTTGCTGCATCCTGCACAATCTCATGTGCACCCGCTACTTAGTGATGCAGAACAGGCTCGTGGACCACCAACAAGGCAATGGGGACATGGAGCCTGGTGAATGGAGGCAAGGGCGAAGCCTGATAGATACTGTGGATGTACCAGACCCCAACAGAGCTTCATGTGAAGGAAAGAAGCAGTGCAACCTCCTGAAACACTGGTGCAACTCCCCAACTGGAGCAGTGGAGTGGCAAGACAGAATGGAAGATGGTTAATGGAAGCTTCCTTCAGCCTGTCTCATCACACTGATGAGATTGTGCCATGTATGTTGAGTGGCCCTACAATGAACAGGTCATTAAATAAAGGGTTGTGTTTATGTTGAAATATGTTGATGAATGATTAAATTTTTATTGACAATAAAGGGCCATAGGTGTGGCACCTGGGAGCGTGGAACATACAGTCCACTATGCTTGCACTGGAGGTTTATATATCCCACAGCTATTACCCATCCCATAGGTATCCTAACCCATCCCACAGCTATTACCCATCCCAAAGGTATCCCTGCCCATCCCACTGCTATCCTTACCCACCCCACAGCTATTACCCATTCCACAGGTATCCCTGCCCATCCCACAGCTATTACCCATCCCACAGGTATCCCTGCCCATTCCACTGCTATCCTAACCCATCCCGCAGCTATTACCCATCCCACAGATATCCCTA
>BLBF01000101.1:3612380-3634939 GCA_015471245.1 Laticauda colubrina
TGCAGTCAGTGCATTGCTAGTTCTAATGGTCTAAGGAAATTTTGAGGATAGAAAAAAATATATTTGAAAAAATTATAGAGCCTTTTATGTTATGGTGAATTAGGGCTAGTGTTTTTTTTTTCAACTGGAAATTCAAATCCATTCTGAACTCAGTATCAGCCTGCCCTGGTCTATTGTCCTTTTATCTTAAATTAGAGTATTGGATGTAGAATAAATACATTACTTTTATTTATTTAAGGCCCTGTCACACTGCCCAACGGATGCAAAACGGACACAACGGAAGAGCAAAATGTTCCATCCATTGTTATCCGCTCTCAAAAGGGGCAAAAATTTGCATAACCGGAGCGGATAACACGGATGGGGGGAGGACGCAGGGCGGATGGAAAGTGGATGCGGAATGGAAGCCAAGCGGATGGAAGCAGATGGGAGCAGATGGCACATCCGCAAGGCTTCCGGGGGGCCTCAGCAAAGCGGACGCAGAACGGAAAGAGCAGACACCGAGTGGATGAAGCGGATGCACAGCGGATGCACAGTGGATGAAGTGGTTGCACAGCGGAAGCCTAGCAAATCCACAGTGGAAGCCTAACGGATGTCGAACGTTAATTGCGCTTGCGGGGGGGATGCATTGCGTAAGCCACGTGGATATAAAGGGAAGCAGCTCGCACGTGGCCAGCATTCAGAGCAAAGACCTGCTGCCGGACACATCGAGTCCTTGCCTGCCCTGCCTGCATGCCTGCCTGCATCCTTGCTGCCAGCCTTCCTGCCAGCCTGCCTCCGAGCCTCCTGGCCAGCTTCCCTGCCAGCCTTGCTCTCTGCCTGCCTGCCAGCCTTGCTGCCAGCCTGCCTTCCAGCCTCCCTGCCAGCCAGTCTGCCTGCCAGCCTTGGTGCCTGCCTGCCTGCCTGCCCTCCTGCCAGGCTTCCTGCAGCCTTGGTGTCAGCCTTCCTGCCAGCCTTGGTGTCAGCCTTCCTGCCAGCCTTGGTGCCTGCCAGCCTCCCTGCCAGCCTCCCTGCCAGCCAGCAACCCCACAACCATGGGGAAGAAGCGAAAGTCTTAGCAATCTGCAGCCATCCCTTGCAAGAGGGACAGGGCCACCCTCCCGCCCCCTGTCCCTGACTCTGCTTCTGCTGGGGCTTCTGCTGCTCGGGCTCGCTCTTCTGGTGCTGGAGCTTCTGCTGAAGCTGCTCCTGGTGGTGGTGCTTCTGCTGCTGCATACTCTGCTGAAGCTGCTCCTGTTCCTGCTGGTCCTGCTGGTCCTGTTCGTGCTCCTGGACTTGCTCGTACTGCTCGTACTGCTCGTGCTCCTGGTCTTGCTCGTCCTGCTCATCCTGCTGGTCCTGCTCCTGCTCAGGTCCTGCTCATACTCCTGGTCCTACTCGTGCTCCTGGTCCTGCTGGGGCTCCTGGTGCTTATTCTGCTGCTGCTGATCCTGGTCCTGCTGAACCTGCTGCTGCTGCTGCTGCTGATGATGATGATGATGATGATGATTATGATCCTGCTGGTTATGATGATGATGATGATCCTGCTGGTGCTGCTGCTGGTGTGGAGGAGCAGCCCCTACCACCTGGGAGCCCCTCTGATGAGGGCCCATCTGGTCCTGCCAAAGGGAGGAAGAGGCGTATGCGGGGACGGGAGAGGAGGCAATACTTCATTGAGCAGGAACACGAGGATGAGGTGCTGGAGTGGCTGAGAGAGAATGACTATCTGAGGCGGAAGGGACAGTGGCTGTATAGGGACACCAAAAGGAAGCAGGCTGCTTGGAGAGAGGGCGGAGAGTATGGGTTACACTTCGGAGGTGCTCCTCGGCTGGTGGAAGCACATGCACACCTGGTACAGGAAGCTGCACCTGAAGAAATCTGGCCAGGCCACGGTTAAGCTGACGGAAAGAGAGACCTACATCATGGCCAGGTGCAGCTTCCTGGAGGGTGAGATCCGCCGCCGAGGAGCACCAGGAGCCCCTATCACAACCCTCTCCCTCCGGCAGCCTGCTGAGACTCAGTACTCTTCCGGCCGAGAGTCAGTCTCTGTCTCCAGGCAGATTTCTGTGGAGCGTGCCACAGCGGAGAACCCGCGGACAGCTGTTTTAACCGTGGTGGAGCGCGTGGAGGACTCCTTGGTGCGGTGGGAGAAAGGAGACAAAGAGTCCACCACAGTCGTAGCCGCATTCACCCCCCCAGCTCCACCTCTACAGAAAGGCAGAGAGCCAGACAGCAGGAGGGGCAGAGCCACACTGTCCTGCTGGAGATCAGGGACACCATCTGCACCAGCATAGATCTCCTCTCTCAGCTGGTCCACACAGACTCCTCATCCTCCAACCATAAGCCCTTCCTCACCTATGTCAACCAGACCCTCAGGAACATGGAGGAATCCCAGTACCAGGTGGTGAAGGACCGGATCACCGAGCTGCTTCACAACCCTCCAGATTCAGAGGAACCTGCTCCCACCCCGTCCAGTTCTGCTCCTCCACCTCCACCCCAGGAGATATGCCTCCCATTCCAAGGCTTACCACAGCCCCTCACCTACCAGGGCTACGGCTACCAAGAGGTCCAGCAGCACAGGCAGCAGCCCTTCCCAGTCGGAAGACACCGTTGCCACCGGTTCCACTGATGCCACCGATGCCACCTACGACAATGATGCCACCGACAAAAGCGATGCCACCCACAGCAGTCCTCACCCAGCTGCAGACCAGACAGCCCCACTACACTACTCCTTCCTCCACCCCACAGCCAAGCCCGGCCTCAGTACATCTGTCAGCAGTACTGGGGCTGACACCCCATGGCATGGAGGAAGGACCTCTCAGCATCACGGGCCTGAGCCAGCTGTCTGAGAACTTCCCCAACACACTGTCCCATGTTGTCCTCTCAGGGCCAGGCACCCCAATGATGATACAGACTGGCACTCCAGCACCACCCACCTCCACAGCACCTGGACCCTTCACCCCTGAGACTGGGCACACCTCCGAGTGACCAATAAGAGTTCCAGAGACTGGGTAGCTGGCTACCTGTGGACTTTATTTGGACACTTGACTTGGGTCATTTTTCTTTTACAGCTTGTTGTTCAATAAAGTTTATCTTTGATTCACACACTTGCTTCATTTCTTTTTTTTAATAAAGTCTTGGTGGAAACTTTTAGAATTGGTTTAAGCCTTTGCATGCTTGTGGGATGGGTTAAGATAGCAGTGGGATGGGCAGGGATACTTGTGGAATGGGTAATAGCTGTGGGATGGTAAGGATAGCAGTGGGATAGATAAGCCTCCAGTGCAAGCATAGTGGGACTGTATGGTCCACCCTCCCTGGTGCCACACCTATGGCCCTTTATTATCAATAATAATGTAATAATCATCCACACATGTCAACACAAACACAACTCTTCATTAAACGCCCTGTTCATTGTAGGCCCACCCAACATACATGGCCCAATCTCATCCGTGTGATGAGACAGGCTGAAGGAAGCACCCATTAATCATCTATCATCCTGTCTTGCCACTCCACTGCTCCAGCTGGGGAGTTGCAGCAGTGTTTCAGGAGGATGCGCTGCTTCTTCCCTTCACGTGAGGCTCTGTTGGGGCCTTGCATATCCTGAGTGTCTATCAGGTTTCGCCCTTGCCACCATTCCCCAGGCTCCATGTCCCCATTGCCTTGCTGGAGGTCCACAAGCCTGTTCTGCAAGACTGGGTAGTGGGTGCACATGAGATTGTGCAGGATGCAGCAAGCTTCCACGATCCTTCTCACAGTCTCTGGGTGATGCTGCATAGTGGTGAGAAGTACCTGGAACCTGTTGGCCAGGATGCCAAAGGTGTTCTTCACCACCCGTCTTGCCCTGGACAGCCTGTAGTTGAAGATCCTCTCTTCATGGGTGAGGCATCTGGAAGTGTAGGCTTCATGAGGTAGGTTGTGAGGGAGAAGTCGTCATCCCCCACGATGAAGTAGTGCACATCTTGTGTGTCGTTGGGCAGGGGGTCTGGATCTGGAAAGCCCATGATGAGGTTGCCTTCCAGCCTCTCCTTGAGGTCACTGGCATATACCTGGGCATCTGAACATGAGCCGATGCCTGAAGCATCGATGTACATGAACTTGTAGTCAGCATCGACCATGGCGAAAAGGATGATCGTGAAGGTGCCCTTGTAGTTCAAATAAGTGGAGCCCGACTTGGGTGGTGCTTTGCAGGCCACGTGCTTGCCATCTATGGCTCCAACAGTGTGTGGGAACTTCCACCTCTGATACCACTGCTCTGCAACTTTCTTCCAGCCTTCATCAGTGGAGGGGCACTGGAGGAGCTCCTGCAGGTATTCTTTGATGATGGCCTGCACCACTTCTCTGACCACAATGCTGATAGTGTTGTTTGGCTTCCTCCAGCTGTACTGTATGCTCCTGTAGGTGGTCCCTGAGGCCAGGTGCCACAGAGTCAGTGCCACCTTGTGCCTAGGTTCCAGGGTGGGCTGGAAGTTGGTGCTTGCCTTGGTCAACCTGGGTGTCAGCTGCTGCACAACTTCATCAAACATGACTGGAGGCATCCTCATGAAGTTCTGGAATGCCCGAGTGTCTTCATTCCTGAGCTCCACCATCAGCTTGTTGTACAGTCCGTACTCTGCTCTTCTCCTGATCCATCTTCAGACCCAGACACTTCTTGGCCGCCTCCTTTTCTTCCTGTAGTAGAGTTCACAGAGCCTGTAGATGGCTTCACACTGTTGCAGAACGATGGTGGCTGCCAAAAGGACTGTATTATGATCCACGGTTGACATGACTGGATGCTGTGGAAGAGCTAGAGTCAGATGAAGGCTGCAGAGGTCTGAACAGCTGGGCTGCTGGTCTGAAAGTGAGATGCAGACGAGTTGCTCCCCCTTTTTATAGGCAGTATAGGTGTCCCTTTGCATCCTCTAGCCATCCTATAGGCATCTTCTAGGCATCCTGTAGATATCCTTAATATCTGAGATAGGTCCCCTCTGCGAATGTTTTTTCCGTTTTAAACACTTTGTTTCTGTGCTGCATCTGTTCTGCATCCGTTCTGCATCCGTTCTGCATCCGTTCTGCATCCGTTCCGCTTTCTCCCTGCGTCCGAGCAGATGCGAGTTGTGCGGATGCGTAGCGGATGCCTAGCAGATATAGCAGATGTGTAACGGATGCAGAACGGATGCGTAGCGGATGCATAGCGGATGTAGAATGGACAAATTGGATACATTTTCCCCGCAAAAGTTTTGATCAGTTCAAAACTTTCTTCGCGGATGAAACGTCAATATACGGATGCTGGACGGATAGAGAGGAAGCAAAATGGAGGCAGTGAGTACATCGCGTTAACCAACAGATGGCAAGCTTTTTTGTCCATTTTACATCCTCTTTGCATCCGTTGGTGCAGTGTGACAGGGGCTTAAGCTGCTATTAAGGATATTGCCATCCTGCATTGTTATTTTGTAACACATGTTGATTGAATCTCTGAGTTTTACAGAAATGGAAAGTAGAGAGCAAGATCAGATTAAAATCAGGCAAAATAATGATTTCTTACAATGGGATGTCAACTGATTCCATAGGATGTCTGTTGAAACTAATTTCAGGGAACAAGTAATGTACTTGGGACATCAAACCACCAGTGAGAATTTCTCCCTTCTAGTACCATTCATGTGGAATTTTAAGGGATTCATCTCCAGTGCAGTTTAAAAGTTGTACTTTCATGAACAATTCTGGAAACAGTAATACAGCAATAACCCCCAACATTCCTATTCATTTGGCTTCTCCTGTGTTGTTGTTGCCAGAAGTCTAGATTCAAATTTATCCTCTAGATAGCAGTACAACTGCTACCTACATTGAGATCTGATTTCATAATTTGTTAACAGAAACAGCAAACTGATTGTGAATATAAATGTAGCTAACCTCAGTTTACATCTCTTCTGGTATTTGCTCTTGATATTTCTTCCAGAAGCAGATGGAGAGTCACTGGAGGATTGACCTGTTACTTTAATTAAAGTGCTTTTGATAACCAGAGAGATGACAATTTGTTGTATCAGTGATGAAAGAAGCATGTTTGTGAAATGGTAAGTGAACTTTTTAAAAGTTAAGGAGCTAAGGTTAAGGTCTGTACTTTGGAAAAGTGGCCTTTTGTCCAAGATTATGCATAAAAGATGCGTTGCCATATACATTCTTTTAATATTTCAATCAAACACACCAACACATACACACATGCATGTGAATGAAGACAAATGTATGTTTTGCAATCCTGATTGGTCATCAGGACCAAAGGTTTAATCTTTGAAAGTTTTGTACTTCATTCATTGGCTGTATTTCCTTCTGCTGTCAGGTCATAAGCTCCTAAGTATGTGATAAGTTGGTGACAAATCACCATTCCTTTTGATTGACAAAGGCTCTGTTTCTCAGGCTTGAATCATTTCCCTGGCTATTTTTGTACCTGCTTGGCCAACAATCTTAGTAGTTGCAGAATTGAATGTGTGTCCTGGTTGAATCTATATCCAATGTGGAGCTGAGGACCTGACAGCTGAAGGAAACAATGGCCATTAACTTAATAGCTGGCTATGAACATCTCACAAAAAAGCCATACACCACCAGGTACCATATAAATACGATGCATTGAACAGCCCAAACCACATATTCTGAAAGAGAGAAGTTTCCCAAGGATAGGCGCCAGCACGAATCGAAAAGCTAGGAAAAGGAAACCTTTGTTTCTGGTGACCAAACTAGATTGGAACCTACAACACACACAAACACACACACACACACACACACACACAGAGTGAGTGAGAGAGAGAGAGAAGGGGGGAGGAGAGAGGGAGAGAGAAAGAGAGAAAGAGAGAGACATTGTAAAGTTCATTATCTTTAACCTTTTGTGATTGTTGAAGATTTCATTCATTATGAAACCTATGTGATGCCCCCTCATACATGTGAACTGCTGAACATGCTCTTGTAAGTGCCCAGTCCCACTGCACTTATAGATGCAAAGAGGATGTAAAACGTAAAAAAAAGCTTGCCATCCATTGGAAAATGCTATGCATCCGTTGTGTACTCATTGCATACGTGTTTCATATGCTCTATCCATTGAGCATCTGTCCACTGTGATTTCATCCACTCAAAAAATTTTGAGCTACACAAAACTTTTAGAATGGATTAAACTTTCTGCCATGTACGATGTAAATCCGCGAAATATACAAGCAACAAAGGTTCTATGTCCGCTTCCATCCGTTAAACGTCCACTGTATCCTCTCTGCATCCTCTGGGTATCCTCGCAACTCACATCTGCTGCAGCTGAAAACTGAAAGAGGGAGGAAAGAAAAGGTGCATGGAACGTCTATACATCATTAGTAGCACAGAAATAGAAAGGATGTAAGCATATGCATCTTGTATATAAAGTATTAAAAATGGACAAAGCATTTGTAACTGGGATGTATCTCGTATATTTAGGATGTCTAGAGTTTATCCAGAGTATGTAGAAGGACACCTACCAGACAACCGATATTTTGGAAAAAGGGGGAGCAAATCATCTGGATCTCAGTATGAGTCGAGCAGCTGTGGTGTACAGATTTCATCACCCTTGGTCTTGGTCTTCAACATCATCAATTGTTCTCCACCATGAATGCTCAAAGAGTCCATATGATAGCTGCACTCATTCAACAGCAGAACCTGTTCAGATTGTATCAAGTTTTAGACAGAAGGAAAGAAGGAGATGTCCAAGAGCTTGTGGGTCCGAGGATGGATCATGAGAAGAATGGAGTTTGGACTGTATGACCAATTGATGGTGGAGCTGAGGAATGAAGACCTTTGTGCATTCCATCACTTCATGAGGATGCCACCAGCATGTTTGATGAACTTGTAAAGTGTCTGAGACCCAGGTTGACCAAACCTAGCACCAACTTCCATCCCAACCTGGACTCTGGACTGAAGGTGGCACTGACTCTGTGGCACCTGGCCTCTGGAGCCACACACAGAAACATGCAGTATGCATGGAGGGTGCCACACAACAGCATCAGCAAAGTCATCAGAGAAGTGGTAGAGGCCATCATTGAAGAGTACATGGACGAGCTCCTCAGGTGCCCCACCACTGAATAAGACTGGAGAAAACTTGCAGAAGAGTGGTATCAGAGGTGGAACTTTCCCCACACCATTGGAGCCATAGATTGGAAGCACATGGCCTGCAAAGCTCCAGCCAACTCAGGGTCCACTTATTACAACTACAAGGGCTTCTTCAGTATCATCCTCTTTGCCATGGTTGATGCTGACAAGTTCATCGACATCGATGCTTCAGGCAACGGGTCAGCTTCACATGGCCAGATATACAATGCAAGTGACCTCAAGGATAGGCTGGAACGCAACCTCATCATGGGTTTTCCAGCTCCAGATCCCCTACCCAATGACACACAAGATGTGCCCTACTTCATCTTTGGTGATGATGCTTCTCCCTCAGAACCTATCTCATGAAGCTGTACACTTCGAGATACCTCACCCATGAAGAGAGGATCTTCAATTACAGGCTATCCAGGGCAAGACGGGTGGTGGAGAACAACTTCAGCATCCTGGCTAACAGTGTCAGATACTTCTGAGATATTCAGAAGTATGTGACTGACAGATACAGTCTCAGATATTTCTGTTGGACCAACAGCCAACAGATACTTCTCACCATCATGCAGCATGATCCAGAGACTGTGAGGACCATTGTGGAAGCTTGCTGCATCCTGCACAGTCTCATGTGCACCCGCTACCCAGTGTTGCAGAACAGACTTGTCTCCCGTCAACAAGGAAATGGAGACATGGAGACTGGTGAATGGAGACAAGGACGTAACCTGATGGACGTTGTGGATGTACAAGGCCCCAACAGAGCTTCACGTGAAGGGAAGAAGCAGCGCAACCTACTGAGACACTGGTTCAACTCCCCAGCTGGATCAGTGGAGTGGCAAGACAGGATGATAGATGATTAATGGATGCTTCCTTGAGACTGTTGCGTAACACTGATGAGATTGTGCCATAACAACACTGCATTACTATGCTGTTGTTTACTTAATGAAATGAACTAATATACTAATGAAATGTATGTTGAGTGGTCCTACAATGAATAGGGCATTAATAAACAGCTTTGTTTATTTTAAAATGTGTTGATCACTGAATAAATTGTTATTGATAATAAAGGTCCATATGTGTGGCAGCTGGGATGGTGGACCATAAAGTCCCACTATGGTTGCACTACAAGCGTAAGCCTGGAGGTTTATCTATCGCACAAGCATCCTTATCTATCCCACAAGCATGCAAAGGTTTATCCATTTTTTCAAATTTTTTACCAACACTTTATCAAATAAACAAAATTAATTAAGTAAACTTTATTAAGTTTATTAAGTAAACATAAACTTTATTAAGTTTATTAAGTAAACTTAAAGCCCATGTCACACTGAACCAGCGGATGCAAAGAGGATGTAAAATGGACAAAAAATCTTGCCGTCCGTTGGAAAACGCGATGTACTCACTGCCTCCGTTTTGCTTCCTCTCTATCCGTCCAGCATCCGTCTATTGACGTTTCATCTGCTCAGAAAGTTTTGGGCTGTCCAAAACTTTTGCGTGGAAAATGTATCCAATGCGTCCGTTTTGCATCCGCTACCCATCCGCTACGCATCCGTTCTGCATCTGTTATGCATCCGCTCTATCCGCTAGGCATCCGTCCCGCATCCACGCAACTCGCATCCGCTCGGACACAGGGAGGAAGCAGAACGGACACAGAACGGATGCAGAACCGATGCCAAGCGGAAACAAAGTGTTTAAAATGGAAAAAATGTTCGCAGAGGGGACCTATCTAGGATATTAAGGATGTCTACAGGATGCCTAGAGGATGCCTAGCGGAAAACCTATATTCCTATAAAAAGGGGGAGCAACTCATCTGCATCTCACTTTCAGAACAGCAGCCCAGCGGTGCAGACCTCTGCAGCCTTCATCTTCCTCTTCCTCTTCCACAGCATCCAGTCATGTCCACCGTGGATTGTAACAAAGTCCTTTCGGCAGCCACCATTGTTCTGCAACAGTGCGAAGCCATCTGCAGGCTCTGTGAACTCTACTGTGAGAAGAAAAAGAGGCGGCCAAAAAGAGTCTGGGTCCAAAGATGGTTCACCAGAAGAGCAGAGGACGGACTGTACAGCCTGCTGATGGTGGAGCTCAGGGACGAAGACACTCGGGCATTCCAGAAGTTCATGAGGTTGCCTACAGCCATGTTTGATGAAGTTGTGCAGTGGCTGACACCCAGGTCGACCAAGCAGAGCACCAGCTTCTGACCCAACCTGGAACCAGGGCTCAAGGTGGCACTCACTCTGCACCACCTGGCCTCCGGGACCACCTACAGGAGCATGCAGTACGGCTGGAGGGTGCCATCCAACACCATCAGCATTGTGGTCAGAGAAGTGGTGCAGGCCATCATCGAAGAATACAAGGAGGAGCTCCTCCAGTACCCCTCCACTGAAGAAGGATGGAAGAAAGTTGCAGAGCAGTGGTATCAGAAGTGGAACTTCCCCCACACCGTTGGAGCCATAGATGGCAAGCACGTGGCCTGCAAAGCACCACCCAATTCAGGGTCCACTTATTTCAACTCCAAGGGCTTCTTCAGCATCATCCTCTTCGTCATGGTCGATGCTGACTACAAGTTCATGTACATCGATGCTTCAGGCAATGGCTCATCTTCAGATGAGCAATGCCAGTGTCCTCAAGGAGGGGCTGGAAGGCAACCTCATTGTGGGCTTCCAAGATCCAGACCCCCTGCCCAACGATACGCAAGATGTGCCCTACTTCATCGTGGAGGATGATGCCTTTTCCCTCACAACCTACCTCATGAAGCCCTACACCTCCAGATGCCTCACCCATAAAGAGAGGATCTTCAACTACAGGCTGTCCAGGGCAAGGCGGGTTGTTGACAAAACCTTTGGCATCCTGGCCAATAGCTTCCAGGTACTTCTCACCACCATGCAGCATAGCCCAGAGACCATGAGGAGGATCATGGAAGCTTGCTGCATCCTACACAATCTCATGCGCACCCGCTACCCAGTGTTACAGGACAGGCTTGTGGACCTCCAGCAAGGCAATGGGGATATGGAGGTTGGGGAATGGTGGCAAGGGCGAAACTTGATAGATACTGTGGATGTGCAAGGCCCCAACAGAGCCTCACGTGAAGGGAAGAAGCTGCGCAACGTCCTGAGATGCTGGTGCAACTCCCCAGCTGGAGCAGTGGAGTGGCAAGACAGGATAATAGATGATTAATGGGTGCTTCCTTCAGCCTGTCTCATCACACTGATGAGATTGGGCCCTGTATGTTGGGTGGGCCTACAATGAACAGGGCGTTTAATAAAGAGTGGTGTTTATGTTGACATGTGTGGATGATTATTACATTATTATTGATAATAAAGGGCCATGGGTGTTTCATCTGGAAAGGTGGACCATACAGTCCCACTATGCTTGCGCTGGAGGTTTATCTATCCCACAGCTATTACCCATCCCAAAGTTATCCCTGCTCATTCCTCACGTATCCCTGCCCACCCCACTGCTATCTTAACCCATCCCACAAGCATGCAAAGACTTAAACCATTTCTAAAAGTTTCCACCAAGACTTTATTAAAAAAAAGAATTGAAGCCAATGTGTGAATCATAAATAGACTTTATTAACAACAAGCTATAAAACAAAAATGAGTCTCTGGCACTCCTCCTGGTCGCTCAGTCTCAGGGGTGAAGGGTCCAGGTGCTGTGGAGGTGGCCTGTGCTGGAGTGCTTGTCATCAGCTCCTCTAGAAGCAGAAGCAGCAGAAGCGCCAGCCCCAGAAGAGCGAGCCCGTGCTGTAGAAGCCCCAGCAGAACCAGAGTGAGGGCCAGGGGGCGGGATGGTAGCCCTGTCCCTCTTGCCAGGGCTGGCAGCAGATGGCTGAGGCTTGCTGTGCTTCCGCATGGTTGTGGTGTTGCTGACTGGCAGGGAGGCTGGCAGGAACCAAGGCTAGCAGGGAGGCAGGCACCAAGGCTGGCAGGCAGGCATACAGCAAGGCTGGCAGGAAGGCTGGCAGGAAGGCTGGCAGGCAGACTGGCAGGGAGGCAGGCACCAAGGCTGGCAGGCAGACATGAACCAAGGCTGGCAGGAAGCAGGCAGCAAGGCTGGCAGGCAGACTGGCTGGCAGCAAGGCTTGCAGGCAGGCTGGCAGAAAGGCTTGCAGGCAGGCTGGCAGAAAGGCTTGCAGGCAGGCTGGCAGCAAGGCTGGCATGGAGAATGGCAGGGAGGCTGGCAGCAAGGCTTGCAGGTAGATATGCAGGCAGACATGCAGGAAGGGCAGGCAAGGCAGCCAATCCATCCGGCAGCAGGTCTTTCCTCTTTATGGCGACCTGCTTCCAAGCTGCTTCCGTTATATCTGCGGGGCTGACGCAATGAATCCTCCCCGCATGCGCAATTAATGCCTGGCATCCATTAGGCTTCCACTGTGCATCCACTGTGCATCCGCTGTGCATCCGCTTCATCCACTAGGCTTCCGCTCTGCATCCGCTTTATCCGTTCTGCGTCCGCTTTGCTGCAGCCCCCCGGAAGCCTAGCAGATGTGCCATCCGCTCCCATTCGCTTCCCTCCGCTGGGCTTCCGTTCCGCATCCGCTTTAGTATCTACCCTGTGTCCTCCCCGCGTCCATGTTATCCCCTCCCTTTATGCAAATTTTTGCCCCTTTTGAGAGCGGATAACAATGGATGGAACATTTTGCTCATCTGCTGTGTCCTTTTTGCATCCGTTGGGCAGTGTGACATGGGATTTATTACGTTATAAGTAAACAAAATTAATTAGGTAAACCTTATTAAGTTTATTAAGTAACCATAAACTTTATTATGTTCATTAAGTAACCATAAATTTTATTAAGTTCATTAAGTAAACTTTATTACTTTATTTAGTAAACAACTCAGTCTCTGAAACTATTCTGAGTCACTCTGAGTCATGTCCATTGTCTCTGCTGTGAAGCGTAAGGCAGTGACTGTGGATGTGGATGTGGCTGTGGCTTGAATGCTGATCTGACGCGGCATTGGGGTGCTTGGCCTCGAGGGTACAGCAAGTGGTGGTGTGTTCAGGACGCTATCTGAGAGCTGACTCAGTCCCATGAGTTTGAGAGGCCCTTCATCAAGGACTTGAGATGTCAGGCCCAATACTGATGAGAGATTGTCCATTGATGGGCTTGGCTCTGGGGTGGAGGAAGGGTTGGGATGAGTGTAGTGGGGCTGTCTGGTCTGCAGCAGGGTGAGGAGTGGCGTCTGGGGCATCTGATGAACTTGGGCCTGGACTGGGAAGTTATGCTTCTGCTGCAGGAATTCCTGGTAGTCGTAACCTTGGTAGGTGAGGGGCTGTTGAAAGCCGTGGAAGGGATGTGATATCACCTGGGTTGGAGGAGCAGACCTGGACTGGGTAAGACCAGCTTCAACTGGGCCTTGAGGTTTGTGGAGAAGTGCTGTGATCTTCTGCTTCATCACCTTGTACTTGGCATTGGGCAGGTCCTTCAGAGTCTGTCTCACGTAGTTGATGAAGGGCTTCTGGGCCGAGGATGCTCTGTCCAAGTTGACCAGCAGAGAGAGAGAAGTTCTGTGTTGGTCTTCATTGTGTCCCTGATCTCCAACAGCACACTGTCATCCTGGCCCTCCAGTCTGCCTCTCTGCCTGCATCCTCTGGAGGTGGTGGTGGTGGTGGGTTGGCCTCTGGTGGCTGCCACTTGTTCCTCCATTTGTGACAGCAGGGCGTCATCCTCTGTGGGATCCTCCAAGTTTGCCAGCATGGGGAGTGCAGCTGTCAAGAGGGTCTCTGCTGTGGGGCCCTCTGAAGACACCTGTCTGGACAGGGTAGCTGGCTCCTGGCTTGAAGATGACTGGCTGTCTTTGGTCTGTCTGAGGGAGAGGGGTCTCAGAGGGGCTTCTCCTTGGTGGTGGATCTCACCCTCCAGGAAACTGCACTTGGCCATGACGTACTTCTCCCGGTCAATGAGCTTGAGGGCAGCCTGTCTGGATTTCTTGAGGTGTAGCTTCCCATACCAGGAGTGCATGTGCTTCCACCATCCTAGGAGTACTTTTGCAGTGTACCCCAGGGTCTCTGCCTTGTCTCTCTAAGCTGTCTGCTTCTTCTTGGTGTCCCGATACAGTCTGTGACCCTTTCTTCAGAGGTACTCATTCTCCCTCAGCCATTCCAGCACATCGTCCTCATGCTCCTTGGAAATTGTGTATTGTTTGCTCTCTCCCTTCTTCTTCCCTTGCCTCTTCCTCCCTCTGGCAGGGGCTTCATCAGGGCTTTCATGGGCTTCAGCATCAGGGCCTTCACGAGCTTGTTCAGGGCCTTCAGCATCAGAGCCTTCAGGGGCTTGAGCATCAGGGCCTTCAGCAGCAGGGCTTTGAGGGGCTAGAGGGTCTTGGGGCTGGTCCACCATAGCAGCAGCAGCTTTACCATCAGAGTCCGTGCCAGGGGGTGGGATGCTGGTTCTGGCCTTCTTCACCTTGCCAGGGCTTGAACAAGTAGACACAGACTTCCTCTTCTTGCCTGACTGATGAACCATGGTGTTTCTGCAAGATATATCTGCCAGCACGTCTTTCCACTTTATGCTGACTGCGTATGTGCTGTATCCCTTTATATCCACGGAGCGGACACAATTCATACCCCCCACATGCACAGTGAAAGGTTTGCATCCGATATACTTCCGCGTGGCTTCCCCTTTGTTTCCATTAGGCATACGTGATGCATCTGCTTCATCCGCTATGCATCTACTTCATTCACTATGATCTGCTCTTTCCACGATGTGTCCACTTCGCAATTATCCCCTGTTACCCATTCGGAGCTGTCATCCCCTTCCATCCGCTTTCATCTGCTAGGCTTCCGATGAACATCCGTTTAACATCCCCGCTACATACTACCCACGCCTGTTCTTTTCCATTCTGTTCACGCAAATTTTCACCAATTTTTGGAGCAGATGAAAACGGATGGAGCCACCCCTGAAATTTTGTTCATCTGCAGTGTCCTTTATGCATACATTTTGTGTCCATCGGCCAGTGGGACCTTGCCCTAAGAAAATAATGACAGGAAACTGAACAAAGGGGCAATAGGAAGAATATTCAGTATGGAACCTTTGGCACACAAAACCAAATAGTTTCTATTCACTGATCATATCACAAAAATAATGTGGCTAGTGTCAGCCCTGGATCCATCTTGATTCAGATTTTGGGTTGCCACAGCGGGGGATGGGCAGGCTGCGGGAATGGGAGAGTAGCGAAAGGAGTATAGCCACAACAACATTCTTTTGCCAGAGATTGAGGACAAGTTACTGGCTTCTGGGAGTGACTGGAATTTGGCAGCAGCTGAGACAGGGGGTTGATTGGCTAATGTGAGCTGGAAGTCACTAAATGGGGCAGAGTGTGAGTGGAGTGGGGGAAATGCAGGAATTCAGATTTGGGTTTTCCCATGTGCCAACATGACTCCTCTAATAAGTTTTTACTTTGATGGACTTTGTCTCATTTGATGGACTTTTGAATTGCTTGGAGGGTTTAATTGCAATGCTGACATTATCCCGAATCTCCTTCTAAAGAAAATCCCAAATTTTCTAAAGAAAATTTGCTTCTCGCAAAAGCAGTGCCACTGAGCTCCAAAAACACTTTGACCTAATGGGGGTGTAAAGACTCAGGGAAGATGGAGCAGGGAACTGGAACCCCTGAAGGGGCAATTAAATCTGCTTCAGAGGATGTTTGCGGAGCCCTGTGCTATCCATCAGCTTCTGCGGTAGCTGAAGCAGAGTCAGTGGAGGGGCACCTGATCCAAGGAGCCAGTCCTATGGCAATCCTCACCAGCCAGACCAACTGCGCAGCTAGAGTTGGAGTCCGTGATGATAGTCCCAGGACCTCCAGGGGTATCTGGACCATCTGTGAAAGGGGCAGCCTTCAAATGGAGACCATCAAAACCCCTGAAGCTTAGCGGTCCAGGGAATGGAGACGTCATCTATCGTTGTGGAGCCAATCACTTGATGAGCTACCTGAGATGTTTGATCAGCTGAATGTGGGTTCAAATGTGGGTTCAAACACACAATCCAGCCTACATTCAACTTTCCAGGGTGAGGGAGCATGGCAGTGGGATAGATTTTGTGCCTATGCCTGAGTAACCTACAGAGCCTCCACTCTCAATGTCCCGAATTGAGGGGATGGACTTGTTAAAATGAAGGTGGGACAATACCAAGCATACCCTTGCCAAGCCACTGAAAAATACAAATGTCAGGTGGACAAGCACCCATCAACCCAAGCCCTCTTGAAAGTGGGAAACCAGGTCTACTTATCCATTAAATATCTTAAAGTTGCCTACAAAGAAACTGGACATTCACAGAAATGGACAAACTAACTTTGGAATTAAAAAATAAGGACAAGACTGAACACTATAAAGTATGGGACAAATTTTACCAATGGTTGAGAACAAGGAAGGACTTAAAATTAAAATAAGATAAGGATGTTAATATAATAGATTACGAATATGGGAAATTGTTGTAATGTATAAATGTATATATTATGTAAATTTGTATTATGTGCTATCCACAATAGATATGCATGACACAAGGTGTGTGAGGATGTTTACACCATATTCACTGTTTTGAACATTTTTGTTTTATAAAAATGTATATTGATTAAAAAAAAAGAAAAGAAACTGGGTCCAAAATTCCTAGGACAAAATTTCCCATAATGAAAGTGGTAAATCCGGTAACTGTGCAACTTAGTCACCCTTGCTTGTTTGGGAAAGTGCGTCCAGGTTTTCATAATAGCTCACAATTAAGACCAAGAGATCAATGTGCTCACAAGCCACTAGTAGTACAGGGTGAAGTAAAAAAAAACCTCAGACTCCAGATTACATAGGGGTCAATTACAATACCTAATCCATTGGAAGGGGTACCCTTTGCCTCATGCCACCTGGGTAAAGTGTTGGGATGGAAAGGCAGATATTTGGTGAAACAGTTTCATGAGAAATTTCCTGATAAGCAAAGGGCCCCCCTGGAGGGAGAAGAGGTGGTTAGTTTGTTCCAATTCCTAACCCCTGTCACTTCTCTCATTTCAAGACATCCTCATCACTTGAGGGAAGGCAGCCTGTCAGCTCCAAATCCCTCTTGATTCAGATTCTGGGCTGCCACAGTGGGGGATGGGCACGCTGTGGAAATGAGAGAATAGTGAAGGCAATATAGCCACAACACATTATTTCACCAGAGATCCAGGACAAGTTGCTTGCTTTGAAGGGGAGTGACTGGAAGTTGGTGGCAGCTGACACAGGGGATTGATTGGCTAATTGACCTGGGAGTCACTAAATGGGGTTGGGTGTGAGTTATAGTGTGTGTGTGTTGGGGAGGATGCAGGGATTCAGATTTAGGTTTTCCCCAGGTGTGCCAACATGACTCCTCTAACAAATTCTTACTTTGATGGACTTTGGGAATTTTTAATTAATTGTCTGGAGGTTTAATTGGAATGCTGACAGCTAGTATGCTGATCTCGTAAGATGGAATGATTAACATTATGGTCACATGGATGAATCTAAAATTTTCCAATGTCACCTGTAATTCCCACTGTGTCTGTCTTTTCATTTGTTTTGCCTTTACAATGCAGTGGGTCAATGGGATATAAGCCCTGCTTTGTTTTTCCTCATAGGTGCTCAGCTTTATTGTGTGCCTAGAATATATTCTATTATGCTTTCTATATGTATAAATAACTTTAAAAAAAGGATTTGATTGCTGTATCTGAGCCTAGTATTAGCCACTACATTATCCCATCTCTTTTTTCCTACCCAGAAAAACCTTTTTTACTGATGTTTTTCCAAATGGCTGTATGTATAGATGTCCCGCCCCTGTCAAAATCTGATTCCAAGAGGGAGGCTGAGCAATTGACAGGGAGTGGAAGTGTGGCTCCATTGGCTATGGAAGAAACTGGGGAAGGGCAAAATCCAGCTGGGCAGAGCAGGGGTAGAGTCGAGCAAGGTAGAAGGAATTTGGAGGAAGACCCAGGCCCACCTCCTCTTCATCCTAGGACATGCAGAGAGGAACGGGGAAGGGAGTAACGTGAGTTGTGTGGCTTATGGGGGAGGAAAGGGCTCTGATTCCCTTCATTAGCTACAGCTGGGAACACAGTTTAAAAAGGGGAGTTGTGCACAGCCAACTTTTGAGAACAAATCATGAATTATCTGGTATTGTCAAGGCTTATCTGGGTTTTTGGCATCTTCCCAACTGTGTTTTGCTGGCCTCTCAAGTTTGCAATTCCTTCTCCTGCCCTGTCAAGTTAATTACTACA
This sequence comes from Laticauda colubrina, assembly GCA_015471245.1. Lineage (NCBI taxonomy): Eukaryota > Metazoa > Chordata > Lepidosauria > Squamata > Elapidae > Laticauda > Laticauda colubrina. The sequence continues at coordinate 3,630,638 of BLBF01000101.1, forward strand.
ATATTGTTTGTGTGGATTTTTATTTACAGTTTGTATGTGCTTTGTTTTCAGACTGAATTTCCTCCACTTAAAGACTGTTTTTGGGAGAGATTTTTCTCCAACTGAAAGTAAACCTGACATTGGGAGAAAATTTGGAGGTACTAAAGGGACTCTTCTTACTTATGTGACTTTGTTGCCTTTGTGTCATGCCCCGGGTCATCACAATAAATCAAGTTAAATGTTAAATAGATAATAAGATAGAAGAAGAAGTTGTTTGCTCAAAACTGGATCATTTTCTTATTCTTTTTCTATTTCTTATGTATTAATTATGTTGAGCTCTGGCCTAAGTATAGTTATATAGATTTTGGGGATGAAGATACATCCAAGTAAGCCAGTACTGGAAGACAGGATAGAGAAGATCTCCACAGCCATCATGTACTTCCCTTTGGTGCTCAGGTAGATGGGGACAAAGGTCAGCCAAACACTGCAGAAACCAACATGGTGAACAGAGGTGGTATTCAGCAGGTTCTGACCAGTTCTGGAGAACCGGTAGTGGAAATTTTGAGTAGTTTGGAGAACTGGCAAGTACCACTTCTGACTGCCTGCCCATCTATTCTCTGCCTCCCAAGTCCCAGATGATCAGCTGGGTCTTCTTTTGTTGTCCTGAACAGGAGAACAGAGCTGGAAATTAGGTTAGTGGGGTGGGGAGGGAATGGGGATTTTGCAGTCACCTTCCTGTGATGACCAAGAGTATATCAGAAATGTAACAAAATCCAAAACATAACTAAAAGTCCTTTAATGCCCTCAACTTGGCTTTACTATTTAATTGTTCATAGTGGAGGAGTAAACTATTTTCAAAATAACATTTCAAAGGCAAGAAACACAGTTCACATTCAAAGAGCTGATAATGAAGAAAGAACCAGAAACAAACTGCATTGAATAAAGTTCCTCGACAGACCAGGATAGATAATTGCCAACTTCAGGAAGATAACCAGGGACAGTCCATTGGAAAAACGCCAGCTAAGATAAACCTTCCTGAAAAATAAAACACTAATTTATCTCCAGCATCTGTTAGCACTCAGGTCCACACTCTTATACAAATCTCCCACCTGCAACCCATGAAGAGGACCATGGCCCTCTCCTCCCAGGTAGACCATGTTTTACCTGATCCTCTCCTCCCTGCATGCCCTAGGATGGATAGGGGATGGGCCTGGGTCCTCCTCTCACTGCTCATCCAGCCTCTGCCCTTACCCAGCCTCCTCCACTGCCTCTGGAACCACACTTCCACTCCTTGTTGGCTGTTCCTCCTCTTCTTCAGAATCAGTATCCACCAGGGGCATGACACTTCCCCTGCCATGCCCACCAAACCAAACCACTCCCACCAAGCCATGCCTTGCGCACAGAACCAGAAGTAAAAATTTTTTGAATCCCACTACTGATGCTGAAAGTGATGAACTTGGCTTCAATAAAACTGTCTGGCAATTATCTGGCTAGGAAGGCCATAGTGAAGCTGAGAAGGGCCAAGAAGCCCATATAGACTAAGACACAGTAAACCATGGTGATGGAGCCTTCATGACATTTGACTATGATTTCTCCAAGGAGTGTCTCTATGTCCAGGGGGGAAAAAAACCTGAGGATTGGATATAAACTACTGATTTGAAGTGTGCTGTCCTAGGGGCTTGGTATAAGTACACAACACTGCTTTTTATGAATGTACCCCTTTGGATGACACCACAGGAAGCCTTTTTCAGAAAAGAAGTTATGGGAAAGCCATATTAATGAACCTTTGACCAAATAATGCTTTTTAATTCTGGTAAACCTATCATTAAATCAAAAGAAGAGTTGGAGTCAGGAGGATGTGTCTGTCACTGATTTATGTATTTACAGTTGAGAGAATGGTTTAATCTAGATTAAAAAAAATATGGGTTTGATTTCATAAATTTGAAATAGTATTGTGTAATATTGATGAACATGTTATTGTCAAAGTTTATAAATTGCTACTGAAGAATTGCATGATTCAAGAGACAAAGAATTCTTGGCATATATAATGCTTGAACAATGGGAAACATGTGAATCAAAGTTTTAAAACTTACAGTGAATTATAATTTAATTTTTATAATTATTTTTATAAAATTTAATAATTTATAAATTATTTTTATAATAATTTAATAATTAAAATGATATACTGATGTATTTAACATACAATAAACTGTGCAAAAGGTACAAAACTATTTCAAATGTGCAGTATGTTGGAAATGTAAATGCAAGGAAAGAACTTTTTACCATGTTTGATGGACTCGTAATGAAGCAAAGAAACATTTGACAAGAATAATATTTTAATACAAAAAATTCTTTAAAAGAATATAAAAACTAAACCAGATACTTTACTTTTAGACTTAAAGGACAAAGAAGACAAAGAAAAATATGGAACTTTGTTGTATATTCTGAAGAATGCTTTAGGCACAAAAATGGAAAGATACTCTAATTCCAAAAATGGATGGATGGCTTGGAAAAATTAATGGAACTGCCAGAGATGGCTAGTTTCTGGATTTTATGCTTGAGTTGAAAAAAAAAGTGAAGTGTTGACTTTGGCTAATTAGATAAATTTGCTGTAATAGAAATATCTAGTATGTTATTAAGTATGTAAAAAAAAAAAGTTGAGGCTGCAATATTTCATTCTATTGCACTAAAAAGAGTTAGAATTTCTCTCTCTCTCTTTCTCTCTCTCTCTTTCTCTCTCTCTCTCTCTCCTCCTTTCCTTTCCCTTTTGCTGATTATTTTTATTTTTACTTATAGTTTATATACTGACAAGTTTAATAAAATCATGAAAGAAATGTTCAGTTGACCTTGAGGTTGGTTCACAACCTATTGTATCTTCTATCTATTTATGTCTATCCTGATATTGACCCAGTTTTTTCTTACAACTAGAACTGCTTTCTAAAACATAATAAACCCAAGCTGAATAATTTAATTAACTTATATGGACAACTCCCTGTTGGACAAATTAATAAAGACTCCCTCCCAAATAACCCTGATTCTCTGAAGAATTCTAAGATGAAAATTTAATGGAGTTTGTTTGTACATGAGTAACTTGTTTACTAAAAGATACTTTTTATATGTATTATTGGAACTGAGAAAAAAATATTGAATGTAATTATTTTGAAACATGCACATCTCCAACAGATTACTTATTTATGGATATGACAAAGTTTTACATATAGACCCAATTAGGATTTGCTTATTCAAAATCTGATTTTGTTCTTCTATTTCTTATGGACTAAATGTTCTCTAATGTTGAGTTCGGGCCTCAGTATAATTATGTAGATTTTGGGGATGAAGATGCATCCGAGTAAACCAGCACTGGAAGACAAGATAGAAAAGATCTCCACAGCAACTATGTACTTCCCTTTGATGCTCAGGTAGGTCAGCGAAACACTACAGAACACCAACATGCTGAAAGTAATGAACTTGGCTTCATTGAAACTATGGCCAGAAAGGCCACAGTGAAGCTGGAAAGAGCCAAAAGGCCCATGTAGCCCAAGGCACAGTAAAACATAGCGAATGAACCTTCATGACATTCAACTATGATTTCTCCTTGGAGGATCTCCATGTCCAAATCTGGAAATGGGGGAGATGTACTCAGCCAAACAATAGAAATAATTAGTTGAATGATGGAGCAGAACCAGATAATGGAATAGGCCAACTTTTGCCCCACCCATTTGTGGAACAGGCTTCCTGGCTTTGAGGCTAGGAATGCTACAATGACTGTGATGGTTTTGGCAAATATAGAAGAGATTGCAACAGAGAAGATGATGCCAAATGTTGTTTGTCAGAGGAGGCAGGTCACCTTATTGGGCTTTCCAATGAATAGAAGTGAGCAGAGGAAACAAAGGAAGAGGGAGACAAGTAGAAGGTAGGTGAGGTTGCAAATGTTGGCTTTGACAAGAAGAGTGTCCTGTTGCTTTATGAAGATTGGAAGCACAAGACCTGTGGAGAAGGAAAAGACAAGAGCCAGAGAAAGCGGAGTAGTGCCCAGTGGCTCTTCAAAGGAGAGAAAATTCAAAGTCTTTGAAATGCACTCATCATGAGCTTCATTTGGAAATTGATCCTCTGGGCAATGTTCACATTTTTCCAGGTCTGAAAAGAATAAAAGAATTTCTGAACAGAATCAAACATTTCCCAAGATTCAGAATTGCTTTTCTAGCCTTCCTAGCTGTTAACCCTGGGTTCCCCTACCAGGGTTAGGGAGACAAGCTAAACAGAATGTGCAGGGTTAGTCAGATAGGCACACAGATAAATGAGTGAGCTAAGCTTGTATGTTTA
>BLBF01000101.1:3634949-3654169 GCA_015471245.1 Laticauda colubrina
TAGCAAAGTCCATGTAGAATATCCTATGTCAGTTCACTTACAAATCAGTCCTTTGTTCTCTCTCCCGTTCGAGCAATGCAGTCTTGATTCCAAGCAGTAATCAGGGATCATCAAAGCCAGAGTAAGCAAGCTGTAGTCTTGCTACTTTTAAGGTGTTTTCATAACCACTCCCTTAATTACTATTCCACAGTTAAAGCTGCAGACACTTTAACATACACAACTATGATTCATAGTTATTATTTCACCCAAACCAGTTAGGGTAAACAATGTTATCCCTAACACTAGCAAAGTAAATATTCATAAATCTTTTGTAACTCTCTACTCAATGCACATGTAAAAAAACCATGAGTACTGAAGGGAAAAAAACAAGTCGATTTTTCTACATTACAATCCTATTGGCTTATTGGAGTGTACTAAGTTTATAGTATTTCTGAGCAGGAGAACAGCATGTGACATTTTCTAAATATCTTTTAGCTAAAAGAGGAAAGAGAAAGGAGAAGCTTTAAATCCTGGAAAACAGGCAATTAGCAGTAGAGTATAGGAGGTACTTCTTTGGAGTTGCTTCATCATTTGAGTTAGCTTCAACTCAAGGATAGAGAGATGGCCTACAGGATTTCCCTTCTTTTTCCTGCCTTGAGACGCACCAATGAAGCAAGCAATAATATTGAAGAGATTCTTTTTAATTAAGCTGCAGAAATGAATTTTTAGACAAAGGTTCATTTGAGAGCTATGAATCTTACCCATTTGTCTGGATATCATCTTTTCTGGACACCAGACACAAACATAGCAGCAAAATTTCTTCCCTTCAATCTTGTTCTTTATTTTTCCAAGAGGGCAAGGGTCATTGCATAATGAGACAGGAGGCAGCTATCCCCAAAGAAACAAAAATAAGTGAGTGAACAAAAACCTTTTGTTTTTGTTTTTGCTTATAGCCAATGAATATGAATGAAATAATGGAGAATCAGCCATGCCATGAAGGAGACTCAAACTGCTTAACCATGAAAAATGTTGTCAGATCCAGGAATATAACTGAGTTGCATTTCATTTTTATTAGCTTAACCAAAGTTAAATTAATGAAATACAGCCCAAGTTTATATCCAGACTTTGATAATTATCAATATTCTTCCACATTCAAGTTGCTGGTTACTACCTATAAAGTCCAGCAGGGCTTAGGACTTGGTTACATGATGCCCTGCCTGTCACCCATTGTATCTGCCAAGGTGATTCACTCTGGCAGGATGGTACAAAAGGGTGCAACAGTTTTTGGAACTGTTGAAAGGATTGTGTTGTAATAACAGTTCCAAGAGGCTCCACACCCATTTGCACTACTCAGGTGACATTGACAACACAGAAAAACCTCCAGGTGGCCTCAACAACCTCTCCAGAAGAATGGAAAATGACTGGCTTTCTGCAAGGAGTATAAATCCTTCCAATCCCATCATCCAGTCAGAACTGAAGAACTTATCCTTTTGGATAAGAAGCAAAATGTTTTCAAATATAAACAAGAAAGTCCAGTTGCCTCTAAAAAAAGCACCTTTGGAACAACTATGACCTGAGAATCTCCATAGACAACAAGTTTGAGAATTTTTCTTCATAGATATTAACCAGGTTGAGAATTCCTTAAGAAAAAGAGATTTGATAAACATTCCAGAGAAGAAAAAGATTTTATTCTCTGAGGATAACCTGGGAAGAGTGGTTTAAATGTAATGAGTTAAGTGGAGTTAGGATGGATTTTTCAGAGTCTGATATATGTATTTGAAAGAAAGCCATAATGAAGTTTTGTGTTTATAAAGTGGCTTTGAAACTGTTCCGCCCCCCCCCCCCCAAGTACAATGCTTGAGTAATTCTAAAAGTTTATAAAATATTATTGAAATTGAATTTGGAAGTATGAATGAAATAAAAAGATGTATTTCATCCATTGATTTTAGAAATATTTTAGAAATATTTTTATTAATATTTTATTAATATCAACATTTTTAAAGAAAAGCCTAGAGTTTTAAATGGATGTTAATAAGAAGGTTAAATAACTTGAGAGTATAGTAAATTTTGCTAATATAAATGAAAAACAATAAATACAAACAGAAATACGTGGTATATTATTTCCCAAGCAAAAATGAAAAAAAATAAAATAGAGATGATGAAATTAACTGTTTAATTCAAATAAAAGAATCAATGTAATTTTGTTTTCCTTTGGACATTACTTCTGGATTACATGCTTCTAATATAAAAAATTGGAACTTTATTTTTGGTTTTGCTGAATAGGTTTGTTGTTCTAAAAATGGCTAGTATACATTATTGTGTAAAAGTAAAATTTGAGGTTGTAATGTTTTTATTTTCTATTATGCTAAAATGAGTCAGAAGTCAATGTCTTTTTTTTCTTTTTCCCCTTCTATCCCACATCTTTTCCTTTTCCTTTTCCCTTTCCTCAGTTTTCCATTATTTCCATTTTCTTTGTATTTTATATTCTGATAACAGTGTCAAATCCAGTGTTTAACATCTGGCTGACTGACAGTCAATTTAAGGGCCTGTCACATTGGCCGATGGATGCAAAACATTTGTAAAAAGGACACAGCAGACGAGAAAATGTTCCATCCGTTGTTATCCCCTCTCAAAAGTGCCCCGAATTTGCATAACCAGAGCGGACAACAACAAAAAGGAATGGATGGGGGGAGGACGTAGCCAGGATGTAAAATGGATGTTCCACGGAAGCCTAGCGGATGGAGGCGGATGGGAATGGAAGGCACATCCACAGGGCTTCCGGGGGAGCACACCGAACCGGGCACGTTGCGGAAGGAGCAGATGCAGAGCGGATGAAGTGCGGATGATGCAGATGCAGAGCGGAAGCCTAGCAGATGCCTTTCGGATGCAAAGCGTTCACTGCGCATGCGGGGAGGATGCATTGCATCAGCCCCACGGATATAAAGGGAAGCAGCTCGCCAGCAGGTCACCATTCAGAGGAAAGACCTGCTGCCAGACACAGCTCCAGCCAGCCAGCCAGCCAAAAACCATGGGGAAGAAGAGAAAGCCTCTGCCATCTGCTGCCAGCTCTGGCAAGAAGGACAGGGCCACCATCCTGGCACTGACTCTGCTTCTGTTGGGGCTTCTGCTGCTGGGGCTGACTCTTCTGGAGCTGGAGGTTCTGCTGGCACTGCTCCTGCTGCTGGGGCTTCTGCTGGTTCTGACTCTGCTGGCACTGCTCCTGATGCTGGTGCTTCTGCTGGTGCTTACTCTGCTGGTGCTGCTCCTGGTCCTGCTGGTGCTGCTGGTGCTTACTCTGCTGCTGATGATCCTGGTCCTGCTGGTGCTGCTGGTCCTGCTTTTGCTGCTACTGTTGTTGTTGCTGCTGCTGCTGCTGCTGGTGTGGAGGAGCAGCACCTACAACCTCGAAGCCCCTCTGATGAGGGCCCATATGGCCCTGACAGAGGGAGGAAGAGGCATACGCGTGAACGGGAGAGGAGGCAATACTCCATCGAAGAGGAACATGAGGATGAGGTGCTGGAATGGTTGAGGGAGAACGAATATCTTTGGTGGAAGGGAAACAGGCTCTATCAAGACACCAAAAGGAATCAGGCTGCTTGGAGAGAGAAGGCGGAGAGCCTGGGCTACATTTTGGAGGTGCTCCTCGGCTGGTGGAAGCACATGCACACCTCGTACGGGAAGCTGCACCTCAAGAAATCTGGCCAGGCCACAGTCAAGCTGACTGACCAAGAGACCTACATGATGCAGCTTCTTGGAGGGTGAGATCCACCACTGAGAAGCAGCCCCTCTCACAATCCTCTCTCTTAGGCAGCCCACTGAGACCCGGTCCTCTTCTGACCAAGAGCAAGCTCCTGTGTCCAGGCAGGTTTCTGTGGAGCGTGCCACGATGGAGATCCCCCCGACAGCTGCACTACCCGTGGCGGAGCGCGTGGAGGACCCCCTGACGCAGTGGGAGCAAGGACAGGGAACTTCCACCAGAGGCCAACCCACATCCACCCCCAGCTCCACCTCCACACAAAGGCAGAGAGGGAGACCGGAGGGGCAGAGCCACACTGTCCTGCTGGAGATCAGGGACACCATCAGAAACAGTGTAGATCTCCTCTCTCAGCTGGTACACACCAACGTCCCAACCTCCAACTGCAAGTCCTTCCTCACCTACATCAACCAGACCCTCATGGACATGTCTGAATCACAGTACCAGATGATAGAGGAGAGGATCACAGGTCTTCTGCACAACCCTCCAGGCCCAGCTGAACCTGCTCCTACCCACTCCAGGTCTGCTCCTCCACCCCAGGTGAAGTCACAGCTTTCCAAGGCTTTCCACAGGCCCTCACCTACCAAAGCTACGGCTACCAGGAGTTCCAGCAGCACAGGCAGCCCTTCCCAGTCCAGGCACAGGAACATCGGATGCCACCGGTGCCACCAATGCCACTGATACCACCGACACCACCAATGCCACCGATGTCACCCACGCCACAGATGCCACCCACACCACAGATGCCACCCACACCTCACCTCGCTCACCTGCAGACCAGACATCCCCATTACACTGCTCCTTCCTCCACCCCACAGCCAAGCCTGGCCTCAGAACATCTGTCATTGGTATTGGGGTTGACGCCCCATGTCCTGGAGGAAAGGGCTCTCAACATCACGGGACTGAGCCATCTCTCTGAGAGCTTCCTCCACACACCGTCCCCTGTTGTCCTCTCAGGACCAGGCACCCCAATGACGCCTCAGACCAGCACTCCAGCAGCAGCCACCTCCACAGCACCTGGACCCTTCACCCCTGAGACTGGGCACACCTCAGAGTGACTAAGAAGAGTGCCAGAGACTGGGTGGCTACCTGTTGACTTTATCTTTGCTTTGGACACTTGACTTAGGTCATTTTGCTTTTACAGGTTGTTATTAATAAAGATTATCTTTGCTTCACACACTTGCTTCAGTTCTTTTAGTCAATAAAGACTTGGTGGAAACTTTTAGAAATGGTTTAAGCCTTTGCATGCTCATGGGATGGGTAAGGATAGCAGTGGGATGGGCATGGACACCTTTGGGATGGGTAATAGTTGTGAGATGGGTAGGGATACCTTTGGAATGGGTAATAGCAATGGGATGGGCAGGGATACCTTTGGGATGGGTAATAGCTGTGAAATAGATAAGCCTCCAGTGAAAGCATTGTGGGACTGTATGGTCCACTCTTCCAGGTGCCACACCTATGGCCGTTTATTATCAATGACAATTTAATCATTCATCAATACATTTCAACATAAACACAACTCTTTATTAAATGCCCTGTTCATTGTAGGCCCACTCAACATACATGGCCCAATCTCATCACTGTGATGAGAGAGGCTGAAGGAAGCATCCATTAAGCATCTATCATCCTGTCTTGCCACTCCACTGCTCCAGCTGGGGAGTTGCACCAGTGTTTCAGGAGGTTGCGCTGCTTCTTCTCCCCACGTGAGGCTCTGTTGGGGCCTTGCACGTCCACAGTGTCTATCAGGTTTCACCCTTGCCTCCATTCCCCAGGCTCCATGTCCCCATTGCCTTGTTGGAGGTCCACAAGCCTGTTCTACAACATTGGGTAGCGGGTGCGCATGAGACTGTGCAGGATGGAGCAAGCTTCCACAATCCTCCTCACGGTCTGTGGGCGATGCTGCATGGTGCTGAGAAGTACCGGGAACCTGTTGGCCAGGATGGCAAAGGCGTTCTCCACCACCTGCCTTGCCTGGCAGCTTGTAGTTGAAGATCGTCTCTTCATGGCTGAGGCATCTGGAGGTATAGGGCTTCATGGGGTAGGTTGTGAGGGAGAAGGCATCATCCCCACGATGAAGTAGGGCACATCTTGTGTGTCGTTGGGTAGGGGGTCTGGATCTGGAAAACCCATGATGAGGTTGCGTTCCAACCCCTGCTTGAGGTGACTGGCATTGTATACCTGGGCATCTGAAGCTGACCCGTTGCCTGAAGCATCGATGTACATGAACTTGTAGTCAGCATCAACCATGGCGAAGAGGATGATGCTGAAGAAGCCCTTGTAGTTGAAATAAGTGGACCCTGACTTGGCTGGAGCTTTGCAGGCAACGTACTTGCCATCTATGGCTCCAATGGTTTGGGGGAAGTTCCACTTCTGATACCACTGCTCTGCAACTTTCTTCCAGCCTTCTTCAGTGGTGGGGCACTGGAGGAGCTCCTCCAGGTATTCTTCGATGATGGCCTGCACTACCTCTCTGACCACAATGCTGATGGTGTTGTGTGGCACCCTCCAGCTGTACTGCATGCTCCTGTACGTGGTCCCTGAGGCTAGGTGGTGCAGATTCAGTGCCCGTTTGAGCCCAGGGTCCAGGCTGGGCCCGAAGTTGGTGCTCTGCTTGGTCAACCTGGGTCTCAGCCGCTCCACAACTTCGTCAAACATTGCTGGCAGCATCCTCATGAAGTTCTGGAATGCACGAGGGTTGTCGTTCCTCAGCTCCACCATCAGCTTGTTATACAGTCCATACTCTACTCTTCTGGTGATCCATCTTCGGACCCAGACACTTTTTGGCTGCCTCCTTTTCTTCGCGTAGAACAGGTGAAAGAGCCTGTAGATGGCTTTGCACTGTTGTAGAACGATGGTGGCTACCAAAAGGAGTGTGTGATGATCCATGGTGGAGATGACTACATGCTGTGTAAGAGCAAGAGCATGAGCAAGAGCAAGGCTGAAGAGGTCTGCACCACAGGGCTGCTGGACTGAAAGTGAGATCCAGGTGAGTTCCTCCCCCTTTTTATAGGAAATATAGGTTTTCCACTCGGTGTCCTTTTGCATCCTCTAGGCATCCTCCAGACATCCTAAATATCTGAGATAGGTCCCCTCTGCGAACGTTTATTCCATTTTAATGCTTTGTATGCGAGCTGCATCCGCTTTCATCCTTTCTCCATCCATGCTACTAATGCTGCGCGTCCGTTCTGCGTCTGTTCCACTTCCTCCCTGTGTCCATTTTCTGCTGGAGCGGTTTTGAGTTTAAGGGGGTGCAGTGGATGCCTAGCAGATATAGCGGATGCGTAACAGATGACGACGGATGTAGAACGGATGTTCCCCGTATGCGTTGCGGATGCAGAACGGACACGTTGGATACATTTTCTGCTCACAAAGTTTTGTGCATCTCAAAACTTTTTGAGCAGATGAAATGTCAGTCGACGGATGCTGGACGGTTAGAGAGGATGAAAAACGGAAGCAGTGAGTACAGAACGGAAGCATCGCGTTAACCAACGGATGGCAAGTGTTTCTCTCCATTTTACATCCTCTTTCTATCCGTTGGTGAAGTGTGACAGGGGCTTAACCGGCAATTAATGGAAAGAATTTGCAACTCACCATCTGCTGTAAGCCCTGTGTGTAAAACAGCTGACACTTGATAATTGACTGTGTTGCACGAAGCAGCTGAGGTTGAAAAGCAGGAAATAATGGTGAGTATAGAGCCAAGGTGGGTGGAAGGGCTCAGCAGCTGATCCTCAGAGCAAACTAATTTGCTCACAGAGGATTGCTGAAGCTACTAGTTTGGCTGAACCAGTAACATATCACCATTGCTTTGAAAGTTTGAACAGAGCTGAGAGTTTGAGGTTGTTGTTTATTTTCACAGAAGAATAGAAGATCTTGCCTCTGGGAGCATTTTGGGGCTACATAGGATTTACTTCTTGAGAATGACTGCATTTGTTCCATTAAGTGAGAGCTAATTTCTTTATACAGGTTGGAAATTCTAAAGAATTAGTTCATGCATCATTAAACAGTCCACTGCTTTTGTTTTTTGTTTTTTTGCACATCTTTGACAAAGTAATGTAATTGGATCCTGGGAACTAGCTGCTATCTATGGACTAAAGAAAAGGCTAGGCACATGAAAAGCCGCTGTATATGAAATTGGTTCTTTTAGTCAATGTTATGGTACCTGAATGAATTCATGATGCCACTGGATTTTGTCTGGATATATGCGGAAGGTTTTTCCTGGAGGAGCTTGCACATCTATTTCTCCAACTGGGATATTGATATTGGAGTTGTTTGGGAAAATAACCAAATTTACAATGTCAAATCCAGCCTCTAGGACTTCTTCATTTAATTTAATTTCATCTCCAGCGTTGTTGTTGAAGGACATTCTCTGCAGAAATGAGTGGAGCTTACAGAAGAAAAAAGGATTAGAACAAAAGAGAAACAAATATGTTTCTAAAAATGCCCCCAAACCCCTTTTGAGTATTTTTTCCCAGGAATAAAAAAGTATGGAGGACTGAAAAAGTCCAATTCTCATTGTTGGATGATAATCCCAATACTAAAATCTCTTTTGCTTGATTTTGTTTTGAAACATTTCAGTAAAATAATTTGAAAAGTGTAAGAAGGAGCAATGGGAAAAAATATCAGAAAACTAAAAAGACAGAAGAAAGTTAAAGATCAGTTAAATTGGTGTGGTAGTAGGGAAAACTGAAATGTGTAACAAAAGACTGTATGGTTCAATGGCCCAACATTTTTAATGCATGAATTCAATAAAGATGAATATCTACGATCTTTAGATAACTGACCTACAATGATCGATAGAGTCTGTAAGTCCTGGCACACTCTTTTAATCATGGAGAATGTTTTAAAAAAGCACCAAGAAAGAGGAAATCTTACCTGCCATGCTTCAATTGTTTTTGAGTGTATTTGATCCATGTCCTTTTGAACGTTCTGATGTGTCCTAATTGTGTAAGCAGCTTGTAAGGCTTGAGCCAAAGCATAGACAGCATTGTAAATACTGTAGCTATGGCTAAGCATGCTAGTTTCAAAGAAGGGTGCGAGAAGGTCCTCCAGTCTTTCTTCAGTACACTCCTCATCTTCAGGAGCATCTTTATTTGATATTATGCAGTTAAAAGCTTGGTGCCAAAAATATTTCAAAAAGCCATCTTGATTTTCCCCAGAAGGATTGACAGCCTGTATATACTGTTGGAAAACTGGGAGTTCTTTTTTGGTACTTGAGAAGAAAATGGCCCCATGAAACTTTTGCACATCATGCTCCCATTGGAAGGAATGTAATGTGAAATCATTTTGTGCCATCATGATCTACACTTTTCGTGTATTAAGTTTTTGTGAAGTATCAAAAGTTGTGGAATCAAAAATTGGCATCACTAGTGAAGTCGAGGCCAACCACATAAAGACTATATTTTCTCCATGTGCAATAAATGCATCTGCTTTTTTTTCTGTGAACAAAATAGCGTGCCTCATACATCGTTCAACCAAGTCAAATTGATCATAAATATGGAAATTTCTGTCAACCCTTTCAGTGAATTCGGAGCAGATTTTTTGTAACAGTTTGGGTTACAGAGTTTGTATGAAATGTTCTCCATTTTTGTCAGCTGCAGTGACAAATCTGACCCATTTCCATCCAAAGTACAGTAGGAGTTGGAGTAAACCTTTGTACTGGAGAGTTTCATCGGGGGCCATACGATAAAAAGAGGGGAAAATGTTATTCATCAGTCACTACCAATTGAAATGAGCCATAGGAAATCTAAAGGAAAGAAAGAATGAATAAAGGAAAGTGAGGGAATTATAAAAAAAGTGAATGTATTCATGAATGCATTAATTTCTTTTGATTTAAGCCACTTTAGCTTTAAAAATAAATTGATTTCAAGATTTTCAGAAAAGCAATATATTAATTTTGATACTTTCCTGTCTACCTAAGTGGCATTTCCCCCTCTCTCAATATTTATCTATCTATCTACCTATCTACCTACCTACCTATCATCTATCTATCTATCTATCTATCTATCTATCTATCTATCATCTATCTATCTCAGCCCTTTTTCTTGTAGCCAACTGAATCAAGGGTTTTAATATAGTCCAATATTAGTGCAATATCAGGGGTTTTCAATTCAATGTATAGAATGTGAAGGATGTGTGTTTGTATTTATTTTCATAGTCATAATGTACATTTAATTTCATTGTACGAAGTGCAAAGACAATAAGGTAAGCTAAACTAATCTAAACTAATTATCTAAGGTCAACACATTCCACATGTTTCCTCCACATTTTAAAATATTATATCCTTGTGTACATTATGTTTAAAATATACAAATTGAAATCAATAAGGCAGTTAATGGTAGCTTCAATAAGCTCTACAATTCTTGAAATGTAAATCCAACTTACAACTTTTCAAAGCAGCCATATACTGAAGTGAAACTTAGATGAGTCAAACTCTACAGATTATATTGTTCCTTGATGGGAAAATCAGCAGATTGTAATATGTGTGATAGTAGTAATTCTACAATTCTACCCATCCTAATCTATGCATCCAACCTGTGGGATGAAAAGCTGCAAAATTTCTGCTATGCATATGGATGTTTCAGGACTCATCCCTTCTGATGATTCCCATAATTTTCTTTTCAGTCCCACAAATATAGTTGGGATAATTTTATGCAACTTAAAAAGCAGGTCCAGAGTGGTATGATAGGTCATTAGTGTTCTGTATGTAAAGTGGATGGCTCCAAATCTACAAACCTGATTGGCTAATAAAAAGAACACTGGATTGGTTCACTAGGAACCAATCCAAAGAGCTGCCAAAAAGGCGGCAAATCCAAATAACTGCCATTGGCTGCAAGCAGGAAAGCCAGCCTGTATAAAAGGCTGGCCCCGGCTTCAGCCAGACGTTCCGTTCCGTTTTTACTGACTAGTTATAATAAAAGTATTTGTTGTTGGAACCCGGTCTACCTCGTGTGTTTTCCGAACAAAACAATTAGTGCATTGGAGTAGCTGTCATAGATTTGGAATCCGAGAGTGATATTGGGCAAGATGTGAGGGTTCTTGTTGATGTCTTTCACGGCAAACACTAAAGCCAAGATATGCTGGTAGAACTTTGTTATCACACTGCAAATAAAGTGACTTGCTTCAGAAGAGAATTATTCTATGAATTATACTACCAAAGAGATATCCAGTGAGAAAAAACCATATATTAAATATTTTTCAATTTTGCTTTTGTAGACTTTGAATATTACAGATATTTCTGAATTTCCACAATTTCTCTCTTAAAATTCAAGATTCATATCTTCATATAAAGTATTTAATTGTACACTTGAACAGATAGTTAAACTGATAGAATTAAAGGAAGGATGAATTACACAGTTGGGTATGAAGTAATGAGATTTCATTTCTGAAATATCTGAATTGTTGTCATGGAAGTCTACAGAAGAAATCATATTTCTTCTAGTCCTTGGAAAGGAGAAATTATTTCCATCTTAAAGCTCCATGAAAGTTTTCATCCTCTGTAAATTTTCATTTAATTCATTATTAGAAAACATTCACCTTATAGCAATAAATTATCTTTTACACAATCAAATTTAGGGTAAGGAGTGTTTTGAAAACTAAATATTTTGTGCTTTGAAATCCTCCAGATATGCCCCAAAGTTCTGAAGTGGTTATTGTCTAGGGAAAACATTGAATGGGATGATTTTTTTCCACGAGAATCTTAGTTGAGCGGAACTAATTTTTGAGTATATATTACATAAGATCTTATGATGAGGGATGTAGAGCTAAAAAGCATAGCCATATATTTAGAAATTCATGTTTCCTTCCACAGTAAACTGTTTCTGCTGTACAAGCTTAAGAGAAGACTATGAGTAGAAGAACCCACATTTCGACTATTGCTGTAAACTTTTGTGTTTGAGCTTTGGGTTGATCTTTCAAACATTGTAAAATGCTCTGTACAAATACTATACAAATACTGTACAAAGGCAGATAGATAACTCCACAAAGCATCCATACAAAGTCTTTTTTATTGGTTCATCAGGCATCCTATCAACTCACATTTATGATGAAGCTCTTCTTAATGTCCAATCCTTTGCATATCTATATTGTGGTGTAGGAAGATAATAAAATCTCAACCCCATGATGATGATTGAAGTGGCTGCATGGTCTGGTGGCTTCAGGCAAGAGTGAAGAAACCTCCCCCAACCTACCAAGGCTCAATTCAGTGACCAATCAGGGTTACAGATGTGGCCACATGACATGGACTACATTTTCCAGGATACCTTAATTACATTTAGCATGATTCATTCCCTTAAGGGGACAGCTCACAATTCCTAACTAACTATTCCAAATCCCATTAATTCTAAACTGTCTGGACAGCACACTCTCCACCTGGATTTGTAAATTCCACTAAGTAAAGAGCAACTAACTAAAGCCCCTGTCACATTGCACCAATGGATGCAAAGAGGATGTAAAACGGACAAAAAATCTTGCCATCCATTGGTTAACGTGATGTACCCATTCTGTACTCACTGCCTCCGTTTTGCTTCCTCTCCATCCATCCAGCATCCGTTTATGGACGTTTCATCCGCTCAGAAAGTTTTGAGCTACTCAAAACTTTTGCGCGGAAAATGTATCCAATTCGTCCATTCTGCATCCGCTAGGCATCCGCTAGGCATCCGCTAGGCATCCGTTCTGCATCTGTTACACATCCGCTATATCCACTAGGCAACCGTTCCACATCCGCGCAAATTGCATACGCTCGGACTCAGGGAGGAAGCGGAACGGACGTGGAACGGATGCAGAACGGATGTCTAGCGGATGCAGAATGGAAACAAATCATTTAAAACGGAAAAAAACTTCACAGAGAGGACCTATCTCGGATATTAAGGATGTCTAGAGGATGCCTAGAGGATGCCTAGAGGATGCCTAGAGGATGCAAAGGGACACCTATACTGACTATAAAAAGGGGGAGCAACTTATCTGGATCTCACTTTCAGAACAGCAGCCCACCTGTGCAGACCTCTGCAGCCTTTATCTGGCTCTTCCTCTTCCACAGCATCCAGTCATGTCCACTGTGGATCGTAACACAGTCCTTTTGGCAGCCACCATCCTTCTGCAACAGTGCGAAGCCATCTACAGGCTCTGTGAACTCTATTACGGGAAGAAAAAGAGGCGGCCAAGAAGCGTCTGAGTACGAAGATGGTTCGCCAGAAGAGCAGAGGACGGACTGTACAACAAGCTGATGGTGGAGCTCAGGAACGAAGACACTCGTGCATTCCACAACTTCATGAGGATGCCTCCAGCCATGTTTGATGAAGTTGTGCAGCGGCTGACACCCAGGTTGACCAAGGCAAACACCAACTTCCGGCCCAGCCTGGAACCTGGGCTCAAGATGGCACTCACTCTGCGCCACCTGGTCTCAGGGACCACCTACAGGAGAATGCAGTATGGCTGGAGGGTGCCACACAACACCATCAGCATTGTGGTCAGAGAAGTGGTGCAGGCCATCATTGAAGAATACAAGAAGGAAGAAAGTTGCAGAGCAGTGGTATCATAGGTGGAACTTCCCCCACACTGTTGGAGCCATCAATGGCAAGCACATGGCCTGCAAAGCGCCAGCCAACTCAGGGTCCTCTTATCACAACTACAAGGGCTTCTTCAGCATCATCCTCTTCGCCATGGTCGATGCTGACTACAAGTTCATATACACCGATGCTTCAGGCAACGGCTCATCTTCAGATGCCCAGGTATACAATGTGTTAAGCCTGGGTTCCCCAACCAGGGTTAGGTAGACAAGCTAAAACAGAATGTGCAGCATTAGTCAGATAGGCACACAGATAAATGAGTGAGCTAAGTTTGTATGTTTATTAACATACAGTAAAAATAACAGATACGCTTGTGCTATCAAGAATATATTTTATTCCAGTATAAGTTTATAGCATAGTCAAAAACAGTCCTATATTCATTTACCATGTAGTCAGTCCATTCAGGGATATTCAGTTAGCAAAGTCCATGTAGAATATCCTATTGTCAGTTCACATAAATCAGTCCGTTGTTGTCTCTCCCGTTCGAGCAATGCAGTCTTGCTTCCAAGCAGTAATCAGGGATCATCAAAGCCAGTGAGAGAGAGAGCAAGCTGTAGCCTTGCTACTTTTATATGGTTTTCATAACCACACCCACAGTTGCTATTTTACAGTTAAAGCTGCATACACTAACTATGATTTATAGTTAGTATTTCACCTAAAACAGTTAGGGTGAACAATGTTATCCCTAACATTCTCCCAATTTTAGGTTACAATAATAACTATGACACATTTACAACTTTAAATTATATTTTTCACAACTTTCTTTAAACTTAGTTGCTCCTTGAGCTTTTGTAAATTGGTCTGCTATGTTTTCCTCTGACATGCAGTATTCCAATCTTATCAATTCATTCTTCACTGCTTCTCTTACATTCAAATATCTTACGTCAGTATGTTTTGATCTAGTTTTTACAGCAATACTAGTAGCTAACTTTATAGCTGATTGGTTATCCTCATATACCATAATGGGATCTTTTATAGTTATTCCCATGTCCAACAACAACTGTTTGTAGAAAATCAAATCAGTGCATAATACTGACAGACATGAAAATTCAGCTTCCATTGTAGATAAGCTAATATGCTGTTGTCTGATTGACCTCCATCCTATCAGTGTTTTACCAAATAATATAGCCATACCAGATGTTGATTTTCTAGTGTTTATATCAGTTGCAAAACTTGCATCTGCATAAGCACTAAGACTCAAATCACCCTTTGGCTCTATATATAATGCATGGTTTATAGTTCCCTTCAGATATCTCAATATTCATTTTAAAGATTTCCAATGATATTCTTTTGGATCTGAATTAAAACGTGCCAGCTGATTTACACTATAAGCTATATCTGGCCTTGACCAATTGCTTATATATGATAAGCTACCAATCAAAGATTGATATATGGACTTATCAAATTTTGGGACTCTTGTCATTAATTTGGCAAACTTCTTGACTCATTGGAGTCTTTGCCGGTTTACAAAGTTCCATCTTATAATTTTTAAGTAATTGGCAAATTTTATCTTCTTGAGATATTTTAAAACCATGATTTGTTTTAGTTATTGTCAATCCTAGATACCTTTTTATTTCACCTAGATGCTTTATTTTTATTTTCTTGGTTAATAATGATATTATTTCATTAGCCTCATTATTAGTTTTAGTTATTAAAGCAATATCATCAGTGAATAACAATAATAATGACACCGTTCCATTATTTTCTCTTTTAAATACACAAGGATCTGCTAAACCAGATTTAAAACCTATATTGTTTAACTCTTTCACAATATATTGGTTCCACTCAAACCCAGATTGTTTCAACCCGTAAAGACTCTTTTTGAGTTTCCAACAATCATTGCTATTTACATTATTTTCTTTTATGCCAATTGGTTTTCTTAAATATATAGTGTGCTGCAATGGTGCATGTAGATAAGCAGTTTCTACATCTAAATGATTAACGATATAGTTTTTCTTAGCTGCCCACACTAATGCTGTTCTTAAAGATGTAGCTTTAAGGCTTGGCGCAAAAACTTCATCGTAATCAGATGCAGTGTTGGCAGAAGCTGAAGAGAATTTATGTCCGAGATAAGGTTGGTTCACACATAAATCTAACACGGAAGCTTTTCAGGACGCATCACCAAACAAATGGTGATATGCAGAGTCATTTAAAAACTATGCAAAGCATTTTTCAGGAATTACACGAAAAAGAGCTAATATTCTCTGAACAACATCAAATTTATATAATTCTATCTTCCCTTGATGAAAGTTATGATAACTACGTAACTTCACTTGAAATTTTGCCAAAGGACAATTTAACTTTAACTGATATAACTGGCAGATTGATTGAAGAGGCCAGAAGAAGGCATGAAAGAGATGAATTAAGGAGGGAGCAACCTCAAAAAGAAGATAATAAATCTCCTACTGCATACGCAATTAAAAGGTGCTTTAATTGTGGAGGAAGAGGACATTTGACAAGATTTTGTAAAAAGGCAAAGCGCCAGAATGTTGGCCAGAATACTAAAAATCATCAAAAGATAAATAAACATTTAGAGTTAGCCATGTATACTAACGGAGCTGTAAAAAATAATTTATGGGTGGTTGACAGTGGGGCATCCCATTGTATAACAAATGATAACAAAAATTTTATAAAAATGTCCCAGAGTACAGTGTTGCAGTGCGGCTGCGGTCATCTGGTATCCCATTCCATTCCAGTACGAGTGGCAGTAGAAACTAGGAACTTCCATCTAATAACTCTATACAGAGTCCAGTAGCTTCTCTCCCCACTCTACGGCTTGGTGTGGTGCACATCGATATTATGAAGTGTACTTCTTCCTTCTGAACATCAAAGAAGTCGAAGAATGCAGACCTCAGTGATCACTATGAGGATCCAGTATTGCATACATCTTCACTGCTTCTTCTGGGTGTCCATCCGGGTAGACTTTGGCTAAGCAGATCTGATGACATGAGCGAGGGGTTGGTGTTCCATTGCACACTTCAATGCAATTGATACTCACCACTGCCTCTGGGTGTGGTTCTGTAGCACACTGAGGCTTCTTGTTCAAAGGAGGGCTACAAGATATCTGCAGTGGTGGATCAGTGCCTGGGTGCATGTTGCTATCAGCATCCTCGTAGTATGGCATTATGGCTCGAGGGAATGTGTAGTAGATGGTTTGTGGTTCTCCTCAGATCATTTTATGAGGAGGTTGTGATCTGTTAACACACGAGCAGGTGGTCTCTCTTGCTGCGGGTATTTGTCTTGCCCCATATCTGCATTAGAGTTGCCTTGAGGGTGTGGTAGGAATGCTACTGCCTGTGGATTGAGTGTGGCAGTTGTCACTTGAGGTATGTCTCTCTGTTAAGAAATCTGCATAGCAACTGCTAGGTTAATTCACTCGCTCTCAAGGACTGGAGGTGTAGGGTTAGGTTTGATATCTTTGGGAAGAGAGTCTCGAGTCTTAGGTCTTACGACATCAGTTTTGTGATAGGTATGTAAAGTCAGTGGTTGAGATTCTCTCCTTCAATCCCTTGGTTCTGGGAGACTGCAAACTAACTGTGCCGGTTCCACCTGCTCGTTTCATAGTGAGTGCTGCTCATCCATGTAGGTCTTGACCCATGTCTTTGCACTTTCTTCTCCCAAGTCCTTGAGGTTGAAGTTGAAGAAGGCGTTGTCAGCCATCTTCCGCCATGCTGAGGCCCATGCCATCTTTGTTGCAGAGTCTCTTTGCCATTCGGCTAACTCCAATTTGGTCTGCGCTTTGGCCATTTCTGCCTATTGAGCCACTATTTCTGCCTGTTGAGTTGTCACTGCCACCTTCTAGTGTGTTACGTCCTCTGTGGTGCATAGATTTGCGTTTGCTACAGCAGCTTCTACCTCAGCTGCTGCAGTCTGGTCAACATAACTTGTTGCTTTGGAGGCCTTAGATGTGTCACTGTGATGGGACGAAGCTCTGGAAGGATGGTGAGAGCTGGCAGCAGAGAATTGGCATGAGACACTGGGACTTGCTTGCGATCTAGCTGGTTTGGGATGGAGGGAAGAGGCTTTCTTTGAACGGCAAGAAGAAGCTGCTAGTGATTGAAGATCTATTTCAGAAGTGGCCTTGCTCCTTGTTCATTTTGAATCATATCGAGGAGCTCTGCCTGGAGGACTGTTTTGCTTTCCTCAATGCATTCTTTGCATTCTTTGTGAAGCTCCTCAAAACATTGGATGTGTGCTTGGAGTTTTGGGTCACCTAGTCTTGATTGGATGGACTTGAGCTTGTCTTCGTTGTTTCTCCACCATGTGAGAAGGGCATCTAGGTCAACTACCAATGTTCATATTCTCTCGGGAGGCAGCTTGGGGCATCACAGATGTCCTCTAGCTCCAACCATGAGTCTGCCTGGTGGCAATATTGCTTCTTCCAATCATTCCTCAAGTGTTTTTCTATGGGTTCAGTAAGCTTCTTACTCTTTCTGAGTTGTAGGCTTTCTGAGGTATCACCATGACTTCGAAGGTTTGAATGTCCAGATGAGGGTTTTGGAAACCAGGCTTCACATTTACATCTGGGGTGGGTGGAGGGTTCGAGTTCTCTAGTACTTCAAGGACATTTGTCATGGCTGAAGAAGTTTCCATGCTTCAAATTGGTAAAAGATAAATTTGGAAAATGTAGTGGTTTTCCATGCAATTCACTTTTTTCACTAGGGTGCACTGCAAACAGGTAACTGAACATAACAATTCTGCGAAATTCAGTACTTGACCTTGTAGATACTGCTGCAGGCATATGGTTGAATTGAGCAAGTTCTGCAAAATTCAGTGGTTGACCATTAGGGATGTGTGTTGAAAGAGTGGGAGAGACTGACAAAGTATGCAGTTTGGCCGCTTAGGGTGTGTTGCGAAATGTAGAAAGTCTGAAAATGACTTTCTCTGAGGGTTCGAATTTTCCTGCTGAGAGAGCTCTGGTGCAAGGATGCAGACAACTGCTTGAAAGCTGGATCTTTTTATTTTCAGGAAGGCTAGAAACAGCATGCCTGAGTTCCTGGGGCTAGCTAGCTAGCTAACTTTGAATGAAGTTCCCAGGTTTTTATACCTTTTTTCTCCCTTTGTGTATAAATGTTCATTTCGTGTTTAATGTTTAAGGTTTCAACATTAAAATCCTGTCAAGGTTTATTTTTTTCACCAGAAGGCAAACTTAACGAGGTGAGAAAATAAACTCTGTGGGGCAGCTTGTTTGTATTATCGGTTTTTTCTCTAATCTCTTTTAGTTTTAATGGCTTTTTTGTTTTAATCTTCTATTTGTAATTCCTGTCTGTTTGGCTGATTTGGTATGTTCTTAATTACTTGGCTTTTGTCTAGGGGGCTCCTTTCAATTTGTTTTATTAGATTTCTTTTCCTATGCAAGTTTGTTTTCTGGCTGGCCTGATGTTCCCTTTGGGCTTTTTCCTTTCTGGGTGACACCACTGTCCTCATGAAGTTCCCTTTCGACAATCCCTCATTTTTTTTTTTCTCCTAAGGGGTGATTTCTGATTGAATGTCTTGGTATACTTGGTATTCTTGATCAATCTGGATCATCATCATAGCTGCCTGCCCCCTTTTTTAATTTTCTCCTTTTAGAGGGAATACAG
Source organism: Laticauda colubrina (assembly GCA_015471245.1). Taxonomy (NCBI): domain Eukaryota; kingdom Metazoa; phylum Chordata; class Lepidosauria; order Squamata; family Elapidae; genus Laticauda; species Laticauda colubrina. The sequence continues at coordinate 3,653,828 of BLBF01000101.1, forward strand.
GCCTTTAAGCAGCTGAGGCAAGGTGATATGCACCTACAGAGGCAACACATGAGGGCCCCAAAGACACAAATGGTGACTGTGGTTGTTATGAGGATTTTTAGCCAATGGAAATCTGGCATCCATGAGAAGAGCCATGAAAAGTCCAGGAATGATTGCTCCTGACCAATATTTTCAACTAGCTCTTTCAAGTGGTGGATGTCCCTCCCTACGAGTTCTGAGGTTTCATTCAGATTGAAGCAACACATCCCTTTGAGTGTTTCGCAGCCATAGTTATGCTTCAAGAGAAGAAAGTCTATTGCTGCCCTATTCTCCAGAGTGGCTTCTCTGACCTCCCTCAGTTCT
>BLBF01000101.1:3687239-3701612 GCA_015471245.1 Laticauda colubrina
ACCTCTTTGGCTTCAATTAAAGGTTTTGTGACAAAACATGGTCAAGATTATCAGCAAGCTCTCACATTTTGTTGAAGCTTTAAATAGGATCCATTGGACTAGATCTCACCCTAAAAATTACTTTTCCCCAATGTATTACAGTACCAATTCTGGCAAAACCAAAATGTATTGGTAAATTACAAGAACACACACACACACACACACACACACACACACACACTCCCTTCTAACCCTGCTGGAGCAGGTGATTGGACTAGAATAGTTATCTCATTATCTTTCTCCTACCTCTCTCCTTCTTTATTTCTTTTTCTTTCTGTCCCTTCCTTCCATCCCCCCTTCTTTGTCTGTCCCTTTTTTTCTTTCCCTTTTCTCTTTCTTTTCTTCCTCTCTTCCTCTCTCTCTTTCTTTTCTCTCTCTCTTTCCCTCTCTCAGGCTCACCTCTTTAGTTCAGGGGTCACCAAACTTTTGGACCTCAGGGACCATAAAATACATAATTTTAAATCCTGGAGACCACTAATATGAATTTTGACTGACGGTGGCTTTTTGGCATTAGTGGGAGACAGAGAGAGATAGATCTGATCCAACCTCTCTCTCTCTCACTCTCTCTCTCACACACAGGCAGGGGTGGGATTTAGACCCCTGATCTAAAGCTGTCAGAACTCCAGAAACAGGTCAAGTAGCTCTTGGGAGGCCAGTCATAAATTAGAACACTTGCTAAACAACTGGCAATTAAGTGAGGACAACTTGTATTTGGTTTGCCAGTCACCAGGCCACACCCACCCAGTCATATAACCAGCAAGCCACACCCTCAAATTAGGCCATGCCCACAGAAATTTGAATCCCACCCCTGGGTCGGGAGCACTGAGGATGAGTTTGTAGCACCAAGGGGGCAGTGGACTTAAAAAGTTTGGGAACCACTGCTTTAGTTGATATGACTCTTCTGGGTTAGAGAGAGTCCTAGAATTACCCCACAAGATCCTCCATATAGGCTCCAGAAGTCCTGCTTTGGAGCAGCTAATGAGCCATTCAACTGGGGGGAGATGCAATCTCTTCATTGTTGAAAAAGCAGCCATTTTGGAATCTGTTTTTCTTTTTTGTATAATTTTTTTTTTATTTTTGAACATATATAAATATTGAATATATCAACAGTGTGACATCTGGGCATCCGTAGCTTTGATACCAAATAATAGTAATAATATTGACAATTTTGGTAATCTTAGTTACATTAAGGCCCTGTCACACTGCCCAACGGATGCAAAACGGACACAATGGACAAGAAAAATGTTCCATCTGTTGTTATCCGCTCTCAGAAGGGGCAAAAATTTGCATAACCGGAGCGGATAACATGGACACGAGGAGGACGCAGGGCGGATGGAAAGTGGATGCAGAACGGAAGACCAGAGGATGGAAGCGGATGGGAGCGGATGGCACATCCGCTAGGCTTCTGGGGGGCCGCAGTAAGTGGATGCGGAACAGATACAGCGGATGCAGAGCGGATGCAGAGCAGATGCACAGTGGATGAAGCGGATGCACAGCGGAAGCCTAGCGGATACCGAGAGTTAATTGCGCATGTGGGGAGGATGCATTGCGTCAGCCCCGTGGATATAATGGAAGCAGCTCGGAAGCAGGCTGCCATTCAGAGGAAAGACCTGCTTCCAGACACATCGACTGTCTTGCCTGTCCTGCCTGCATGTCTGCCTGCCAGCCTTGCTGCCAGCCTCGCTGCCAGCCTTCCTGCCAGCCTTGGTGCCTGCCTCCCTGCCAGCCTTCATGCCAGCCTTGGTTCCTGCCAGCCTCCCTGCCAGCCAGCAACCCCACAACCATGCTGAAGCACAGCAAGCCTCAGCCATCTGCTGCCAGCCCTTGCAAGAGGGACAGGGCTACCATCCCGCCGCCTGGCCCTCACTCTGGTCCTGCTGGGGCTTCTGCAGCATGGGCTCGCTCTTCTGGGGCTGGGGCTTCTGCTGCTTCTGCTTTTGGAAGAGCTGAAGACAAGCACTCCAGCACCAGCCACCTCCACAGCACCTGGACCCTTCACCCCTGAGACTGAGCGACCAAGAGGAGTGCCAGAAACTCATTTTTGTTTTATAGCTTCTTGTTAATAAAGTCTATTTTTGATTCATACACTTGCTTCATTTCTTTTTTTTTAATAAAGTCTTGGTGGAAACTTTTAGAAATGGTTTAAGCCTTTGCATGCTTGTGGGATGGGTTAAGATAGCAGTGGGTTGGGCAGGGATAACTTTGGGATGGGTAATAGCTGTGGGATAGATAAACCTCCAGTGCAAGCATAGTGGTACTGGATGGTCCACCCTCCCAGGTGCCACACTTTTGGCCCTTTATGATCAAAAACAATGTAATCATTGATCCACACATTTGAACATAAACACAACTCTTTATTAAATGCCCTATTCATTGTCGGCCCACTCAACATACATGGCCCAATCTCATCCGTGTGATGAGACAGGCTGAAGGAAGCATCCATTAATCATCTATCATCCTGTCTTGCCACTCCACTGCTCCAGCTGGGGTGTTGCACCAGTGTCTCAGGAGGTTGCGCTGCTTCTTCCCTTCACGTGAGGCTCTGTTGGGGCCTTGCACATCCTCAGTGTCTATCAGGTTTCGTCCTTGCCTCCATTCTCCAGGCTCCATGTACTCATTGCCTTGTTGGAGGTCCACGAGCCTGTTCTGCAAAACTGGGTAGCGGGTGCACATGAGATTGTGCAGGATGCAGCAAGCTTCCATGATCCTCCTCATGGTGTCTGGGCGATGCTGCATGGTGGTGAGAAGTACCTGGAACCTGTTGGCCAGGATGCCAAAGGCTTTCTCCACCACCCGCCTTCCCCTGGACAGCCTGTAGTTGAAGATCTCTCTTCACAGGTGAGGTATCTTGAAGTGTAGGGCTTCATGAGGTAAGTTGTGAGGGAGAAGGCGTCATCCCCCACGATGAAGTAGGGCACATCTTGTGTGTTGTTGGGCAGGGGTTCTGGATCTGGGAAGCCCACGATGAGGTTGCGTTCCATCTCCTCCTTGAGGTGACTGTCGTTGTATACCTGGGCATCTGAAGCTGACCCGTTGCCTGAAGCATCAATGTACATGAACTTGTAGTCAGCATCGACCATGGCGAAGAGGATGATGCTGAAGAAGCCCTTGTAATTGAAATAATTGGACCCCGACATTGCAGGCCACATGCTTGCCATCTATGGCTCCAACAGTGTGGGGGAAGTTCCACTTCTGATACCACTGCTCTGCAACTTTCTTCCATCCTTCTTCAGTGGAGGGGCACTAGAGGAGCTCCTCCTTGTATTCTTCGATGATGGCCTGCACCACTTCTCTGACCACAATGCTGATGGTGTTGAGTGGCACCCTCCAGCTGTACTGCATGCTCCTGTAGGTGGTCCCTGAGGCCAGGTGGCGCAGAGTGAGTGCCACCTTGAGCCCAGGTTCCAGGCTGGGCTGGAAGTTGGTGTTTGCCTTGGTCAACCTGGGTGTCAGCCGCTGCACAACTTCGTCAAACATGGCTGGAGGCATACTCATGAAGTTCTGGAATGCCCGAGTGTCTTCGCTCCTGAGCTCCACCATCAGCTTGTTGTACAGTCCATCCTCTGCTCTTCTGGTGAGCCATCTTCATATCCAGACGCTTCTTGGGTGCCCCTTTTTCTTCCCGTAGTAGACTTCACAGAGCCTGTAGATGGTTTCGCACTGTTGCAGAAGGATGGTGGCTGCCAAAAGGACTGTGTTACGATCCACGGTGGACATGACTGGATGCTGTGGAAGAGGAAGAGGCAGATGAAGGCTGCAGAGGTCCGCACCACAGGGCTGCTGTCCTGAAAGTGAGATCCAGATGTGTTGCTCCCCCTTTTTATAGGCAGTATAGGTGTCCCTTTGCATCCTCTAGGCATCCTCTACGCATCCTCTAGGCATACTGTAGACATCCTTAATATCCGAGATAGGTCCCCTCTGCGGACGTTTTTTCCATTTTAAATGCTTTGTTTCCGCTTGGTATCCGTTCTGCATCCGTTCTGCATCCGTTCTGCATCCGTTCTGTGTCCATTCCACTTCCTCCCTGCGTCCCAGCAGATGTGAGTTGTGCGGATGCGGAACGGATGCCTAGCGGATATAGCAGATGCATAACGGATGCAGAACGGATGCGTAGCGGATGCGTAGCGGATGCAGAATGGACAAATTGGATACATTTTCCACGCAAAAGTTTTGAGCAGCTCAAAACTTTCTGAGCGGATGAAATGTCAATAAACGGATGCTGGACGGATAGAGGAAGCAAAATGGAGGCAGTGAGTACATTGCATTAACCAACGGATGGCTAGCTTTTTTGTCCATTTTACATCCTCTTTGCATCCGTTGGTGCAGTGAGACAGGGGCTTTAATCATGCTCATATTATAATAACATTATAAATAATATACTTATTTTTCTTCTAATCCTTTCTTTTACATATTGCTTTTAAATATTACATAGGAATATGCATAATAATATTTTCCCCCTTTCTAATTTTTATGTTTATTCTAAATCTTAACAATACAAATTTTATATTAGTAGATATTCTGATTTTATCCATCATCTCTTGAATGTTCCAATTCTTGTTGATTTTTGAAATATTTCCCATGTTTCTCCCTTGGGATTTTGTCTAAGGTAGCATTAATCAAACTCCTGTAATTATAGTAACATTATAGATATTACAATTAAGATTGTTAAAATTGTAGCATTTGTTCCACCATGTATATAATCCTTCATCATTTAATTATTCACATTTTACTATACATTACTAATAATGATAATGACACTATTTAAGTATATACAATACCATCATCTTTAAACTTCTGATCTTGTCATCCACATACTATTTTTAACAGGTTATTTAAGAATATACATATCAATATTTTCCTTCTTTCTAATTTCAACCACTAAGTCTTCTGGGTACAAATATTAATAAGTATTCTATTTTTATCCATCCTCTCTTTCTCATTTTAGTATTTCAATTCTTACTGATTTTTTTGCATGTTTTCCATACTCCTCCCTTGGTATTTTATATCTCCATATATCATTCATATTTAATGTAAGTATTTCTTATATTTCTACTTCTATCTCTTGCTGCCAAACCTTCACTACTTCTATCAGTATTTCTATCCCCACTTCTGGAATGTCTTTTAATTTCTCTAATGCTATTTTTTGAGCTCTTATTGTATAATCTGCTTTGTCTGTTTCATCCATTTTAATTATCTCTGCCTTCTCCTTTCTTTTTGATTCATTTGTTGTTTTATCAGCTCTATTTCCTCTCTTTTTTCTATTTTCTCTTCTATTTCCAGGATTGCCTGTTTGTTTTCCATTGTTATTGCTGAGCTTTTTTTGGTCTCACAACTATACCATGTATCAAATCCTTTATTTCCCTGTGGTTTCATGGATACTTTGTTATGGTTTTATGGATACTTTGCAACATCAGTTATAATTCTTTTTGTTATGGTTTTATGGATACTTTGCAACATCAATAATACTTCTTTTTGAAATACAGTATATTCGTATTGAGGTATTTTGTTTTATTTTAATTTGTCACAAAGTTACTAAATAATCTACAGGAGACCTAAACTCCCTATTGTCTGTAGCATCAAAAAGCCAGTATTAAAACAATTCTCTCAGTCCCAAGATAATTCCTCGGGATGGACAGTATTTATCTGTCTTTACTATTCTTTATAGTCCTCCAACAGTCAGTTTACTTCTTCCAAATTTTCCAGTAAGACTTTTTTCCTTTATATTTCCTTCTTCCATTTTTTATGCAGTTATCAGACAACATTTATAGTCCAATAGGTTTCACCATATCTTCATAAGTCATTTAGTCAACTCTTTAATTTCAGTAATCTCAGGACGCTGGTCCTTGCCAAAACTATGGTCACAAGCCACGGTCATCCCCATCTTCAAAAAGGGAGACCCTAGCCTAATAGAAAATTACAGACCAATCTCTTTATACTGCGTCACCTGTAAAGTCATGGAATCAATTATTAACCAATCCATTATCCTCCACTTAGAGACAAACAACTTACTCTCTAAGAAACAGTTTGGTTTCAGAAGGAAACTGTCCTGTAACTTGCAACTCTTGCACTATAAAAACATATGGACTACACAACTTGATCAGGGCAAAGCAATTGACACAATTTACATAGACTTCTGTAAAGCTTTTGATTTAATGGTACAGGACAAACTACTCCTAAAACTAAGGTCTTATGGTATCTTTAGATACCTGCATAACCGGATAGAAGCATTCCTGTCAAACAGGCAACAAATGGTCAAAATTGGGAGTGTCCTATCAAATCCTATACCTGTCAACAGTGGTGTCCCCCAAGGCAGTGTTCTAGGACCAACTCTCTTCATACTCTATATTAATGACCTCTGTGATTATATTAAGAGCAACTGCATTCTCTTTGCTGACGATGTAAAGCTATTCAATACCATTGACAACACTGATACCCTCCAAAAAGACATCGACTATGTGTCAGAATGATCAAACAAATGGCATCTTCAAATCTCAACAAATAAATGCTCTATTTTACATATTGGCAAAAAAAAAATAAAAATAAAATATAAGCTGAATAGTCAAGACATTGTTGATAACAAAATTTTTGTCAAAGACCTTGGAGTACTCATCTCTAATGATCTAAGTGCTAGAGCCTGCTGTAACTATGAAGCCAAAAAGGCATTAAGAGTTGTTAACCTAATCCTGCATAGCTTTTTCTCTGGTAATATCACACTACTAACTAGAGCATACAAAACATTTGCTTGACCAATACTTGAATAAAGCTCATCAGTCTGGAACCCACATTACATATCTGATATTAATACAATTGAGAAAGTCCAGAAATATTTTTTGAGAAGAATCCTCCACTCCTCTACTTGTAGCACAATACCTTATGTCACCAGATTTGACATAATTTTAGACCTAGACAACCTAGAACTACGCTGCCTTTGGTTTGATCTAAGTATAGTATATAAAATTATATATTGCAATGTCTGTACTATCATGAATACTTCAGCTTCATCCAAAATAATGCAAAAGCACACAATAGATGTAAACTAAAGATAAACCACACCAAACTTGATTGCAGGAAATACAACTTCAGCAAAGAGTAGTCAATGCCTGAAATACTCTACCTAACTCTGTGGTGTCTTCCCCAAACCCCAAAAACTTCAACATAAGACTATCTACTATTGACCTCACCCCTTTCCTAAGAGGTCTGTAAGGGGTACGCATAACCACACCAAAATGTGCCTACCGTCCCTATCCTATTGTTTCTTTTTTTTTCTTATTTGTATCCATGTCATGTATTTATAACCATGTTTATGCTTATACCTATTATCTAATAATTGTTTGACAAAACAAATAAATAAAGAAAGAAAATATATAAATAAATTTGGGAATTTTTCTTCATTGATATTAACAATGGTTGAGAATTCCTTGAGAAAAAGAGACTTGATAGAAATACCAGAGAAGAAAAATATTTTATCCTGTGGGGAGAAGCTGGAGGGAGTGCCTTAAATTTACTGAGTTAATTGGAGTTAGAATGAATTTTTTTACAAATCTGATATATGTAATTGAAAGAAAATCCTAATGTGGTTGTATGTTTATAAAGTGAGTCCCATTATTCCCAAATACAATGACTGAGTAATTCCTAAAGTTTGTAAAATATTATTGAAAGTGAATTTGAAAGTTGGAATATTAGGACAAAGTAAAAAACATTTATTAAAATTTATTGATTTTAAAAATACTTTTAAAGAAAAGTTTTAAAATGGATGTTAAAAAAGTTTCCCCCTTTAATGTAAGAGAACTTGAGACAATGTAGTCAATTTTGTTAATGTAAATGATGATAGTCTATGAAGATTAACAAGTGCAAACAGAAATATATATTGTTTCCTATAGGAAAAAGAAAAAAGTAAAAATGTGATAATTTTATTCAAAGAAAAGAACGTTTCATTTTGTTTCCATCTGGAAATTGGACTTTGCACTTCTGATGGAAAAAAAATGACACTTTGATTTTGATTTTGCTGATTAATAGGTATGTTGCTACAAAAGTGGCTAGTATGTGTTATTGTGTAAAAGTAAAGATTGAGGTTGTAATGTTCTTATCTTCTACTGTGCTAAAAAGAGTCGGAAGTCAATAGCTTTTTTTTCCTTTTCCCTTTCTGCCCTACATTTTTTCCTTTCTCCTTCCTCTCCCTTACTTTCCCATTATTTTTATTTTCATTGTATTTTATATTCTGATGAACTAATAACAAATTTAAATGAAAGGATATGTTTGATAGGTGGATAATAATGCCAAATCCATTCTAAAAATCTGGCTGACTGACAGTCAATTTACTGGCAAAGAATCAAAGTTAAAGAAAGAATCTTTAACTTTGCAGCTGAGGGTTTGAGGTTGTTAACTGTTTTATAGAAGAAAAGACTTATCTCTGGCAACATTAATTATATAATTATAATTATATCCATTATTGACCTCACCCCATTCCTAAGAGGTCTGTAAGGGACGTACATAATTTCACAATTGTGCCTACTGTCCCTGTCCTGTTGTCCCATTTATTCATACCAATTTCCTGTATTCTTACTCATGTTTATACTTATACCTATTATCTTGTAAGCGACTGACAAATCAAATAAATCAAATAAATAAATCATTGAAATGTGGCTACATAAGAGTTCCTTTTTGGGAATGAAGATTTAGATATCAATGCTTCCTTTAGTTGGGGAGGCAAAGATCTGGGCATGGAACTGTATTTCTCTCATTAATTGAGAGCAAAATTCCTTCCAAAGGTTGGAAATTCTAAAAATAGATTATCCATCATTAAAGGGGTCAATATTTTTATTTTTGAATATCTTTGTCAGAGATGGGCTGCAATGTAATTGGATCCTAGGAGGTGGTTGCTATCTATGGACTAAAAAAAAGACTAGGCACATGAAAAACCACTGTATATGAAATTGGGTCTTTTAGTCGATATTATGGTACCTGAATGAATTCCTGATTCCACTTAATTTTGTCTGGATATATTTGGAAGGTTTTTCCTGGAGGAGCTCGCGGATCTATTCCTCCAACTGGGATGTTGACATAGGAGTTGTTTGGGAAAGTAACCAAATTTACAGTATCAAATCCAGTCTCTAGGGCTCCTTTGTCATTTAATTTAATTTCATCTCCAGCATTATTGTTGAAGGAAATTCTCTGCAGAAATGAATGAAGCTTGCAGAAGATAAAAGATATAGGTATTATCTTTTATTACTGGACCATATTCCATGTTAGATTTTTTTTTAAAAAAGGTACTCAGTGATATTGTTCACTGATAACTCAGAAAAATAGTTGGAAAACTAATTAGAACCCAATGTGCTAATTTAAATTAAAAGGAAAATATACCTGAGCAAACTGATACTACTTCAGAATTCCAGTTGGAGAAAAGCACCAGCTCTAATTCGCCATAACATAAAAGGCTCTATAATATTTTAAACATATCTTTTTCTGTATTTTTTCTTTTTCTATAGTTTCCTTAGACCTTTAGAACCAGTAACACACTGACTGCAAAATAAATCATAATTTCCAAAACCTTGAAGAGGCATGAGTTATTAATACCATGTCTCTATTTTTTTCATGGATTGATTAGATACTTAAAGCCCCTGTCACATTGCACCAACGGATGGAAAGAGGATGTAAAATGGAGAAAAACACTTACCATCTGTTGGTTAATGCGATGCTTCCGTTCTGTACTCACTGCCTCCGTTTTGCTTCCTCTCTATCCGTCCAGCATCCGTCTATTGACATTTCATCCACTCAAAGAGTTTTGAGCTGCTCAAAACTTTTGCGTGGAAAATGTATCCAATGCGTCCGTTCTGCATCTGCTAGGCATCCGCTAGGCATTCATTCTGCATCCATTATGCATCTGCTATATCTGCTAGGCATCTGCTATGCATATGCGCAACTCGCATCCGCTCGAACGCAGGGAGGAAGTGGAACGGACACAGAACGGATGCAGAACAGATGCAGAACGGATGGAGAAAGGATGAAAGCGGATGCAGCTCACAAAGAAAGCATTTAAAATGGAAAAAAAGTTCACAGAGGGACCTATCTTGGATATTAAGGATGTCTAGAGGATGCCTAGAGGATGCAATGGGACACAAAGTGGAAAACCTATACTGCCTATAAAAAGGGGGAGCAACTCATCTGGATCTCACTTTCAGAACAGCAGCCCAGCGGTGCAGACCTCTGCAGACTTCATCTGACTCTTCCTCTTCCACAGCATCCAGTCATGTCCACCATGGATCATAACAAAGTCCTTTTGATAGCCACCATCAGTGCAAAGCCATCTACAACAGTGCGAAGCCATCTAAAGGCTCTGTGAACTCTACTACGGGAAGAAAAAGAGGTGGCCAAGAAGCGTCTGGGTAAGAAGATGGATCGGGAGAAGAGCAGAGGACGGACTGTACAACAAGCTGATGGTGGAGCTCAGGAACGAAGACACTCGTGCATTCCAAAACTTCATGAGGATGCCTCCAGCCATGTTTGACGAAGTTGTGCAGCGGCTGACACCCAGGTTGACCAAGGCAAACACCAACTTCTGGCCCAGCCTGGAACCTGGGCTCAAGGTGGCACTCACTCTGCGCCACCGGGCCTCAGGGACCACCTACAGGAGCATGCAGTACAGCTGGAGGGTGCCACTCAACACCATCAGCATTGTGGTCAGAGAAGTGGTGCAGGCCATCATCAAAGAATATATGGAGGAACTCCTCGAGTGCCCCACCACTGAAGAAGGATGGAAGAAAGTTGCAGAGCAGTGGTATCAGAGGTGGAACTTCCCACACACCGTTGGAGCCATAGATGGCAAGCACGTGGCCTACAAAGCTCCAGCCAAGTCGGGGTCCACTTATTTCAACTACAAGGGCTTCTTCAGCATCATCCTCTTCGCCACGGTCGATGCTGACTACAAATTCATGTACATCGATGCTTCAGGCAACGGGTCAGCTTCAGATGCCCAGGTATACAACACCAGTGACCTCAAGGAGGGGCTGGAATGCAACCTCATCATGGGCTTCCCAGATCCAGACCCACTGCTCAACGACATGCAAGATGTGTCCTACTTCATCGTGGGGGATGATGCCTTCTCCCTCACAACCTACCTCATGAAGCCCTACACCTCCAGACTCCTCACCCATGAAGAGAGGATCTTCAACTACAGGCTGTCCAGGGCAAGGCAGGTGGTGGAGAACGCCTTTGGCATCCTGACCAACAGGTTCCAGGTACTTCTCACCACCATGAAGCATCGCCCACAGACTGTGAGGAGGATCATGGAAACTTGCTGCATCCTGCACAATCTCATGCGCACCCGCTAACCAGTGTTGCAGAACAGGCTCGTGGACCTCCAACAAGGCAATGGGGACATGGAGCCTGGTGAATGGAGGCAAGGGCAAAACCTGATCGACACTGAGGATGTGCAAGGCCCCAACAGAGCCTCACGTGAAGGGAAGAAGCAGCGCAACCTCCTGAAACACTGGTGCAACTCCCCAGCTGGAGCGGTGGAGTGGCAAGACAGGATGATAGATGCTTAATGGATGCTTCCTTCAGCCTGTCTCATCACACTGATGAGATTGGGCCATGTATGTTGGGTGGGCCTACAAGGAACAGGGCGTTTAATAAAGAGTTGTGTTTATGTTCAAATGTGTGGATGATTATTACATTATTATTGATAATAAAGGGCCATAGGTGTGGCACCTGGGAGGGTGGACCATACAGTCCCACTATGCTTGCACTGGAGGTTTATCTATCCCACAGCTATTACCCATCCCATAGGTATCCCTGCTCATTCCACAGGTATCCTTGCCCATCCCACTGCTATCTTAACCCATCCCACAGATATCCTAACCCATCCCAAAGGTATCCCTGCCCATCCCAATGGTATCCCTGCCCACCCCACTGCTATCTTAACCCATCCCACAAGCATACAAAGGCTTAAACTATTTCTAAAAGTTTCCACCAAGACTTTATTATAAAAAAGAAATGAAACAAGTGTGTGAATCAAAGGTAGACTTTATTAACAACAAGCTGTAAAAGAAAAATGACCCAAGTCAAGTGTCCAAATAAAGTCCACAGGTAGCCAGCCAGCCAGTCTTTGGCACTCCTCTTGGTCACTTGGAGGTTTGCCAAGTCTCAGGGGTGAAGGGTCCAGGTGCTGTGGAGGTGGCTGGTGCTGGAGTGCTTATCTGAAGCGCCATTGGGGTGCCTGGCCCCGAGAGGACAACAGGTGACGGTGTGCTGAGAAAGCTCTCGGACAGCTGGCTCAGACCCGTGATGTTGAGTGCTCCTTCCTCCATGCCATGGGGTGTCAGCCCCAGTACTGACGACAGATGTACTGAGGCTGGGCTTGGCTGTGGGGTGGAGGAAGGAGCAGTGTAGTGGGGCTATCTGGTCTGCAGCTGGGTGAGGACTGGCGTTGGTGGCATCGGTGGCATGGGAGGCATCAGTGTAATGGGTGGCATCGTTGGCGTGGGTGGCATCAGTGTCGTGGGTGGCATCGGTGGCATCAGTGGAACTGGTGGCAATGGTGTTGTCCGATGACTCTGTGCCTGGACTGGGAAGGGCTGCTGCCTGTGCTGCTGGACCTCCTGGTAGCTGTAGCCCTGGTAGGTGAGGGGCTGTGGAAAGCCTTGGAATGGGAGGGACATCACCTGGGGTGGAGGAGCAGACCTGGACTGGGAGGGAGCAGGTGCATCTCGGTCTGGAGGGTTGTGAAGCAGCTCGGTGATTTGGTCCTTCACCACCTGGGACTGGGGTTTCGCCATGTCCATGAGGGTCTGGTTCACAAAGGTGAGGAAGGGCTTGCAGTTGGAGGATGAGGAGTCATGGACCAGCTGAGAGAGGAGATCTATGCTGCTCCAGATGGTGTCCCTGATCTCCAGCAGGACAGTGTGGCTCTGCCCCTCCGGTCTGGCTCTCTGCCTTTCTGTGGAGGTGGAGCTGGGGGTGGATGCAGGTAAGGCTGTGGTGGACGTGCTGTCTCCTTTCTCCCACTGCACTAGGGAGTCCTCCACGTGCTCCACCATGGTTAAAACACCTGCTTCCACCAGCCGAGGAGCACCTCTGAAGTGTAGCCCATACTCTCTGCCTTCTCTCTCCAAGCAGCATGCTTCTGCTTGGTGTCCCTGTAGAGACGGTGTCCCTTCCACCACAGATAGTCATTCTCTCTCAACCACTCCAGCACCTCATCCTCGTGTTCCTCCTCAATGGAGTATTGCCTCTTCTCCCGTCCCTGCATATGCCTCTTCCTCCCTTTGGCAGGACCAGATGGGCCCTCATCAGAGGGGCTCCCAGGTAGTAGGGGCTGCTCCTCCACACCACCAGCAGCAGCACCACCACCAGCAGCACCACCAGCAGGATCATCATCATCATCATCATCAGGATCATCATCATCATCATCAGCAGCAGCAGCAGCAGGACCAGCAGGACCAGGATCAGCAGCAGCAGAGTAAGCACCAGCAGCACCAGCAAGACCAGGAGCACGAGCAGGACCAGGAGAACAAGCAGGAGAAGCAGGATGAGCAAGACCAGGAGCACGAGCAGGACGAGCAGGACCAGCAGGACGAGGAGCAGCTTCAGCAGGGTACGCACCAGCAGAAGCACCACCACCAGGAGCAGCTTCAGAAGAGTAAGCACAAGCAGAAGCACCACCGCCAGGAGCAGCTTCAGCAGACTAAGCATTGTTAAGCCTGGGTTCCCCAACCAGGGTTAGGTAGACAAGCTAAACAGAATGTGCAGCGTTAGTCAGATAGGCACACAGATAAATGAGTGAGCTAAGCTTGTATGTTTATTAACATACAGTAAAAATAACAGATACGCTTGTGCTATCAAGAATATATTTTATTCCAGTATAAGTTTATAGCATAGTCAAAAACAGTCCAATATTCATTTACCATGTAGTCAGTCCATTCAGGGATATTCAGTTTGCAAAGTCCATGTAGAATATCCTATTGTCAGTTCACATACAAATCAGTCCTTTGTTGTCTCTCCCGTTCGAGCTATGCAGTCTTGATTCCAAGCAGTAATCAGGGATCATCAAAGCCAGAGAGAGTGAGCAAGCCGTAGTCTTGCTACTTTTATATTGTTTTCTTAACCACTCCTTTAATTGCTATTTCACAGTTAAAGCTGCATACACACTAACATACACCAACTATGATTCATAGTTATTATTTCACCTAAACCAGTTAGGGTAAACAATGTTATCCCTAACATTCTCCCCTTTTAGGTTACATAATAACTATGAATCATTTACATCTTTAGAAAATATTTTTCGCAACTTTCTTTAAACTTAGTTGCTCCTTGAGCTTTTGTAAATTGGTCTGCAAT
>BLBF01000101.1:3706612-3722192 GCA_015471245.1 Laticauda colubrina
CTCTGGATCCCATTCTTCTACGTTTGGTGGATTTTCAATTATGTTCCACAGACCTTCTCTTCGTAGAAGTAGACTACATTTTGTAGACCATGATACATAGTTTGTTCCATCCAGCTTGGATATAAGGGACAAACTTTGTAAATTGACTTGTGCCATGTTTTCTTATATGGATATAAAAATATAATTAATAAAACACAGCTGTCTGTTTGCTGTAATGTATAACAATACAAACTCTCACTTTTTACATAAATCTGTTTTATCCTATTTAAACTGACTTTGCAGCCTCTGGGCCCATAACCAGTGTTAAGCCTGGGTTCCCCAACCAGGGTTAGGTAGACAAGCTAAACAGAATGTGCAGCATTAGTCAGATAGGCACACAGATAAATGAGTGAGCTAAGCTTGTATGTTTATTAACATACAGTAAAAATAACAGATACGTTTGTGAGAAGAGAATATATTTTATTCCAGTATAAGTTTATGGCATAGTCAAATATCAGTCCAATAGTCATTTACCATGTAGTCAGTCCATTCAGGGATATTCAGTTAGCAAAATCCATGTAGAATATCCTATGTCAGTTCACATACAAATCAGTCCTTTGTTGTCTCTCCCGTTCGAGCTATGCAGTCTTGATTTCAAGCAGTAATCAGGGATCATCAAAGCCAGAGAGAGTGAGCAAGCCGTAGTCTTGCTACTTTTATATTGTTTTCTTAACCACTCCTTTAATTGCTATTTCACAGTTAAAGCTGCATACACTCTAACATACACTAACTATGATTCATAGTTATTATTTCACCTAAACCAGTTAGTGTAAACAATGTTATCCCTAACAAGCATGAGCAGAAGCACCACTGCCAGGAGCAGCCTCAGCAGAGTAAGCACGAGCAGAAGCACCACCGGCAGAAGCAGCAGCATCAGCTCCTCCAGAAGCAGCAGAAGCCCCAGCAGACTCCCCAGCAGAAGCAGAGTCAGGGACAGGGGGCGGGACGCTGGCCCTGTCCCTCTTGCCAGGGATGGCGGCAGGTTGCTGAGGCTTTCTCTTCTTCCCCATGGTTGTGGGGTTGCTGGCTGGCAGGGAGGCTGGCAGGGAGGCTGGCAGGTACCAAGGCTGGCAGAAAGGCTGGCAGGAAGGCTGGCAGGCAGGCAGGCACCAAGGCTGGCAGGTAGGCAGGCAGGCACCAAGGCTGGCAGGCAGACTGGCTGGCAGGGAGGCTGGAAGGCAGGCTGGTAGCAAGGGTGGCAGGCAAGCAGACAGCAAGGCTTGCAGGGAGGCTGGCCAGGAGGCTGGGAGGCAGGCTGGGAGGCAGGCTGGCAGGAAGGTTGGCAGCAAGGCTTGCAGGCAGGCATGCAGGCAGGCCAGGCAAGGCAGTCAATGCGTCTGGCAGCAGGTCTTTCCTCTGAATGGTGACCTGCTTCCGAGCTGCTTCCCTTTATATCCGTGGGGCTTACGCAATGCATCCCCCCCACATGTGAAATTAGCGCTCAGCATCCGTTCGGCTTTTGCTGTGCATCCGCTAGGCTTCCGCTCTGCATCCACTTCATCCACTGTGCATCCACTGTGCATCTGCTTCATCCGCTTGGCATCCGTTCTGCACCCACTGTATCCGTTCCGTGTCCGCTTTGCTGAGTTTAAAAGGGGCTCTGGTTATGCAAATTTTTGCCTCTTTTGAGAGCGGATAACAACAGATGGAACATTTTTCTCGTCCGCTGTGTCCTTTTTACTAACGTTTTGCATCTGTTGGGCCGTGTGACAGAGCCTTAAGGTGCTACATCAAAAAGATCACAGAGCTTTTTATACTCTTTCAAAGATCAACCCAAAGCTCAAATACAAAAGGTCACAGCAATGGTAGAAATATGGGTTCTTCTACTCACAGTCTTCTCTTAAGCTCTTACAACAGAAACAGTTTACTGTGGTAGGAAACATGAATTTCTAAATATATGGCTATGTTTTTCAGCTACATTCCTCATCATAAGATCTTATGTAATATATACTCATAAATTAGTTCTACTCAACTAAGATTCTCATGGAAAAAATCAACCCATTCAATTTTTTCCTGTTCAATAACTACTTCAAAACTTTGGGGCATATTTGGAGGATTTCAAAGAACAAAATATTTAGTTTTCACAACACTCATTACCCTTAATTTCATTGTGCACAAGTTAATTTATCGCTATAAGGTGAATGTTTTCTAATAATGAATTAAATGAAAATTTACAGAGGATGAAAACTTTCTGAGATAGTTCATTACTTTAATTAATCTGAGATAATTCATTACTTTATACTCAGCTATGTAAAAGACTCATCTATTAACTTGCATAGATATATAACAGTTTAACTATCTGTTCGAGTGTACAATTAAAAACTTTATATAGAGATATGAATGTTGGATTTTAAGAGAGAAATTGTGGAAATTCAGCAATATCTCTAATATGCATAACACAAGGGCAGTCCACAAAAGGAAAATTGAAAAATATTTCATATGATTTTTTTGCTCACTGGATAATCTGTTCAGTAGAATAATGCATAGCATAATTCTCTATTAAAACATGTCACTTTACTTACAGTGTGATAACAAAGTTGTACCAGCACATCTTGGCTTTAGAGTTTGCTGTCAAAGAGATCAACGAGGACCCTCACATTTTATCCAATGTCACTCTTGGATTCCACAACTATGACAGCGACTCTGATTCTCTAATGACCTATCGTATCAGTCTGGACCTGCTTTTTAAGTTGCATATTTGTTGGACTGAAAAAAATTGTGGGAATCATTGGAGAGATGAGCTCTGAAACATCCGTACACATGGCAGAAATTTTGCAGCTTTTCAAGATTCCATAGGTTGGATGCATAGATTAGGATGGATGGAATTGTGGAATTCCTAAAATGACACAGATTATAATCTCTTGGTTTTCCCATCAGGGAACATGGTTTAACACATATAGAATTTGGCACACATCCAAACTTCTGGATTGAGCTTCTTTGGCGACTGACTAAAATCTGCAATTATGCATGGTTTCGATCTGTGTTCGCCGCCAGAGTGCTCTGAGCTGGCTGGATTTGGGACAAAAGCCACCTTGTAGAGGTGGTAAAGAGGGGGGAGACTGCCAGCAGAGCTGTATCTCTCCTCCTCAGCTGGCCATTACTCCCTTTCCCAAAGGCAGTTGCAGCGGTGGTCAGAAATGGCCACCTCAAAGAAGAACTCGACTGGAAAAGATTGTGCAGAAGGAAGATAAGAAGAGAAAGTTTTGACTGACCAGGTTGAACTGAAAAAGCAACAACATAAGGTACCCTGGAATATGAATTATAAAGAATAACTTGTTCCCAAAGAAGATTTTTGAAGCAGTGAAGGAGAGAGGGAAAGGGAAAGATTTGTTGTTTTTTTTCCCTTCCCCATATTGACAGAAATTGATAAAAATTCACTTTGACATTAATAGGCATTTAAGATGAAAATAAATGTCAAAGCGATAATAAAGATTTTTGGATATTTAAAAACTTTTAAAAGAAGGAAAGGAGAGAAAAGGAAAAAATGAAAGGGTGGGATGAAAGCTCTCCAGTACCAGAGTTTAGTCCAGATCCTCCTGTACTTTGGATGGAAATGGGTAGATTTTTGTCACTGTAGATGACAAACATGGAGAGCATTTCATCCAAATTATAGAACCCAAGGTCTCGCAAAACAAAATCTGCTCGAAATTCACTGAAAGGGTTGAGAGAAATTTCCATTTTTATGACTAATTTGACATGGTTGAATGATGTATAAGGCATGTTACTTTATTCACAAAGAAAACAGCAAATGCAGTGATTATACATGGAGAAAATATAGACTTTAAGTGGCTGGTCTCAACTCTACTAGTGATCCCGATTTTTGCTTCAACAGCTTTTGATACTTTACAAAAACTTAACACATGAAAAGCGTGGATCATGACAGCACAAAATGTTTTCACATTACATATCTTACAAAAGGAACTTGATACGCAAATATTCTATGGGGTCATTTCTTTCTCAATTACTAAAAAAGAACAGGTTTCCAAACAATATATATACATGTTACGTATTACCATATATAGCCTTAGAGTGGAGTTGGCTAACAGACTCCACTCATTGGCCTAGCCAGTGACAGGAGAAATAAAGTCCCAACAGTGGGATCTTCTGAAATTTTGGACTTGTGGCAGCTATTAAGCCATTGACTGTCATTTCCCTGTGTTGTTAGGTCATTAGCTCCTAAGTACCTGATAAGTTGGGGGTAAATCAATGCTCCTTTTGAAAGGGGTCTGTTTCCCAAGCTTGAATCATCTCCCTGGCTATTTTTGTACCAATTCAGCCAACTATCTTAGTAGCTGTGAAACTGAATGTATGCCCTTGTTCATTGCAATGTGAAACTGAGGACTTGACAATACAAAGAAACAATAGCTGGCCATAATCACCTCATGAGAAAGTCACTCATCACCAAGCACCTAATAAATACTATGCATAGAATACCCAAAAGCCCATATTCTGGTATAGAGAAGTTCCCCATGGATGGCCTCCAGCATGACTCTCAAAGCTGGGAAGACTAAACCTCTGGGTCTCTATGATTGACATAGATTGGAGCCTGCAACACACATTCTAACACACACACACACACACACACACACACATATATATTTAGGTTCCTAAAAATTAAACTATTGTGATTGTCCAAGGCAAAGAAATATTTCTTCATGTATATTTTTTTCTTGTAATCAAGAATTGTCCATTAAAGTAATTGCTCAAATGGTACCATGCATCTGGTACATTTTCTGGATTGATTTAGGGATTATGAAAAAATTGGGGGTTATGAAAAGAGTTTGGTATTGAATGTATTATCACTTTTGGTGGCAAATTCCAATTAGACAATGGTTTCTAAGAGGAGGGAAAATCACTCAACAATCTAAAAAATCTTTAGCTTTTTCAGTCTTTTCTTTCTAACATCCATCTTATTCTTATTAGTGTATGGCATTGTTATATTAGTCAGAAAACCACAATGCTATTGCAGAGTAGTAGTTTGGCTTGCCAAGGCACCAGCTCTGATACAGGAAATCACTTTCCAAAGTGCACCACAGGAAGGCAAGCTAGTTCCATACCAGAAAAAAAGACAAGCAGCTCTCCTTGCAACCTCATCCAAGGCCCTTTCCTTCCCTGGATCCACTTTGCTAAAGGGTGCTGCAACTGGGAAGGCTTAAGAACAGGAATCTGACTGTCTGCACAGAACCCCAGCTCATCTTCCCACTGAAGTGGTACCTATTTAATCTACTTATTTAGAGCATGCTTTTGAACTGTTAGATGGAGAGAAGCTGAGATGAGTGAAGGGAGTTTACCCTGACATGCAGTGCTAGGACTCAAATTGCTGGAGCAGAAATCATCTCCAGTGTCATGAAGCTACTGAGCCACAGCATCTCTAATGTTCATCTTGATACAGATGTAGTTCTCTTTCCCCCACAAGAATTGGTTTGTAAAATATTGAAAACTAAAATAGAACAAATTAATTAAATCATATATCTTCCTGCAAAATTAATATTTTTTTTCCAGAAAAGACACAGCAGGTTGTGAAAAATTCTAAAGTAAAAGAAAAATGCAGCAATGTCTCTTTTAACTTTATTACTTATTTACATAATTTATTTCCTAATAGATTAGTTTTATATGTACTAATGGTGTTTGGAAAGAAATCTACCCTGTAAATGTTTGAAACAGTTTTTTTAAACCAATGTTTATGAAGATGGCTGTATATATAAATCCAGTTAACTATTAGATAGATAATAAGATCTTCAAACAATTTGCGTGTTCAAAATGAGTTCCTTTTCTTTTTCTATTTTTTATGTATTAAATGCTCTCCAGTATTGAGCTCAGGCTTAAATATAATTATATAGAATTTAGAGATGAAGATGCATCCCAGTAAGCCAGCACTGGAAGACAGGATAGAGAAGATCTCCACAGCCACCATGTACTTTCCTTTGGTGCTCAGACAGGTGGGGACAAAGGTCAGCCAAACACTGCAGAAAACCAACATGCTGAAAGTGATGAATTTGGCTTCATTAAAACTGTCTGGCAACTTCCTTGCTAGGAAGGTCACAATGAAGCTGAGAAGAGCCAAGAAGCCCATATAGATTAAGACAAAGTAAAACATGGTGATGAAGCCTTCATGGCATTCGATTATGATTTCTCTGGAAATGGAGGAGACATACTCAGCCAAACAGTACAAATACTTAGTTGAAAGAAGGAACAGAACCAGATAATAGAATAGGCCAACTTTTGCCCCACCCATTTGTGGAATAGGCTTCCTAGGTTTGCTGCCAGGAATGCTACAACAACTGTGATGGTTTTAGCCAATATAGAAGAAATAGAAACAGTGAAGATGATGCCAAATGTTGTTTGTCGGAGGAGGCAGGTTGCCTTATTGGGCTGTCCAATGAAAAGAAGTGAGCAGAGGAAACAGAGAAAGAGGGAGACAAGTAGAAGGTAGGTGAGGTAACGATTGTTGGCTTTGACAATTGGAGTGTCCCTTTGCTTAATGAAGATTGTAAACATGAAAGCTGTAACCAGGGAAAAGAGAAGAGCCAGGAAAACCAGAGTAATGCCCAGTGGCTCTTCAAAGGAGAGGAAATTAATTGATTTTGGAATGCACTCATCATGAGCCTCATTTGGAAACTGATCAACTGGACAATGTTCACAATTCTCCATATCTGAAAAGGAAATAAAGAATTTCTTAATAGAATCAAACTTTTCCTAAGTTTCAGGATTGCTTTCTGGAGTTCCTTGCAAGTTCAGTGTTTTCTATATACTTTTGTATCTCTCTATTCAACTTACATGTAAAAAATGCACACTAAAGGAAAAAAAATAAACTATTTAGATTTTCATACATTTCAGTCATCTTGGCCTATTGGAATACACTAGGTTTAGTAGCATTTCTTAGAAAGAGAATAGCATGCCACATTTTCAAAATTTCTGTCATATATTGGAAAAGAGAAAGGAGAAACTTTAGATCCTGGAAAACAGGCAGTAGCACTAGAGGATAGGAGAATAGGAGATGTCCTGTTGGATGACTGCTTGCTTCATGTAAGTTGTCCTATCACTTGAGTTAGACTCAACCTCAAAAATAAAGAGATGGGCTACAGGACATCACTAATAGCTGTTCCTTTTCTTGCTTTGAGATGCGCCAGTATAGCAAGAAAAAAAATTGAAGAGATTCTTTTTAAGTAGGAGACAGGCTACAAAAATGAACGTTCCAGCATAGTTAATTGAGATACTATGAATCTTACCCATTTGTCTAGATATCATCTTTTCTGGGCACTGAGAACAAGCATAGCAGCAAAATTTCTGCCCTTCAATCTTCTTTCTTTTTCCAAGAGGGCAAAGATCATTACATAAAGAGAGAGGAGGTAGCTATCGCCAAAGAAACAAAGAGGTCAATATTAACCTTTTTTTTTTGTTTTTGTCTTACAGCCAATAAATCAAAATGAGACTCTTGATAGTCCTACCATGAAACAGATAATTTAACATGAAAAGGATGCCAGAACCAGGAACCTAACTGAAGTTATGTTTCATGTTTTTAGTTTAGCTGAAGTTTAATTAATGAAACACAGCCTATTGTAGAAGATGGCTAGGCTGAGACTGAGGGAAGGGTCAAGAACATCATCAGTTTGGGATCTCTTGCACCCACAAGAGATCTATGTTCAGCCCTCCTTTCATTATGTTGATGCTTATTTATCACTAATTTGATTTGACTGCTAGTAGTTCAAATTCTTGCAGAGAGCTTTAGCATATAATGAAACTTTATTTGAATAATAATGAATGATGAATAAAAATTCATTTGAATTTGTTGGATATCTGAATTCCTGTGCTTGAGACACACATTTATATCCATATCTTGATTATTTTCCAATTCCTCCACGTTCAATGTGATGGTTATTACCTATACATCATATAAGGCCTGGTTACTTGATAGTACAATTGCCAATAGTTCATGTTTTATTTCCTGTATGCTCTTCAGAGTCATTGTGACCCATAAGATGAGCAGCAAATAAACAATCAATCAAACAATAAATAAATAAATAAATAAATAAATAAATAAATAAATATACAAATCTCCACCACAATATCCTAGAATGTATGTTAGTTCAGGCAAAGATGATTGATGCCCCTTTCTTCCTTTTCCTTGTTCATATTCAGTTCATTTTTAAACCATCTCAGCTCTCTTGTGTTATTGAGAGGTGCATGGTTTCTTGTTTTAAAATACTTTTTAACAGTTTCTATTCTGTCTAGTGTCATTAGGAGTTTGGTGGCATATGAATGTAATCTATTGTTAATAAGGTTGCCTGCACAGTCAGCCAGATGTTTTCACCAGATGTGACATTTTTATCTATTATTGAGTCCTTCCCAAAGACCTGGGAAAAGGAGATGTTATTTGATGACATTAAAAGTATTATCCTTTGATATAAGCAAGTAAAGTTTAGAAATTAGCAGATGGTGATTTTGACACTTCCAACCACCAGTCAGTTGGTAACAGCAGCTGTACTTGGAGCATAATACATTTTATGATGAAACCTTTCACAGGTTTCATCTAAACAACAACATCTGCCTACCACATGTCCTTAGGAAGGTTTTCAACATCATGACAATTTATGAAAATACTCCATAACTCTGAGGGTCTGAACTGAGCTGGGAACATGAAGTTGTTATTGTTTGCTTTACAGGAAGAAGAGAAGGCTTTGCCTCTCAAACATCAAATATATCACTGAAATGAGACTACATAGCAGTTCCTTGTTGGCAATGAAGGCTTAGATGTCAATACTTCCTTCGGTTGGACAGGCAAACATCTTGGCATGGAATTGTGATTCTCACATAAAGTGAGAGCAAATTTCCTTGCACAATTTAGAATGAGAACATCCATCATTAAGCAGTCCAGTAATGCAATACATCTGTCTTCACAGAACTTTGATAGACTGAAATTGTTCTGTATGGAACTTGGTAGGTTCCAAGTACTTCATTCTGATTAGCCGAAAAGGCTACTTATGGATTGGTTCACTAGGAACCAATTTGGAAAGCCGCCAAATGGCGGGAAAAGTTAAATAACTGTCATTGGTCACAAGTTGGCAGGCTAGCTGCTATATAAAGGGCTGCCGAGGCTTGGGCCATGTTCCGTTTCTTTACCTAGTAGTTTGAAATAAAGAGTTCTTGTTTGGAACCTGGTCTCCCATGCTTCTTTCCGGATGGAACACTAGCGACGAGGATGGGATCATGTAGAAGCAGAGACCGAAGCACGCGGTGATCTGAACTGAATGAAAGAGATGGCTGGTAACAACGCGCTGCCCGCACCCTTCAATCCAGATGTAGAGGATTGGGAATCATATATCGATCACTTTCTTATGTTCTTAGAAAGCAACGAGATGGAAGATATCTCGGATCAAAGGAAGAGGGCTGTCTTCCTTACACACTGCGGACCGGCCGTATTCAAAATGTCGAAGGCACTGGCAAAACCCAGAGATGTCAAGCAGATGACCTGGTCCAACCTGAACCAAATGATCCGAGCACACTATGCACCAGTGGTCTCAAATCTCATCAAATGACATGAATTTTACAAAAGGGACCAGAAGGAGGATGAAACCATTGCAGACTTTGTGGCGGCCTTAAGACCTATTGGAGGAGCATGTGAGTTTCAAAACATGGATGAGGCTATGAGAGACCGTGTAGTCCTCAGCCTGAAAGACTCTACGCTTCAGAGCAAATTACTCAACAGACCGAATATAACCGTGGCCGAGGCCATTGCTGAAAGTGGAAAGAAGGTTCGGATAGACCCTGTGAGATGGAGATCTACTCAGGGTCATTCTTATCGATGGTATCCTGGAATACCATTTGGCGTCTAATTCCAAACATAAGGCAGAAAGAACTAAAGAAACCAAAACTTGTGCTAAAAGACTACCAGGGAAATCGAATCCCTGTAATTGGCCTTGGACATTTTTTAGTTGAATTTAAACAACACGCCAAAGTCTTGCCCTTAACTATCGTTGACCGTAACCGCCCTAGCCTGCTAGGAATCGAATGGTTCGTGCCTCTTGGAATTGGGATGACCAGTATCAACCGCATCGGTACTACCAACTGGGAGGAGAACCTACTCCGTGAATTCCAAGATCCTGTGTTCAACGGGACTTTAGGCAAGTACCACGGGACCCCAATCTCATTTAGCCTAGACCCAGAAATAGTCCCCATTCATTTAAAGACCAGACGTATTCCATTCGTGCTTAAACCAAAAATTGACAAACAGCTGAATAAGTTGATAGCGCAAGGGGTTTTAGAACCAGTCAACCACACCAAGTGGGAAACCCCTATTGTAAAGCCCATGTCACACTGGCCAATGGATGCAAAAAGGACACAGCAGACGAGCAAAAAGTTCCATCTGTTGTTATCCATTCTCAAAAGGGGCAAAAATTTGCATAACTGGAGGGGATAACACAGACGCGGGGAGGACGCAGGGTGGATGGAAAGCGGATGCGGAACAGAAGCCTAGCGGAAGCAGATGGGAGCAGATGGGAGCCTAGTGGAAGCAGATGGGAGCAGATGGGAGTGGGTGGCACATCCGCAGGGCTTCCGGGGGCCTCAGAAAAACGGACGTGGAACGGGAAGAGTGGATGCAGAGTGGACGCCGAACAGATGAAGCGGATGCACAGCGGAAGCCTAATGGATGCGTGGCGTTCACTGCGCATGCGGGGAGGATGCATTGCGTCAGTCCCGCGGATATAAGGGAAGCAGCTCGGAAGCAGGTCGCCATTCAGAGGAAAGACCTGCTGCCAGACACATCGAGTGCCTTGCCTGCCCTGCCTGCATGTCTGCCAGCCAGCCTTGCTGCCTGCCTTGCTACCAGCCTTGCTGCCAGCCTTGGTGCCTGCCTCCCTGCCAGCTTTCCTGCCAGCCTTGGTGCCAGCCTGCCTGCCAGCCTTCCTGCCTGACTTGGTGCCAGCCTCCCTGCCAGCCAGAAACTCCACAACCATGTGGAAGCACAGCAAGCCTCAGCCATCTGCTGCCAGCCCTGGCAAGAGGGACAGGGCTACCATCCCACCCCCTGGCCCTCACTCTGGTTCTGCTGGGGCTTCTGCAGCACGAGCTCACTCTTCTGGGGCTGGGGCTTCTGCTGCGAGGAGCTGATAACAAGCACTCCAGCACCAGCCACCTCCACAGCACCTGCACCCTTCACCCCTGAGACTGAGCGACCAAGAGGAGTGCCAGAGACTCATTTTTGTCTTATAGCTTGTTGTTAATAAAGTCTATTTATGATTCACACACTTGCTTCATTTCTTTTTTTTAATAAAGTCTTGCTGGAAACTTTTAGAAATGGTTTAAGCCTTTGCATGCTTGTGGGATAGGTAAGGACAGCTTTTGGATGGGTTAGGATACCTGTGGGATGGGTAATAGCTGTGGGATGGGTTAGGATAGCAGTGGTATAGATAAACCTCCAGTGCAAGCATAGTGGGACTGTATGGTCCACCCTCCCAGGTGCCATACCTACGGCCCTTTATTATCAATAATAATGTAATAATTATCCACGCATGTCAACATAAACACAACTCTTTATTAAATGCCCTGTTCATTGTAGGCGAACCAAACATACATGGCCCAATCTCATCCATGTGATTAGACAGGCTGAAGGAAGCATCCATTAAGCATCTACCATCGTGTCTTGCCACTCCACTGCTCCAGCTGGGGAGTTGCATCAGTGTCCCAGGAGGTTGCGCTGCTTCTTCGCTTCATGTGAGGCTCTGTTGGGGCCTTGCACATCCTCAGTGTCGATCAGGTTTTGCCCTTGCCTCCATTCCCCAGGCTCCATGTCCCCATTGGCTTGTTGGAGGTCCACGAGCCTGTTCTGCAAGACTGGGTAGCGGGTGTGCATGAGATTGTGCAGGATGCAGCAAGTTTCCACGATCCTCCTCACGGTCTGTAGGGAGGTCTCTTCATGGTGGTGAGAAGTACCTGGAACCTGTTGGCCAGGATGCCAAAGGCGTTGTCCACCACCCGCCTTGCCCTGGACAGCCTGTAGTTGAAGATCCTCTCTTCACGGGTGAGGAGTCTGGAGGTGTAGGGCTTCATGAGGTAGGTTGTGAGGGAGAAGTCGTCATCCCCCACGATGAAGTAGGGAACATCTTGTGTTTCATTGGGCAGGGGTTCTGGATCTGGGGAGCCCACGATGAGGTTGCGTTCCAGCCCCTCCTTGAGATGACTGGTGTTGTATACCTGGGCATCTGAAGAGGAGCTGTTGCCTGAAGCATCGATGTACATGAACTTGTAGTCAGCATCGACTATGGTGAAGAGGATGATGCTGAAGAAGCCCTTGTAGTTGAAATAAGTGGACCCCGACTTGGCTGGAGATTTGCAGGCCACGTGCTTGCCATCTATGGCTCCAACGGTGTGTGGTAAGTTCCACTTCTGATACCACTCCTCTGCAACTTTCTTCCATCCTTCTTCAGTGGAGGGGTACTGGAGGAGCTGCTCCTTGTATTCTTCGATGATGGCCTGCACCACTTCTCTGACCACAATGCTGATGGTGTTGGATGGCACCCTCCAGCTGTACTGCATGTTCCTGTAGGAGGTCCCTGAGGCCAGGTGGTGCAGAGTGAGTGCCACCTTGAGCCCAGGTTCCAGGCTGGGCCGGAAGCTGGTGTTTGCCTTAGTCAACCTGGGTGTCAGCTGCTGCACAACTTCATCAAACATGGCTGGAGGCATCCTCATGAAGTTCTGGAACACCCTCATGAAGTTCTTCGCTCCTGAGCTCCACCATCAGCTTGTTGTACAGTCCGTCCTCTGCTCTTCTGGTGAACCATCTTCGGACCCAGACCCTTTTTGGGTGGCTCCTTTTCTTCTCGCAGTAGTGTTCACAGAGCCTGCAGATGGCTTCGCACTGTTGCAGAATGATGGTGGCTGCCGAAAGGACTTTGTTACAATCCACAGTGGATATGACTGGATGCTGTGGAAGAACAAGAGCCAGATGAAGGGTGCAGAGGTCTGCACCGCTGGGCTGATGTTCTGACAGTGAGATTCAGGCTAGTTGCTCCCCCCTTTCATAGGCAGTATAGGTTTTCTGCTAGGCATCCTCTAGGCATCCTGTAGGCATCCTCTAGACATCCTTAATATCCGAGATAGGTCCCCTCTGCGAATGCTTTTTCTGTTTTAAACACTTTGTTTCCATTCTGCATCCGCTAGGCATCCGTTCCGCTTCCTCCCCACGTCCGGGCAGATGGAGTTGCGTGGATGCGTAGCAGATGCCTAGCGGATATAGCGGATGTGTAATGGATGCATAGCGGATGCAGAACGGACGAACTGGATACATTTTCTGCGCAAAAGTTTTAGGTAGCCCAAAACTTTTGGAGCAGATGAAACGTCCATAAACCGATGCTGGACGGATAGAGAAGAAGCCAAATGGAGGCAGTGAGTACATCGCATTTTCGAACGGATGGCAAGGTTTTTTGTCCATTTTACATCCTCTTTGCATCCGTTGGTTCAGTGTGACATGGGCTTAACACCGGTAAAGCCAGATGGGTCAGTGTGCATCTGTAGGGATTATAAAGCAACCCTGAACCATGCACTCCAAGAAAGCGCATACCCAGTGCCAGCAGTGCAACATTTATTGCACTCGCTAGGGTGAGGAAAAATATTCACAAAACTCGACCTAGCACAAGCTTATCAGCAACTGCCCTTAGCATAAGCTTATTAGCAACTACTACAATAACAGCAGAGGCACAAACGATCATAATGCATAGAGGGGCATTCAAATGTAATCGCCTCCAATTTGGTATTAGCGTTGCCCTAGGCGTTTTCCAAAGCCTCATGGAACGCCTACTAAATGGAATCAAAGATGTCATCCCATACTTCAATGATATACTGGTCTCAGCAAAAAATGCCAACCAGCTAGAGACCAGGCTAAGAGAAGTCTTAACTCGCTTTAGAAAATCAGGCCTAAAAGTCAAGAAGGAGAAATGTGAACTGGCCACTAACCGGGTCGAATTCTTGGGCTATTTAATCGATGAGCATGGAATTCACCCAACTGAAAAGAAGGTGAAGGCTATCAAAGACGCTCCCAGACCAAGAAACAAAACCGATCTCCAGGCGTCCCTAGGCTTCATAAACTTTTACATTGTTTTCCTGCCCCATAAGGCGACAATAGCAGAACCCCTACATCGGCTGCTAGATAAAAAAACTGATTGGACTTGGGGCACCAGGAACAGAAAGCTTTCCAAAGTATTAAGGACCTATTAACATCAGACACCGTTCTTATCCAGTTTAGCAACACCGTGCCTCTGACGGTCACCTGCGATGCTTCACTTTTGGGGTCGGCGCCATCCTGAGTCACCAGCTTCCAGACAGCAGAGAGGCACCAGTCACCTTTTACTCAAAGACGCTCTCCAAAGCTGAACACAATAACAGCCAACTTGATCGTGAAGCCCTCGCAATCGTCTCCAGGGTCAAACGATTCCATGAATACCTTTATGGTAGACCCTTTTCTATCGTAACCAACCACAAGCCTCTCCTTGGAATCCTGGCGGGAAACAAGCCAACCTGAACATTCTGCCTCCTAGAATGATGAGGTGGTCTGAATTCCTCGCTGCCTACTCCTACATGCTACTCCACAGATCTGGCAAAGCCATCTCACACACTGATGCCCTGAGCTGTTCCCCGTTGCCCGTCACAGAAGATGACCCAACTACCTCCACATTCCAACTGGAGACCTGTCTGGAGCTACAGCTGACTGCAGCTGACGTCGCGAGAGCCACAGCCAAAGACCCTTTGACAGCGCGTATAATGAACTGGGTAGGTAAAGGCTGGCCAGAGGAAAATAAAAAAATGGAAACTTTTAAACCTTTCCATGCCAAGCAGACTGAGCTGTCTATCGAAAAGGGTGTATCTTATGGGGTGACAGGGTGGTAATCCCAAGCACCTCCTAGGCATGTTGCACGAGGGTCACCTGGGCATAGTCAAGATGAAAGCCCTGGCCAGGAGTTACGTCTGGTGGCCAGGGCTGGACAAAGACATAGAACGCTGGGTTGCAACATGCCACACCTGTCAGAAAGCAAGGCCTACCCCTCCACAGGGAGTGCTAAGAGATAGTTGTGATCTTTAGTTATTGTGTCCTATCATCCCTACTTGTATCCTATCCCACCCCTATTTGAGTAAGATTCCAATTGGGCCTGGAATCATGGATGATATAGAGACAAAACTGTGTGGCAAAATAATTGAGATTTGCTTTAAAGTGATGCATCTTACCCATCTGATTTGATATCATCCTTTCTGGACATGGAGCATAATCATAGCAGCACATTTTCTCCCCTTCCTTCTTTGTTTTTCTGTATCCAGGTGGACAAGGGTCATTGCATAAGGAATGAGGTGGCAATTATTCAAAAAGTCAGGAGGTCAGTAAAATAAATCAACAACCAATCAGTCAGTCAATCACTCACTCACTCACTCTATATCTCTAAGATCTGACTGTCTCTGTCTCTGTCTCTGTCTCTGTCTCTGTCTCTCTCTCTCTCTCTCTCTCTCTCTCTCATCTATCTATCTATCTATCTATCTATCTATCTATCTATCTATC
>BLBF01000101.1:3722202-3740572 GCA_015471245.1 Laticauda colubrina
ATCTATCTATCTATCTATCTATCTATCTATCTATCTATCTATCTATCATCTATCTATCTATCATCATCTATCGTTTATCAACTCATTTTCCTAGCTATTTACAGACAATAGATGGGGTTGTGTTGGGAATCCCATTGTAATTCAGTACATTTAGAGAATATGAGGATACTTATCTTGTTCCAGCATGAAAAGAAACCTTAAGTCTTGGACCATTTACATTTGTATATGAAATTAAGGGCAAATAGCTCTTTGCCATTTAGCTATCAATGACAGCTGAGTGGACGTGCTCTGTATGACCGGAATTTAGTTATTCTGCTAGTGATCTGCCTGTCTCAGATGACCTTTTATAGTTCCTGTATAAAATCTCAAATTATACTTGGGGGTCTGTGACATAATATCGAGACATGGCAGAGGTTTTACATGATTTTTGTCATTTAAACAATGTAATGATTAATATACCTGAGTAAATTCTGGTTGCCACTGGATTCTCTCCTCATTAATCAAAAAGGCTTTCCCTAGAGAATTATGTGGGTTCACTTCTTCAATATGATTCTGATATAAGAATTATTTGGGAAAGTGATCAAGTTCACAATGTCAAATCCAGCCTCTAATTTTCCCTGCTCATTCAAAGTAATTTCATCTCCAGCAGTATTGTTGAAGGAAATTCTCTGCAGAAATGAATGGAGCTTCAAGAAGAGATGAATAAGGGAAAGGTTTGAAATATTCATCCTATGTTCTTTCAAGCAATGCCCATGAATGGCCTTGGGAGCATTAGCAATTCAGAAACTATCGTTAAAGAATGAAACTACTTTTATTGTATAAAAATTTGGGGACCACCTGAACCACTAATCAGCAACAGAACCACCAATCACCTCCTCATTGGATGAATTTTAAGCTTTACTGTTCTGACCTAGGCTTCCCCAGAAAGCACTAAGTAGACACTTTGTCCTGGTAAAACCCCCTTTATTAAATGAAGGTGAATTTTTCATTCACATTTAGCCAAAGGCCTGGCAAACAGTCTTTCAAGGGTGCAATTAGGAGCACAGACCTCATCAAGCTTGGAGAGCTGCCAAGTAAATATTTTCAAATGCAGTGCTTGACAAGGAAGGGCTTGGCACAGATTCTTGGAGATGCACAGACAGATCTTCACACTGCTGCAATGAACAAATTGTTTCCTGCAAAAGCCTCCTACCCTTTTGCTCCTCTTTTAATCCCTCTGGGAAGGGTCATTCACAATTCACCTGTGGCTTTACTCCCATGTTGACCCTTAGTTTGTAATTATTCTTTTCTTTTGGTAGCTCTGTGAATGTGCAGGCTGGGAACTGGCTCCAGATGCTCCCCCACCTCATTGCTGTCCGAATCTGAAGGCAGCTGATAATTGTCAGATGGTCCTGGTCCCATCTCTGCCTCTGATGCAGAGCCCTCATCCAAGACTTCCTCAGCTTCCAGGACTGGCCCATGTTCCTCCCCAACATCCTCACTGTCTGACTCTGCTGCCAGCTCTGCTAGCCGCTGGTGAGCCACAACATTCAAAACAGCCAGTCACATGACCAGCTGACCACAACACTTCACAGGACCCATATAAACAGAAAAGAAACTGAACAAAACACTTCACCCAAAACCCTGCTGAAATGTTACTTATTTTGGTAATGAAATGTCCAGGAACTAAACAACAAGCTTTATTTTTTGTTTAAAAAAGGTATGGATTGTCCTATACAATATGACTCAATAATTTTAATCTTTTTATATTTATAATTTTATTATATTATTGAATTATTTTGGGTAATGAGATGGGCAGCACATAAGTTGAATGAAATAAACAAGATTGACAAATACTGGAATGGCAGGTACTCGAGGTCCTTCAGTTGTAAGGTAGTCCTCAACTTATCTTCATTTAGTGACTGTTCAAAGTGAGAAAGGCACTGAAAAAAGTGACATGATTATTTTTCACACTTACAACCATTGCAGCATCTCCATGGTTATGTGACCAAAATTCAGATGTTTGGCAATTTGATCATATTTATGATGGTGGCAGTGTCCCATTGTCACATAATCCCCATTTGCAACTTTCTGACAAGCAAAGTCATTGGGGAAATCAGATTCACTTAACAACCATGTTGCTAACTTAACAACTGCAGTGGTTCATTTAATAATGGTGACATGAAAAGTCGTAAAATGGAGCAAACGTCCCTTAATATGCTCACTTAGCAACAGAAATTTTGGACAGTTGTGATTGTAACTCAAGGACAATCTGTATTTTAGACCAGCAGTATGTCAAACTCAATTTCACTGAGGGCCACATCAGGTGGCTGGGTGAGTGTGGCCAACTGGGTGGGCATGGCCGACAGGGTGGACAAGGTCAGCTTGATGCCTTCTATGGCCAACTGGATGGGCATGGCCAGCTTGTCCAAACTACTGGCATGTTTCCTCTTCACACTGGGTAGACCGGGCTGAAGTCACATTGGCTAGCCTGGACTAAAGCAACGTGGGCCAGTCTCTTACATTTTCTAGACAATTAAAAAGAAAATTGAGGAAGCTTACCTGCCAAGGTTCTACTTTTTTATAACTCTCCATAGCTTGAAGGATGGATTGTGATGTAAGAGCTGCATGCAAGCCATGTGTCAGAGCAGAAACCCCATTGTAGATACTGTAACTGTGTCCTGTCATGCTCATTTCAAAGAAAGGTGCAAGAAGACTCTCCAGGGGCTCCTCTCCCTGACACACACCATTTGTGCACTCAAAAGCTTGTTCCCAAAAACTGGAAATAAAACCATCTCTTTTTCTGTTAGGAAGTTTCATTGTTTGAAGAAAATTCTGAAATCCTTGTGGCTGTTTTGTATGAAACATGAAGGCAAGAGCTCCATGAAAGATGATCCTGCTGCTGCTGCTGCTGCTGATGATGATGATGATGATTATGATGATCCTGGTGATGATGCTGATGATCCTGCTGTTGCTGCTGCTGGTGTGGAGGAGCAGCCCCTACTACCTGGGAACCCCTCTGATGAGGACCCATCTGGTCCTGCCAAAGGGAGGAAGAGGCGTATGCAGGGACGGGAGAGGGGGCAATACTCCATTGAGGAGGAACACGAGGATGAGGTGCTGGAGTGGCTGAGAGAGAATGACTATCTGTGGCGGAAGGGACACCGGCTCTACAGGGACACCAAAAGGAAGCAGGCTGCTTGGAGAGAGAAGGCGGAGAGTATGGGCTACACTTCGGAGGTGGTCCTCACCTGGTGGAAGCACATGCACACCTGGTATGAGAAGCTACACCTGAAGAAATCTGGCCAGGCCATGATTAAGCTGATGGACAGAGAGACCTACGTCATGGCCAGGTGCAGCTTCCTGGAGGGTGAGATCCACCACCGAGGGGCACCAGCAGCCCCTCTCACTACCCTCTCTTTCCAGCAGCCTGCTGAGAGCCAGTCCTCTTCCAGGCGAGAGTCAGCTCCTGTCTCCAGGCAGGTTTATGTGGAGCGTGCCATGGCAGAGAACCCGTGGACAGCTGTTTTAACCATGGTGGAGCACGTGGAGGACTCCCTGGTGCAGTGGGAGAAAGGAGACGGTGCGTCCACCACAGCCCCACCTGCATCCACCCCCAGCTCCACCTCCACAGAAAGGCAGAGAGCCAGACAGCAGGAGGGGCAGAGCCGCACTGTCCTGCTGGAGATCAGGGACACCATCCGCACCAGCATAGATCTCCTCTCTCAGCTGGTCCACACCGACTCCTCATCCTCCAACCACAAGCCCTTCCTCACTTATGTCAACCAGACTCTCACAGACATGGCGGAACCCCAGTACCAGGTGGTGAAGGAAGGGATCACCGAGCTGCTTCACAACCCTCCAGATCCAGAGGAACCTGCTCCCACCCAGTCCAGGTCTGTTCCTCCACCCCAGGTGATGTCCCTCCCATTCCAAGGCTTTCCACAGCCCCTCACCTACCAGGGTACGGCTACCAGGAGGTCCAGCAGCACAGGCAGCAGCCCTTCCCAGTCCAGACACAGAGTCATTGGATGACACTGTTGCCACCAGTTCCACTGATGCCACCGATGCCACCCATGACACTGATGCCACCCACGCCACCGATGCCACCAACGTCAGTCCTCACCCAGCTGCAGACAAGACAGCCCCACTACACTGCTCCTTCCTCCACCCCACAGCCAAGCCCAGCCTCAGTACATCTGTTGTCGGTACTGGGACTGACAACCCATGGCATGGAGGAAGGAGCTCTCAACATCATGGGTCTGAGCCAGCTATCCGAGAGCTTTCTCAACACACCGTCACCTATTGTCCTCTCGGGGCCAGGCACCCCAATGGCGCTTCAGATAAGCACTCCAGCTCCAGCCACCTCCACAGCACCTGGACCCTTCACCCCTGAGACTGGGCACACCTCCGAGTGACCAAGAGGAGTGCCAGAGACTGGCTGGCTGGCTACCTGTGGACTTTATTTGGACACTTGACTTGGGTCATTTTTGTTTTACAGCTTGTTGTTAATAAAGTCTATCTTTGATTCACACACTTGCTTCATTTCTTTTTTTTTAATAAAGTCTTGGTGGAAACTTTTAGAAATGGTTGAAGCCTTTGCATGCTTGTGGGATGGGTTAAGATAGCAGTGGGGTGGGCAGGTATACCTGTGGGATGGGTAATAGCTGTGGGATAGATAAACCTCCAGTGTAAGCATAGTGGGACTGTATGGTCCACCCTCCCAGGTGCCACACCTATGGCCCTTTATTATCAATAATAATGTAATAATCATCCACACATGTCAACACAAACACAACTCTTTATTAAATGCCCTGTTCATTGTAGGCCCACCCAACATACATGGCCCAATCTCATCAGTGTGATGAGACAGGCTGAAGGAAGCATCCATTAATCATCTACCATTCTGTCTTGCCACTCCACCGCTCCAGTTGGGGAGTTGCACCAGTGTTTCAGGAGGTTGTGCTGCTTCTTCCCTTCACATGTGGCTCTGTTGGGGCCTTGCACATCCTGAGTGTCTATTAGGTTTCGCCCTTGCCTCCATTCCCCAGGCTCCATGTCCCCATTGCCTTGTTGGAGTTCCATGAGCCTGTTCTGCAACACTGGGTAGCGGGTGTGCATGAGATTGTGCAGGATGCAGCAAGCTTCCACGATCCTCCTCATGGTCTCTGGGCAATGCTGCATGGTGGTGAGAAGTACCTGGAACCTGTTGGCCAGGATGCCAAAGGCGTTCTCCACCACTCACCTTGCCCTGGACAGCCTGTAGTTGAAGATCATCTCTTCATGGGTGAGGAATCTGGAGGTGTAGGGCTTCATGAGGTAGGTTCTGAGGGAGAAGGTGTCATCCCCCATGATGAAGTAGGGCACATCTTGCGTGTCATTGGGCAGGGGGTCTGGATCTGGTAAGCCCATGATGAGGTTGCATTCCAGCCCCTCCTTGAGGTCACTGGCATTGTATACCTGATGCCTGAAGCATCGATGTACATGAACCTGTAGTCAGCATCGACCATCGCGAAGAGGATGATGCTGAAGAAGCCATTGTAGTTGAAATAAGTGGACCCCAATTTGGCTGGAGCTTTGCAGGCCACGTGCTTGCCATCTATGGCTCCAACGGTGTGTTGGAAGTTCCACCTGTGATACCACTGCTCTGCAACTTTCTTCCATCCTTCTTCAGTGGTGGGGCACTGGAGGAACTCCTCCATGTATTCTTCGATGATGGCCTGCACCACTTCTCTGACCACAATGCTGATGGTGTTGTGTGGCACCCTCCAGCCGTACTCCATGCTCCTGTAGGTGGTCTCTGAGGCCAGGTGGCGCAGAGTGAGTGCCACCTTGAGCCCAGGTTCCAGGCTGGGCTGGAAGTTGGTGCTCGGCTTGGTCAACCTGGGTGTCAGCTGCCGCACAACTTGGTCAAGCATGGCTGGAGGCATCCTTATGAAGTTCTGGAATGCACGAGTGTCTTCGTTCCTGAGCTCCACCATCAGCTTGTTGTACAGTCTGTATTCTGCTCTTCTCCTGATCCATCTTCGGACCCAGACGCTTCTTGGCTGCCTCTTTTTCTTCCCGTAGTAGAGTTGAAAGAGCCTGTAGATGGCTTCGCACTGTTGCAGAACGATGGTGGCTGCCAAAAGGACTTTGTTCCGATCCACGGTGGACATGACTGGATGCTGTGGAAGAGGAAGAGTCAGATGAAGGCTGCAGAGGTCTGCACCGCTGGTCTGCTGGTCTGAATGTGAGATCCAGATGAGTTGCTCCCCTTTTTATAGGCAGTATAGGTTTTCCACTAGGTGTCCCTTTGCATACTCTAGGCATCCTCTAGACATCCTTAATATCCAAGATAGGTCCCCTTTGCGAACGTTTTTTTTGTTTTAAATGCTTTGTTTCCATGCTGCATCCTCTAGGCATTCGTTCTGCATCCATTCTGCATCCGTTCCGCTTCCTCCCTGCATCCGTTTACCGCTGGAGCAGATGGAGTTGCACGGATGTGAAGCGGATGCCTAGCGGATATAGCGGATACGTAACGGATGCAGAATGGATGCCTAGTGGATGCCTAGCGGATGCAGAACGGACGCATTGGATACATTTTCCTCTCAAAAGTTTTGAGCAGTTCAAAACTTTCTGAGCGGATGAAACGTCAATAAACGGATGCTGGATGGATAGAGAGGATGAAAAATGGAGGCAGTGAGTACAGAACAGATACATCGCATTAATCAATGGATGATAAGTGTTTTCTTCCGTTTTACATCCTCTTTCCATCCGTTGGTGCAGTGTGACAGGGGCTTAAATTGAGGTTTTCTGTTGATAATGATTTCACTATGAAGACTGAGGAAGGATAAGCTTCACTTTGGATACTGTTTATTTTTCCCCCACTCCAGTTCGTAATTCTTTTTGGTGGGGGATAAATAAAAAAATACCTATTTCATTCATTTTTTCATTTAGTTATCATTTTTGTTGGCTGTCCATCTCACCATGAGATAACTCTGGGTGGCTTACAATAATTTAATTTATATTAATCTATCTACTTCTTTAAATTTGTTTTTTTGTAAAGAATAAGGTATGAGACATTAAGAGTAAGAAAAACTTTCTACATTCTCCTTTGTAGGATAAAATCAGCCAAAAAAAGACGGTCTTAGCTGGGCTAAAAAATTTTTCTGAATTTTTAGAAAAAAAATATTCAACTATCAATATAAAAAACTGAGGTAAATTGAACTTATTTTTGACCATATAAAACTGAAAACTCTGTGCATAGAGAAAGGAATGGCTGGAAATGTAGGAATCAGTCATTTCTTCAATGTTTTCATTCTTGAGCAAGCTAACAGCTGGTTCAACAATCATACTGAAGAATATAGAAGAAGTCGATTTCTTTATAATTTATTAACAGATAAATAAAATAATTTATTAACATACAAACAGATTACATCTCCTCATCTTTTCATGAAAAATATATTCCACTTCAAGTAATGCAGCCAAAATAGAATGAAATTGTCCAAGGAAAGATTAAGGATTCTTCGATTTCTGGTTTGTTTTATCTTATGTTGAAACTACATAACTATTCACAGGGCAAAGTGCTTGGTTCTTTTCAAGTTTAATTCCTGCAATCAACAAAAGTCAAGTAATTAAGTAAGTAGTCAAAGGGATTGCTTATCTATAGAACTGTCTCCAATGACATAAGGTGGCATAAGGTGAAAAAGATATAGTCAGACCAGGTATATGAATTTGATCTATTCATATTTTTAAAACAAAGGGTTAAGCACCCCCCCCCCAATCTTTAAAAGGACAGGACAAACTGTCAGCCACAAAATTACAAAAGCTCAGTAAAGTAACATCACTGTTGGAAGACTAGAAAGAGCAGGTTAGGGACAAACTATCTTGAAGAAAATCTGTCCATGTGGTTGCTAAGAGAGGACAAATCTTGATGACACATGATCCTTAAAAACATTTAACACCTTATGGATCAGACTGGGAACTGATTTCTTACAATGGGAAGGTAAATGATTCCTCAGAAGGTTGCACATTGTATGCATAGTTGGGGAACCCATAATGAAGGAGTGATGCTATCCCACCAATGATGTATTTGCCTTCCTGGTGCCATTCATGTGGAACAGACACTGCAGAAGTTTCCGTGCATTTAATGGTTTCTACTGGAAAGGTTATCTGGGAAGTCAGCAGTAGGACAACATTCAACCATACTTTAGCCCTTGTAACCCTGCAGGCAAACATCTGTCTGCATTTTCTCTCTCTCCAGGTAACCCGAAGCACCATTCCTGTGGTCAATTCATCCCAACAGTTTTGATGGAGCTGTAACTGCCAGGAAGAGAGTTCTTATGATTACAAAGTTACGCTTTGAATATTGACTGATCCTCTGAAGCCTCCCTTATGCAAACCTGCTCATAATTCAGATAGAGAAGGTTCCTACTGACACCCAAATTTAACCTTATGCACGAATGGAAGTGTGGATATTTTTTCTGTTTTTGATTCTGCTGATTGCTGTTGTTCTCCACTGCAATTTTCAGATCTCCAGAGAGTTAACTCATGACATTAATTACAATATTTGTGATAAGTAGGGCAAAGGTAAAGGGGTAATATTAAGAATAATCTTGCAGAAATGAAAATCTTTGTAATGTTGAAACAACTTGTTCTGGATTATTGCAATTCCTTAAATTTGGGATGATATAGATCTTGACAGAGGGGACAAGGCAGTGCGTTAGTCCTTATGGGATGGACAAAAATAAGGAAAGTGTGAGATGGCCATGGCCTATACTGGTAGAAGATTAAATAAGCGATCACAAGTATCTGAATTGTAGCCAGATGCTCCCAGCTAACCAGTATAATTTGTACAGCTATACTTTATACTGGTTAGTATATTATACTAACCAGTATAATTTGTACTGTTAGAATTATCATCCCTTAGTTTGTTTCTTGTTCAGATTAACATACCAGATATTGCATTTCAAAGTTCAAAAGTTTTATGTAGCACACAAGGCTAAAACATTGAGTTTGGAGTCTGCCAGCTTTCCAATATCTAAGTGGTTGCCACAAAGAAGATGGGGGTCAACTTACTCTCCAAAGTACTTGAAGGCAGAACATGAAGCAATGGGGAGACACTAATTAAGGAGAGAACCAACCTAGAACTAAGAAGAAATTTCCTGGCAGTGAAAATAATCAGTGGAACAATTAATCAGTGAAATTAGTAGATTATGTTTATACCTCAAATTTTCAAGTTATGTTTTCCTAATTAGGACTAGCCTAATTTCTTATGTCCTAATTGGCATATTTTAATTTCTTATTGCTGTGAGAGTAACATTTGCCTTGCATTCCTTTCTAAACTATGAACAAAATTCTCTTGTTTATAAAATGGGATTAGTTTAGCAGTTGGACTAACTAGTTTCTAACACTGTTCACTTCTTATCTATGTTATGTGATAGTCTTGCTTCTCTGCAAAGCATAAACTTCCCATCTAAAATGGCACCATTCCTGCCTCTCCAACAATTATCTTCCAACCCAAGACATCATGATATAGTTGCAATGAAGCAGGAAGGTTCCTGGCCAGTGGACAAAATTTGCTACAAGTTCAGCTGAACCGGTAGTAAAAAAAGCCTCTGAAGATCAGCTGAAAAAGAAATAAGAGAAAAGCACAGTATCTGCCCTCCTCCCCACCCCTGTGCTTCTTCATTTTCCTACAAGATGAAATGTAAGAGTTCTCACACTAACCACTTATGAAGGGTCCAAAGAATTTCCTTTCAGGCTTGATATTGAAATATTTCAAACCAATGACTTAAGATAGTCAGATATTATTAAACTGTTTTGTATATATTGATCATCAGATGTCATGATCTATATTAATAAAACGTGTTTATTAAGAGAGTCAAATTTATGAAAAATACCACTAAGGTGGATTTGCTTAATATTGATAAAAAAAACACCTCTGCATGGGAGGAGGGGAGAAGAATAACCCAAAGAGGCACAACAACTTTCATTTTAATGCATATTCCTCATTGTGTACCTGCTTACTGTCTGGTAATACCTTATCAATCTTGCCACACTGCAAGTGGGAAGGAAGGAAAAAGAACATGTCACACTGGACAACTGTAATGGCAATCATATGACATAAATGATGCAAAGGTAATAAATGGAGGTATTGGTTGTAAAGTTATTTTTTCAGCACTGTTGTACATAAAAATAAGGCAATTGCTGAGTGAGGATAATCATATCTCTATTTTTCCATGGATTAATTATTCCCTTGTGTTGAGCTCAGTCCTGAAAAATAAATGTTACATTCCTCCCAAAGAAATACCAGCATCTGTGATGAAAAAAATTCAAATTTATACATACTTTATTTGTAGATTAGAGCTGAACTTGAAGACAAGATCAAATACACCATCAGTTTGGAGTCATTAAACTCTCATTAGAGACCAAATTCTACACATACATCCTTGAAATTCATTGACTCCTATCTAGTGCCAATTTGCTCTGATCAGATTAGATTCTTGTGAACAGGTAGCATGAAATAAACTTGAAATTTTTGTGAACTCTATTCTGGCTCCTGATTTCCTGAGCTTGAGATTATTAGTTATATGGATAAAATATTTCCTAATGATCTACTCTAGTACTAATTGGGCTTGGACAGGAATATCCAATTATTTTGACTTTTGAAGACAGCAAAGTCCACATTTGGATAGAGAGTGTCAATAGTTTGAAGGAGGGGTAATAGAGAACCAGTCTATAATACAGCTGTTGAAGCAATGCCAAGATTTCACAACCAATTGCACTCTGATTCAGGTGAAGGTGAGGTCGCAGATAAACTTCTAAGAGGCCTTTAGAGCACTGAGTGCTACCTACCAGAGAACAGTAAAGAAGTACAATCCTTCCACCCCCCCTCCCACAATCCTATCACAAGCTATCCTTCCATCATTCCTCTTCCACCCAATCTCAACTGTCAGTACCTATTCTTCCATCCTCCTTCACCATCACAACTGATGAAATTTCTTGGATGAGAAATGAAACATTTTCTTTTCTTTTCATCAAGGAAAAAACAATCCTGTTGTCTTTTGAAAGACCACATTTCAGATTTAGTCTTTATCCTTTATTATTTCTTATGTAATAAATGCTCTCCAGTGTTGAGTTCAGGTCTCCATATAGGTTTTGGGGGTGAATATGCATCCCAGTAAACCAGCACTGGAAAACAGGATAGAAAAGATCTCCATGGCCACCATGTACTTCCCTTTGGTGCTCAAGTAGGTGGGGATAAAAGTCAGCCAAACGCTGCAGGAAACCAACATACTGAAGTGATGAACTTGGCTTCATCAAAACTCTCTGGCAACTTCCTCACTAGGAAGGCCACAGTGAAGCTGAAAAGAGCTAAGAGGCCCATGTGCCCAAGACACAGTAAAAAATGGTGATGGAATCTTCATGACATTTGACTATGATTTCTCCAAAGACTGTCTCCATGTACAAATCTTGAAATAGAGGAGAACTACTCAGCCAGATGGCATAAATACCTGCTTGAATTAAGGAGCTAAACCAGATAATAGAATAGGCCAACTTTTGCCCTAGCCATTTACGGAATTTGCTTCCTGGCTTTGAGGCTAGGAAAGCTGCAACAACAGTGATGGTTTCAGCCAAAACAGAAGAAATAGCAACAGAGAAGATGATTCCAAATGTCATTTGTCGGAGGAGGCAGTTGACTTATTTGGCTGTCCAATGAACATAATTGAACAAAGGAAACAAATGAGGAGAGAGATAAGGAGAACATTGGTGAGGTTATGATTGTTGGCTTTGACAATAAGAGTATTCCTTTGCTAAATGAATATTGCAAGGACAAGACCTATAGTAAGAGAGAAAAAATGACCTAAAGCAGCAAAAGTAATGCCCAAAGATTCTTCAAAAACCAGAAAGTTCAGTGTCTTAGAAATACATTGTATGTGAGCTTCATTTGGAAAATGATCCTTGGTGCAACTCTTACAATTTTCCATGCCTGGAAATTGAAGAAGATAAAGCCCATGTCAAACTGCACCAATGGATGCAAAGAGGATGTAAAACAGACAAAAAAGCTTGCCATCCATTGGAAAA
Source organism: Laticauda colubrina (assembly GCA_015471245.1). Taxonomy (NCBI): domain Eukaryota; kingdom Metazoa; phylum Chordata; class Lepidosauria; order Squamata; family Elapidae; genus Laticauda; species Laticauda colubrina. Next base: position 3,734,251 of record BLBF01000101.1, read on the forward strand.
CGCGATGCATCCGTTGTGTACTCACTGCGTACGTCTTTCATACGCTCTATCCATCAAACATCCATCTACTGCTATTTCATCCGCTCAAAAAGTTTTCAGCTGCACAAAACTTTTTGAGCGGATGAACTTTCTACCATGTATGATGTACATCCCCAACACATACGGGAAACAAACGTTCTACGTCTGTTGTCATCCGTTACACATCCGCTGTATCCTCTCGGCATCCTCTGGACATCCCCTCAACTCACATCCACTGCAGCTGAAAGCGGAAAGAGGGAGGAAGCAAAAGGTACACGGAACGTCCACACAGCGTTAGTAGCACGGAAATAGAAAGGATGTAAGCAGATGCATCTCGTATATAAATCATTAAAATGGACAAAACGTTTGTATATGGGACGTATCTTGGATATTTAGGATGTCTGGAGTATGCCTAGAGTATGTGGAAGGACACCTAGTGGAAAACCGATATTTCCTGTAAAAAGGGGGAGGAAATCACCTGGATCTCAGTATGAGTCCAGCAGCCATGGTGTACAGACCTCTTCACCCTTGGTCTTGCTCTTCGACATCATCCACTGATCTCCACCATGGATCATCACACACTCCTTATGGTAACTGCCATCATTCAACACCAGAACCAAGCCCTGTTCAGAATGTTTCACCTTTTCTACACAAGGAAAAGAAGGAGATGTCCAAGAGGTGTGTGGGTGCGATGATGGATCGGGAGAAGAGTGGAGTTTGGACTGTATGACAAGCTGATGGTGGAGCTGAGGAATGAAGACACTCATGCATTCCAGCACTTCATGAGGATGCCACCAGTCATGTTTGACAAAATTGTTGAGCGTCTGAGACCCAGGTTGACCAAGCTGAGCACCAACTTCCATTCCAACCTGGACCCTGGACTGAAGGTGGCACTGAGTCTGTGCCAGCTGGCCTCTGGAACCACATACAGAAACATGCAGTATGCCTGGAGGGTGCCACACAACACCATCAGCAAAGTGGTCAGAGAAGTGGTGCAGGCCATCATCGAAGAATACGTGGAGGAGCTCCTCCAGTGTCCCACCACTGAAGAAGGCTGGAGGAAAGTTGCAGAAGAGTGGTATCAGAGGTGGAACTTTCCCCACACCGTTGGAGCCATAGATGGGAAGCACATGGCCTGCAAAGCTCCAGACAACTCAGGGTCCTCTTATCACAACTACAAAGGCTTCTTCAGTATCATCCACTTTGCCATGGTTGATGCTGACTACAAGTTCATGTACATCGATGCTTCAGGCAATGGGTCAGCTTCAGATAGCCAGGTATACAACACCAGTGACCTCAAGGATGGACTGGAACGCAACCTCATCATGGGTTTTCCAGATCCAGACCCCCTACCCAATGACACACAAGATGTGCCCTACTTCATCATGGGGGATGACACCTTCTCCCTCAGAACCTACCTCATGAAGCCCTACACTTCAAGATACCTCACCCGTGAAGAGAGGATATTCAACTACAGGCTGTCCAGGGCAAGATGGGTGGTGGAGAATGCCTTTGGCATCCTGGCCAACAGGTTCCAGGTACTTCTCACCACCATGCAGCATCACCCAGGGACTGTGAGAAGCATCGTGGAAGATTGCTGCATCCTGCACAATCTCATGTGCACCCGCTACCCAGTGTTGCAGAACAGGCTTGTGGACCATCAACAAGGCAATGGGAACATGGAGCCTGGTGAATGGAGGCAAGGACAAAACCTTGCCTCCAAGAGATACTGTGGATGTGCAAGGCCCCAACAGAGCTTCACATGAAGGGAAGAAGCAGCGCAACCTCCTGAAACACTGGTGCAACTCCCCAGCTGGAGCAGTGGAGTGGCAAGACAGGATGGTAGATGTTTAATGGATGTTTCCTTGAGCCTGTCTCATAACACTGATGAGATTGTGCCATGTAGGTTGAGTGGCCCTACAATGAATAGGGTATTAATAAAGAGCTTTGTTTATTTTGAAATGTGTTGATCAATGAATAAATTGTTATTGATAACAAAGATCCATATGTGTGGCAGGTGGGAGGGTGGACCATACAGTCCCACTATGCTTGCACTGGAGGTTTATCAATCCCACAGCTATCCTTACCCATCCCACAACTATCCTTACCCATCCTACAACTATCCTTACCTATCCCACAAGCATGCAAAGGCTTAACCATTTTTTCAAAGTTTTCATCAACACTTTATTAAGTAACTAAAATGAACCAAGTGTGTGAAGCAAAGATAACCTTTATTAATAACTGTCTTTAGTAAACTGAATGACTTTATTAAAAAAGCAAAATGAACCAAGTAAAGTGTCTTAAGCAAAGATAAAGTGAACAGGTAACAAACAACTCAGTCTCTGGCACTATTCTCAGTCACTCTGAGGCATGTCCATGGTCTCAGCTGACGTGGAAGGGCTGTGACATCACCTGGGGTGGAGAAGCAGTCCTGGACTGGGTCAGAGCAGGTTCAGCTGGGCCTGGAGGTGGTGCAGCAGTGCTGTGATGTTCTCCTTCATCACCTGGTACTGGGCCTCGGGCAGGTCCATGAGGGTCTGGCTCACGTACGTGATGAAGGATTTGCGGTTCGAGGATGGTATGTCACTGCGGACCAGCTGAGAGAGAAGATCTGTGCTGGTTTTGATTGTGTCCCTGATCTCCAAGAGGACAGTGTGGCTCTGGCCCTCCAGTCTGCCTCTCTGCCTGCTTTCTGTGGAGGTGGAGCTGGGTGTGGGTGTGGGTTGGTCTCTGGTGTCAGCATCCTCTCCTTGCTCCCACTTTGTCAGGGGGTCCTCCACACGCTCTGCCATGGGGAGTGCAGCTGTCGAGGGGATCTCCATCGTGGGACACTCTACAGATACCTGCCTGGACACAGGAGCTGACTCTTGGCCAGAAGAGGACTGGCTCTCTTTGGGTTGCCTGAGAGAGAGGGTAGACAGAGGGGCTGCTCCTTGGTAGAAGATCTCACCCTCCAAGAAGCTGCACTTGGCCATCACGTAGGTCTCCTGGTCGGTGAGCTTGACCACGGCCTGGCCAGACTTCTTGAGGTGCAGCTTCCCGTACCAGGTGTGCATGTACTTCCACCACCTGAGAAGGACCTCCAAAGTGTAGCCCAGGCTCTCCGCCTTCTCTCTCCAACCCGCCTGCTTCCCCTTGGTGTCTCGATAGAGCCTGTGTCCCTTCCGCCAGAGGTACTCGTTCTCCCTCAGCCATTCGAGCACCTCATCCTCATGTTCCTCTTCAATGGAGTCCTGGCTCCTCTCCCTATCGCGCGATTGCCAATTCCTTCCTCTGGCAGGGCCTTCTGGGCCCTCATCAGAAGGGCTTTGAGGTTCTAGGGGCTGGTCCACCACACCAGCAGCAGCAGAAGCAGCAACAACAGAAGCAGCAAAAACAGCACCACCACCACCAGCAGCAGCAGCACCACCAGCAGCACCAGCAGGACCACGAGCACCTGCAGCACCAGCAGCACCAGCAGCAGCACCAGCAGCACCAGCAGCACCAGCAGCACCAGCAGCACCAGGAGCACCAGCAGCACCAGCAGGACCAGCAGCTGCACCAGCAGAGTAAGCACCAGCAGAAGTACCAGCACTAGGAGCAGCCCCAGCAGAAGCCCCAGCAGCAGCAGAGTCAGCCCGAGCAGCAGAAGCCCGAGCAGAAGCAGAGTCAGCACCAGGGGGTGGGATGGTGGCCCTGTCCTTTATGCCAGGGCTGGCAGAAGATGGTACAGGCTTCCTCTTCTTCCCCTTGGTTGTTGGCTGGAGATGGTCTGGCAGCAGGTCTTTCCTCTGAATGGTGACCTGCTTGTGAGCTGCATCCCTTTATATCCGCGGGGCTGATACAATGCATCCTCCCTGCATGTACAGTGAATGCTTTGCATCCGCTAGGCATCCACTAGGCATCCGGTAGGCTTCCATGATGCATCCGCTGTATCCGCTCTGCATCCGCTCTGCATCTGCCCCTTCAACTGCACGTCCATTTCGCTGTGCTTCCCCGGAAGCCCTGTGGATGTGCCATCCGCTCCCATCCACTTCTATCCGCTAGGCTTCTGTGGAGCATCCACTTAACATCCTCACTACATCCTCTCCCCGTCCTTTACTTTCCATTTTTCTCTGCTCTATTTATGCAAATTTGGGGTACTTTTGAGAGCGGATAACAATGGATGGAACATTTTCTTGTCTGCTGTGTCCTTTTTACATACTTTTTGCATCCGTCGGCCTATGTGACAGGCCCTTTAAGCAATGACATGTGGTGAGACAGGCAACATGCTTTTTCTGTTGTAGCACCAGCCTTATGAAACAGATACCCTCAAGATCTGGAATGCCTTAACACGCTACCTTTGCAGAAGGGCATGAAGAATTGGATTTCCTCCAACTACTGATCAGTGTGGTTTTTATTGTGGGACAGTGATGATATTTTCATTATTGTGATGATTATTTGAACTTTGCTTTGCATTTTGTTGATAGAAGCTTAATTACATTGATGATTGCTGCTAGTTGTCCAGAGTTGTGCATGTAAGATGGACAGCCATATAAATTCTCTAAATCAACCAACCAGCCATTCAACCAATCAAACTCACTCACACAAACTCACAGAGAACAACTTTAGCCCCCTGATCTTTAACCTATTGAGATGATAAAAGATACCTACTACTATATACATGTGAATTGCATTCACTAACAATTTATAAGATGTCCCTTGTATATATGAATTGCTGTGATCAAGAAAACTAAACTGTTTCTACTCACTTCCAGGAGTGGGATGTTGCCTGTCCATCTGGATCCAGAACTGTCATAGATTCTTAGCTCTATTATTCTCCACCAACTTCTGTGGAAATTTCATGATGGCTGGCTGGAGAATTCTGGGAGTTAAAGTCCACACATCTTTCAGCAGAGTGTGATAAATTCTTGCTTCTATGGATCTGGTGCTTAGTGCCCGTCCTTATGTTGCTGTGATCAGTGCTGTCTACAAACACACACACACACAAACACACACACCACAGATGAACAATGACAGGAGCAAACTACAAAGTATGCCTCCAAGAATGCCAATACATCCTAATACAATCTTTATTTGCTTCTCTGGCTGGAAGAAATCTTTTGAAACACATCTGGGATGCTTTCCATCTCCAGACTCCATGGTAGTAAGCAGCAAATCCCTGCACTTGATTTCAGCAAAAAACAGATTTCTAAGCCCATTGCAAAAAAATGGAGCTGGGAGGGGCTGGGGGGGGGCAGGAGGGAAGGAGAGGAAATGACTCCTGTCATTGTCCTCATCCCTATTTCATAAATCAATCTGGCTATCAAAGTTACAAACTGCTTTGAGGAGAAATATCTCCAATCTCTCTCCACCCCTAAAGTCCTTCCCTTTGCCCTTAGGTGCAAGATGAACTTCAGGAACAAAGCTTGGTCAGGGTGCTCCAGGAGAGTGCAGCCTATTTCTTCCCAGGCTCCCACTCATCATTTCTCTTCCTTTCCACCCACTCTGGGGCCAAAACCTCCAAAAGTGACCTCCTGAACTGCCAGGCTGTTGTAACAGTTGATTTCAATATTGTCCAGCAGCTGCCTCTGCTTATCCGAGAGTTTGCCCAGGCTGGTAGCCCCTGCAGAGGAGGCAGTCGAAGTGGTACTCTTGCAGTTTTCCTGGGATAGCAACAGCCCCTACAGCTCCAGCAGTGCCCTGTGATACTTGTTGATGGCTTCCCAGCACTTCTCCTTATAGCACTGAGCACCTTGAATTCCAATGCTCTTGGATTAACTGCTCAGGCTCGGCAGCCAGAGAAGCAGCAGTGGGGCCAGGTGAGCAGGTGGCTTGCCTGGCCTTCCAGCCACCCATTTGCCTGGCTTGACTGCTGCTTCTCCAGCTGCCAAGCCTGAGCAGGAGAAAAAATGCCACCAGAACCCCAAGTGAGCTGCCAGCTCACCTGGCTTCCCAGCCACTAGCTCATCTTACATGACCACTGCTTCAATGGCTGCCAAGCCCAAGCAGTTGATCAAAGAGTGCTGGATTTCAAAAGCCAAGGAGCTCAATGCTACAAGGAGAAGAATTGCTGGGAAGTCATCGGCAAGAGGCCTGGAAGGGGTGAGGTAGGCCGGTTCACTGAACAGCACAAAAAGTTAGCTACCAGTTCAGGTGAACTGGTGTGAACTGACTGAATTCCACCACTGGATAGCACAGGGGTGTCCTACTCAATTTCATTTTTTAAATAAAAGTTTTATTGTTTTTTAAGACAAACATAGACAAACACAACGTAAAAACATCAAGCTATCTTCCATATATATATATATGTGCTGTTTAGCTTCCTTCGGGTATTATCCCACGT
>BLBF01000101.1:3764454-3785429 GCA_015471245.1 Laticauda colubrina
TCCTCTCCTCTCCTCTCCTCTCCTCTCCTCTCCTCTCTCTCCCTCTCTTCTCTTCTTGCCCCCTCTCTGAGTGTGTGTGTTTGTTTGTGTGTGTGTCTGTGTGTCTGTGTATCTCTATGTGTCTCTGTCTCTGTCATTCTCCTGTCAGAGTCTGAATCTGAGGAGGAAAGCAAACAAATGGCATGGAGTGGGAATGTGGCTCCGTTGGCTGTGGAAGAAACTGGGGAATGGCAAAGTCTGGCTGGGCAGAGCAGGGGCATGGTAGAACAAGGGACACGGAGTTCAGAGGATTATCCAAGCCCACTCCCCCTTCATCCTATGGCATGCATCCATTGTGTACTCATTGCATATGTGTTTCCTACGCTCTATCCATCGAGCATCCGTCCACTGTGATTTCATTAATGCAAAAAGTTTTGAGCTGCACAAAACTTTTAGAATGGATGAACTTTCCACTGTGTACGATGTAAATCCACAACATATATGAGCAACAAACATTCCATGTCCGTTATCATCCATTAAACATCCGCTGTATCCTCTCTGCATCCTCTGGGCTTCCTCGCAACTCACATCTGCTGCAGCTGAAAATGGAAAGAGAGAGGAAAGAAAAGGTGCATGGAACGTCCATACATTGTTAGTAGCACGGAAATAGAAAAGATGTAAGTGTATGCATCTTGTATATAAAGTATTAAAAACAGATAAAGTGTTTGTATCTGGGATGTATCTCGTATATTTAGGATGTCTGGAGTATGTCTAGAGTATGTAGAAGGACACCTAGCGGATAACCAATATTTTCTATAAAAAGGGGGAGAAAATCATCTGGATCTCAGTATGAGTCGAGCAGCTGTGGTGTACAGACCTCATCACCCTTGGTCTTGGTCTTCAACATAATCAATTGTTCTCCACCATGGATGTTCAAAGAATCCATATGATAGATGCACTCATTCAACAGCAGAACCAAAACCAAAACCTACGTATCAAGTTTTAGAGAGAAGGAGAAGAAGGAAACGTCCAAGAGCTGTATGGGTCCAAGAATGAATTGTGAGAAGAATGGAGTTTGGACTGTATGATCAGTTGATGATGGAGTTGAGGAATGAAGACCCTCGTGCATTCCATCACTTCATGAGGATGCCACCAGCCATGTTTGATGAACATGTAGAGCGTCTGAGACCCAGGTTGACCAAGCCTAGCACCAACTTCCATCCCAATCTGGACCCTGGACTTTAGGTGGCACTGACTCTGTGGCACCTGGCCTGTGGAACCATATACAGAAACATGCAGTATGCCTGGAGAGTGCCACACAACAGCATCAGCAAAGTGGTAAGAGAAGTGGTAGAGGCCATCAATGAAGAATACGTGGACAAGCTCCTCAGGTGCCTCACCACTGAACAAGGCTGGAGAAAACTTGCAGAAGAGTGGTATCAGAGGTAGAACTTTCCCCACACGATTGGAGCCATAGTTGGGAAGCACGTGGCCTGCAAAGCTCCAGCCAACCCAGGGTCCACTTATTACAACTACAAGGGCTTCTTTAGTATCATCCTCTTTGCCATGGTTGATGCTGACTACAAGTTCATCTACATTGATGCTTCAGGCAACGGGTCAGCTTCAGATGGCCAGATACACAACACAAGTGACCTCAAGGATGGGCTGGAACGAAACCTCATCATGGGTTTTCCAGCTCCAGACCCCCTACCCAATGACACACAAGATGTGCCCTACTTCATCATTGGTGATGACGCGTTCTCCCTCAGAACCTATCTCATGAAGCCGTACAGTTCAAGATACCTCATCCATGAAGAGAGGATCTTCAATTACAGGCTATACAGGGCAAGATGGGTGGTGGAGAATGCCTTCGGCATCCTGGCCTCAGGTTCCAGATACTTCTCACCATCATGCAGCATGACCCAGAGACTTTGAGGAGCATCGTGGAAGCTTGCTGCATCCTGCACAATCTCATGTGCTCCCGCTACCCAGTGTTGCAGAACAGACTTGTCAACTGTCAACAAGGGAATGGGGACATGGAGCCGGGTGAATGGAGGCAAGGACATAAACTGATGGACGCTGTGGATGTACAAGGCCCCAACAGAGCTTCACGTGAAGGGAAGAAGCAGCGCAACCTCCTGAGACACTGGTGCAACTCCCCAGCTGGATCAGTGGAGTGGCAAGACAGGATGATAGATAATTAATGGATGCTTCCTTGAGACCGTTGCATAACACTGATGAGATTGTGCCATAACAACACTGCATTACTATGCTGTTGTATACTTAATGAAATGAACTAATGTACTAATGAAATGTATGTTGAATAGTCCTACAATGAATAGGGCATTAATAAACAGCTTTGTTTATTTTAAAATGTGTTGATCACTGAATAATTTGTTATTGATAATAAAAGTCCATATGTGCGGCAGCTGGGATGGTGGACCATACAGTCCCACTATGGTTGCACTACAAGCATAAGTCTGATGGTTTATCTGTCGCACAACTATCCTTATCTATCCCACAAGCATGCAAAGGTTTATCCATTTTTTCAAAGTTTTTACCAACACTTTATTAAGTAAACAAACTTTATTAAGTTTATTAAGTAAACTTTATTACTTTATAATTAAGCAAAATTAATTAGGTAAACTTTATTAAGTTCATTAAGTAAACATAAACTTTATTAAGTTTATTAAGTAAACTTTATTACTTTATTCAGTAAACAGCTCAGTCTCTCAAACTATTCTGAGTCACTCTGAGTCATGTCCATGGTCTCAGCTGTGAAGCGTAAGGCAGTGACTGTGGATGTGGTGTGGCTTGAGTGCTGGTCTGATGCGGCATTGGGGTGCTTGGCCTCGAGGGTACAGCAGGTGGTAGTGTGTTCAGGATGCTATCCGAAAACTGACTCAGTCCCGTGAGGTTGAGAGGCCCTTCATCAGGGACTTGAGATGTCAGGCTCAACATGATGAGAGATTGTCCATTGATGGGCTTGGCTCTGGGGTGGAGGAAGGGTTGGGATGAGTGTTGTGGGGCTGTCTGGTCTGCAGCTGGGTGAGGAATGGCGTCTGTGATGTCCGATGAACCTGGGCCTGGACTGGAAAGTTATGCTTCTGCTGCAGGAAGTCCTGGTAGTCGTAGCCTTGGTGGGTGAGGGGCTGTTGAAAGCCGTGGAAGGGATGTGACATCACCTGGGGTGGAGGAGCAGACCTGGACTGGGTAGGACCAGCTTCAACTGGGTCGTGAGGTTTGTGGAGAAGTGCTGTGATCTTCTGCTTCATCACCTGGTACTTGGCCTCGGGCAGGTCCCTCAGGTTCTGGCTCACATAGTTGATGAAGGGCCGAGGATGCTCTGTCCAAGTCAACCAGCAGAGAGAGAAGTTCTGTGCTGGTTTTCATTGTCTGATGGTCTCCAACAGCACAGCTGCTCTCCAACAGCACACTGTGGTCCTGGCCCTCCAGTCTGCCTCTCTGCCTGCGTCCTCTAGAGCTGCTGCTGGTAGTGGGTTGGCTTCTGGTGGCTGCCACTTGTTCCTCCATTTGTGACAGCAGGGCGTCATCCTCCATGGGATCCTCCAAGTTTTCAAGCATGGGGAGTGCAGCTGTCGAGGGGGTCTCTGCTATGGGATCCTCTGAAGACACCTGTCTGGACAGGGTAGCTGGCTCCTGGCTGGAAGAGGACTGGCTGTCTGTGGGCTGTCTGAGGGAGAGGGATCTCAGAGGGATGTTCCTCGGTGGCAGATCTCACCCTCCAGGAAACTGCACTTGGCCATGCCGTACTTCTCCCGGTCAGTGAGCTTGAGGATGGCCTGTCCGGATTTCTTGAGGTGTAGCTTTCCGTACCAGAAGTACACCATCTTAGGAGTTCTTCTGCAGTGTAGCCCAGGCTCTCTACCTTGTCTCTCCAAGCTGTCTGCTTCTTCTTGGTGTCCCGATACAGTCTGTGACCCTTTCTCCACAGGTACTCGTTCTCCCTCAGCCATTCCAGCACATCGTCCTCATGCTCCTTGGAATTGGTATATTGTTTCATCTCTCCCTTCTTCTTCTTCCCTTGCCTCTTCCTCCCTCTGGCACGGGCTTCAGCAGGACCTTCATGGGCTTGAGCATTAGGGCCTTCAGGGGCTTGAGCATCAGGGCCTTCAGCAGCAGGGCTTTGAGGGGCTTTAGGGCCTTGGGGCTGGTCCACCACAGCAGCAGCAGCTTTACCATCAGAGTCAGTGCCATGGGGGTGGGATGCTGGTTCTGGCCTTCTTCACCTTGCCAGGGCTTGAACAAGTAGACAAGGACTTCCTCTTCTTGCCTGATTGATGAACCATGGTGTTCCTGCAAGATGTATCAGCCAGCACGTCTTTCCACTTTATACTGACTGCGTGCGTTCTGCATCCCTTTATATCTGCGGACCGGATGCAATTCATACCCCGCAGTGAATGCTTTGCAACCGATATCCATCCGCATGGCATCCCCTTTGTTTCCATTAGGTATACGTGATGCATCTGCTTCATCCGCTATGCGTCCGCTCTTTCCGCTATGCATCCACTTCGTAATTATCCCCTGTAACCCCTTTGGAGCTGTCATCCCCTTCCATCCACTTTCATCCGCTAGGCTTCCAATGAACATCCGTTTAACATCCCCACTATATACTACCCATGTCCGTTCTTTTCCATTCTGTTTACGCAAATTTTCACCAATTTTTGGAGAGGATAAAAACGCTCCAAAATTTTGCTCATCCGCTGTGTCCTTTATGCATACATTTTGTGTCCATTGGCCAGTGGGACCTTGCTCTTAGCTAGAGATGGGAAGAGAGTTTAAAAAATGCTGAGTGCAGCAGCTGCTGGGAGCAAACGTGATTTATCTGGTATTGACTTTGGTTATCTAGTGTTCCTGGCATCCTCCTAACTGTGTTGAGTTATTGCTATGCCTTCACATCTGGAATTCTTGCTCCTGTCCTGCTGGACTAATTACCTCATTTTGCATTGATTGGACTTTTAGTTACAGTTTTTGTTGATCATGTTTTGGACTTGATTCTCGGCAGCCAAAGGCTGTTCCTGGGAGAGTTCTTAACCAACTAGAAGGTAACCAGGATGTTGGAGGCAAAGTTGGAGCTAATAAAGAGACTTGTTCTGATTATCTGACTCTGTTGTCTTTGGGCCATGCCCTGGGTTATCACAATCTCTGTCTCTGTCTCCCCTCTCTCTTTCTTTGTCTCTGTCTCTCTGTCTCTCTCTCATCTATCTATCTACTTTTAAAACACCCATCTTCCTCTCAGAGTCCTTATTATTGTTATGGTACTTGAGTGAATCCATGATACCACTGGATTTTGTCTTGATGAATATGGAATATTCCTCCTTGTGGATCTATTTCTCCAACTGTGATGTTGGTATAGGAATTATTTGGGAAAGTAACCAAGTTTACAATATCCAATCCAGCCTCTAATGCTCTATCTTCATTTAATTTAATTTCATCTCCAGCATTATTGTTGAAAGAAATTCTCTACAGAAATGAATGGAGCTTCCAGAAGAAAAAGTATAAGGGTTCAAAGGAAATAGATTAGCCTTCAAAATGGCTTCAAACAATCCCACTTTTAAAGTTTGGAGTCTTTCTTCCCAGGGGATAAAGAAGTAAAGAGGAGTGAAACAGTCTAGTTGTTATATTGGACCTTATGGACTAAAATATCTTTTAGTACACATTGATTTTTTTCCAGTGACAATTAGAAAGGTATTTGGAAAAGAGCAACAAGAGGCTTTGGCAAGAAAATTTATTGCAGAGAAGTAGAAAAATAGAAGTATGTTAAAGGCCCGTTTTATTGATGTGGAAGGAGGAAAAAGCTGAGACATGTAAACAAAAGACAATACCTTCAATGGGTCAATATGTGTAATGTATTAATCTTGAAAAAAGATGAACACCAGTGATGTTAAGGTGGTCCACAATGATGCTGACTCATTAAGTCTTGCCACTCTGTAGTAACCTTGGAGAACAATTCAAAAGAGCATTGAAAAAGAGGAAATTTTACCTGCCAGGCTTCTACAATCTTTGATTGCTCTTGATCCCTGTTCTTTTGTATCTTCTGATGTGTCCTCACTGTTTTAGCAGCATGTAATGCTTGAGCCACAGCACAGATTGCATTATAGATACTGTAACTATGGCCAAGTATGCTGGTTTCAAAGAAGGGTGCAATAAGGTCTTCTAGTCTTTCCTCTCCAGTACATTCCTCATCTCGAGAAACACCATTATTTGAAAAACCAAAAAGCTTGGCTCCAGACATCTCTAATGAAGCCATCTTGATTTGCCCCAGATGGGGTGACAGCCTGTATAAATTGTTGGACACCTGGAAGTTCTCTTGTGCTAATTGAAAAGGAAACAGCCCCATGGAATGTTTGCATATCGACAGCCATTTGTAAGGAATATAATGTGAAATCATTTTGGGCCATTGTGATCCACATTTTTTTGTGTGGAAAATTTCTGTGAAGAATCAAAAGCCATTGGAAGAAAAAATTGGGTGTCTTTAGACTAGAAGCTAGCCATGAAAAACTATTTTCTCCATGTATAATCACTGAATTTGGTCAAACTAATGGCGACTTCAAATCTCAACAAATAAATGCTCTATCTTACATATTGGCAAAAGAAAATCAAAAAATAAAATACAAGCTGAATAGTCAATACCTTGTTGATGACAAAAACTTTGTCAAGGACTTGGGAGTACTCATCTCAAATGATGTAAGTGCTAGAGCCCACTGTAACTGTATAACCAAAAAGGCATGAAGAGTTGTTAACCTAAATCCTGCATAGCTTTTTCTCCAGTAATATCACTCTACTAACTAGAGCATATAAAACATTTACTAGACCAATACTTGAATACAGCTCATCAGTCTGGAACCCGCATTGCATATCTTATATTAATACAATTGAGAAAGTCCAGAAATATTTTATGAGAAGAATCCTCCACTCCTCTACTCATAGCAGAATATCTTAGGCCACCAGACTTGACATTTTACACCTAGACAGCCTAGAACTACCCTGCCTTCAGTTCGATCTAAGTATAGTATATAAAATTATATATTGCAATGTCCTACCTATAAATGAATACTTCAGCTTCAATCAAAACAATACAAGAGCACAAAATAGATACAAACTAAAAATAAACCACACCAAACTTGATTTCAGGAAATACTTGACTTCAGCAACAGAGTAGTCAATGTCTCGAATACTCTGTGGTTTTTTCCCCAAATCTTCAACATTAGACTGTCTATTACTGACCTCACCCCTTTCCCAAGAGGTTTGTAGGGGGCATACATAAGTGCACCAACGTGCCTACCATCCCTGTCCAATTGTTTCTTTTTTTCTTATTCGTATCCATTTCATGTATTTATAAGCAGATTTATACTTATACCTGTTATCTAATAATTATTTGATGAAATAAATAAATAAATAAAATTTGCTGTTTTCTCTGTGAACACAGTAATGTGCCTCAGATAACGTTCAACCAAGTCATATCCTTTGGAAGAATGTAAATTTCTGTCAACCCTTTTGGGGGAATTCAGAGCAGATTTTGTTTTGGGAGAGCATGGGCTCCAGAATTTGTATGAAACTTTTTCCATGTTTGTCATCTATAATGACCAGTCCAACCCATTTCCATCCAAAATACAGGAGGAGCTGGACTAAACCCTCATACTGGGGAGTTTCATCTGGGGCCATGCGATAAAAAGGTGGGGAACATGATTCATCATTTGCTGCCAATTGAAATGAGCCATATGAAATCTAAAAAAAAGAAAGGAGGAATGAAAGAAAGAGAATATGATATGATCTTTTCTGAATCTTTGTCTGTCTGTCTATCATCATTATCATCATCATTATCATCATCATCATCATCATCATCTTACATGTCTTTTTAGAAGATAACTTGAGTATTTGAATTTAAAGAATCAAATCTTTCAGTGCTTCCTATGTCAATATTTCTTTTATATGTCATCCTCCTTATCTTTAATATAAAACCCAGAAGTTTGTCCACATTATGCTTTAAGATTATGAATTGAAATCAGCAAGGCAGTTAATGATAGCTAGCATAAACCTGCAGATTCAAATAACTAAAATTCTGTATGTCTTGGTTCACCTTATGGAAAACCATGATATACCAAAGAGAGAGAAAGATGAATCAAAGTCCACCCTTTACCCTAATTTCTGAACTTCTCTTTACTCTACATTTTTTACATCTCTTTACTGATAAACCATCAAGTTGCTGCTTGAAGAGGAACTCAAAAAGAGACAATCTGTGTGATTTTCTTAATGTTGAGATCTTCAGTTGTGGCTCCAACCTGTGGCATCTTGAAAAGCTGCAAAATTTCTGCCATGTGTATGGTTGCTTCAGGACTCATCCCTCCAATGATTCCCATAACTTTCTTTTTAGTCCCACAGATATAGTTGGGGACAGTTTTATGCATCTTAAAAAGCAGATCCAGAGTGATACGATAGATTAGTGCATTGGAATAGCTATCATGGACGTGGAATCTGAGAGTGATGTTGGGCAAGATGCGAGGGTCTTTGTTGATTTCTTTCATGGCAAACACTAAAACTATATGTTGATAGAACTTGGTTACCACACTGTAAAAAAAACAACAACCTCTTTTTTCAAAGGAGAACTGCACCATGCATTACATGCTAATGAAGACAAACAATTTTCGAAGAAAACTATGCTATTGACAAGACAACTATGCTAATGTTCGCAGTTTTATTATTCAAGGTTCATATTCTATATTAAGTGGTTTGTTTGATTGTGTCCTTTAACAGATACTTAAACTGATAACCCAAAAAGGATGCGATGGATAAGTGATATATGCAGAAATGTTAAAGGACATGATTTAATAAAAGGTAATGCATTCCCTTGGAATAATTGGGGGAACCATGAAAAATTTTAGAGAAGGAAGACAGGATTACATTCTAGAAACATCTTACTTGTCACATAGAAGAGATCTACAGAAGAAATCTCATCTTTCCTGCATTGAAATATGAGAGAATAAATGTATTCTTGTTAAACTTTCCCTTCAAATTTTGGCCTTTCATTCAGTTCCATACTGTCCTTCCAAAGGAAGAGGACTTCCTTCCTGAGTAGAGTTGGATTAGAAGACCTACAAGTTCCCTCTCCACATTGTGATTCTGTGGTTCGGTTAAACCATTGATCTTATAATGAAAAGAATTACTGTAGAATCAGCTGAATTGTGTTCAGTGTTGTAAAAAAAATCAGCATTTTGCTCCTTGATAGAAAACAAAATAAGGGATAGTAAGAATCATTAATTATCCCAGAAGAAAACTCTGAAGAGAAGACAGGTTATTGAGTTGGAAGAAACAGAGTAGGTTCATTTTTAAAAAGATGAGAATCTGAAATTCATCTTACCTTCCATGGTGAACTCTTTCTGCTGTTAAAAGGAGATGATGAACAGAAGAAGCCATACTTCTTTTTGAAATAGGGCAGGTAAGACCCCAAACATCAAAGGTGGAAAGAAAATATTAGGATTAGATTAAAATAAGCCAAGGAAGCAATTCCTTACAATGGGAAGTCAACCAACTCCTCAGAAGGACGTTTATTGAAAGGAACACTTGGAGACATGTATTTAATATGAGACATCAATCCACCAATAAGAAGGTCTCCATTCTGATACCATTCCTATGGAATTTGAAAGGCTTCATCTCCAGTGCACTTAAGAGGCTATATCTTCATGGCCAATTCTGGAAAGAGTAAAATGGCAATAATCCCCAACATTCCTGCTGATTTGGCTCCTCCTGTATTCAAACAGGATACTATAGATAGTGAAAGAAATGCTGCCTTTGTTGAGATCTGTTATAAAAATATGCCATGCTTCATTCATTGATCTGATCCATTTTCTTCAGCCTCCCTTATGTCTGGTGTAAAGGACATAATTGTGTAAAGGACAGAATTGATCAATGAGTCTAATACTTAATTATTAGTCTCTTTTTTTCATTTGCAATTTAAAAGACCCCAGGCTATGAAACTTTAGCAGAATTTCAATGGTCTTGTATAATTATTCCAAGATGGTATATTTAACGAGTGTGGAGTAATGTAGCAGGTTTCACTTAGAGAAATATGGGAGAATCTGTCAGCTCTGGAACTGATCAGCATTGGCTGATCAACAGTGTAAAAAAAAATTAGCACAAAACTCACAAGAAATATATATTTATGCTATGTACAGCAAGTGGATATGAGATTTTGAGAACCCAAATTTATGGCAACAGTTCTCATGTTGATCCTGTCATGGCTGGGTAACACTTCAACCAGTCTGAGGAATGGATCTCAAGAGGGAACAATATCTTGGAGATTTATATATTTATTCTATGATTTGGCCCTGTTAATTCCTTTAGATGTATCTTGAGAGCCACTGGAGGATTGACCTGGTGACTTAATCATCATGTCTGTGATAACTGGGGAGATGGTGCTGGAATAAACATGTTTGTCAGCAGAGACCTTTTTCTGCTTGTTCTTGGGAATTGAGGAACTGCACTTGAGGTCTATAATTTGTCTGAGTGGTCTATTGCTCAGAGTTATAGAAACTCATACATTTGATAATGAATGCAACCATTTTATTACCACAATATGTAAAAGATTAGGAGACTAAATTTAGCTTCTTTGGGTGTTTGTATGTGAGAGGGAGATTGATTTATTGATAATTGATTGAGGCATTGTTTGATTAATTGATTGATTTAGAGAATGTATATGGCCATAAATTTCATGCATTAACTTAGAAATGTGATGAGGTCCATGGTAGACAGCTTGAGGTTGAAGCTGTGAGGGGTTGAGGCTGTAACAGTGGAGTCTGGTAGGGCATTCCAGGTATTGAGCACTCTGTTTCTGAAGTCATAATTTTCTGCAGTCGAGTTTGGAGTGGTTTACCTTGGGTATGTATTGATTGTTTGCCTATGTGTTACTTTGATTGAAGCTGAAGAAGTCATTGATAGGCTAGATGTTATTACAGACAATTTTGTGAACTATGCTTAGATCAGACCACAGGTGGTGCAATTCCAGATTTTCCAGGCCCAAAATTTCAACCCTGGAGATATAGGGTATTCTATTGTGAGTGGAGGAGTGTAGTATTTTTCTCGAGAAATACCTCTGAACCTGCTCAATTGTGCTAATATCCGATATACAGTGCGGGTTCCAGGCGGATGAACTATATTTGAGAATTGGTCTGGCAAAAGTTTTGTATGGCCTAGTTAACAATTCAGTGTCACTGGAGAAGAAGTTTTGTGAAATAAGATTAACAATTCTTAAAGCCCTTTTGGCAATGCTGTTACACTGAGCTCTGGGGCTAAGATCATTTGAGATAAGTACTCCTAGGTTCTTGACAGAATGAAGGTTGTCTATGAGAATGCTTCCCCCTAACTTGTATTTGGTGTTCTGATTATTTTTTTTGGGCAATGTGTGGGACAGAGCATTTGTTAGTTGAAATTTTGGAATTGCCAAGTTTGCAACAATTCTGAGACATAATCAGGATCACTTTGCATGGCAGCAGCATTTCTAATCTATCTGAGAAAATCATAAAAAGGCAGAGATTTCCTCTGGATATCTTTGTTTTCACCTAAGTAAAGAAATACTTGTTTATGTATACTTAAAGCTTCATAGCATTTGCCCTTTAAAATAATTGCTCAGGAGGTATCATGTATCTCTCAGTTTAGCTGGGAATGATGTAAAATTTCAAAATGACTGTATTATCAGATTCAATTTACCAAAAGCCAATTTATCAGTGGTTTTAAATGGGTTGGGAAATCAGTCAACAATCTTCAAAGAATCTTGCAATTTATTCTCTGTGTTCCTTCTAATGTATATCTTGATATTAATCTAGTTGTTATGCTACTCCTAATGAAGACCCAATGGAAAAGCTTAATTAAGTGATATGGAAAACTAGTTGCTGAAAAAAAATAAATAAAGCCCCATTCCTCCAAAAACTTCTTAGATGAAATTCACATTCAGTCAAATATGTATGTATATGTACACACACACACACACACACACACACACACACACAGACTATGCAAGTAATATTTGCTTGTTCAAAATGGAATCTTTTTCCTTTTTTATGTATATTTTATTTTATGTACATATGTATTTTATGTATTAGTTTTATGTACTAAATGCTCTCTAGTGTTGAGCTCAGGCCTCAGTATAATTATGTAGATTTTGGGAGTAAAGATGCATCCCAGTAAGCCACCACCAGAAGACAAGATAGAGAAGATTTCCACGGCCACCATGTACTTCCCTTTGGTGCTCAAGTAGGTGGGGACAAAGGTCAGCCAAACACTGCAGAAAACCAACATGCTGAAAGTGATGAACTTGGCTTCATTGAAACTGTCTGGCAACTTCCTGGCTAGGAAAGCCACAATGAAACTGATAAGGGCCAAGAAGCCCATGTAGCCCAAAACAGAGTAAAACATGGTGAGGGAACCTTCATGACATTCTACTATGATTTCTCCATGGAGTGCCTCTGTGTCCAAATCCGGAAATGGAGGAGAAGTACTCAGCCAAACAATGCAAATAACTTCTTGAATGAAGGAGCAGAACCAGATAATAGAATAGGCCAACTTTTTCCCCACCCATTTGTGGACTAGGCTTCCTGGCTTTGAGGCTAGGAATGCTACAACAACCATGATGGTTTTGGCCAATATAGAAGAGATTGCAATGGAGAAGATGATGCCAAATGTTGTTTGTCTGAGTAGGCAGATCGCCTTATTGCACTTTCCAATGAACAGAAGTGAGCAGAAGAAACAGAGAAAGAGGGAGACAAGTAGAACGTAGGTGAGGTTGCGATTGTTGGCTTTGACAATGGGAGTGTCCCGTTGCTTAATGAAGATCGCAAGCACAAGAACTGTGGAGAAGGAAAAGAGAAGAGACAGAGCCACCAGAGAAATGCCCAGTGGCTCTTCAAAGGAGAGGAAATTCAGAGTCTTTGGAATGCACTCATTGTGAGCTTGGTTTGGAAACTGATCCTCTGGACAACTCTCACAATTCTCCGTGTCTGTAAAAAGGAAAAGAATTTCTGAACAGAACCTAATTTTTCCCAGGTTTCAGAATTGCTTTTCTGGATTTCCCTCCAATGTGTTTTCTAAATCTTTTTGTAACTCTTCACTACTTTGATTACCTGATCAGAATATACAGTAAAATACAAAGGAAAATAAAATGAAGGAAATGAACAAAATCAACTTTTCATTTTTTTCTCCCATCACAAGTACAAAATCCAGAAATATTTCTGAAATAGACACAAAAGGAAATATGTTCTTTTCTTTAAATAAAGCAATCAATTAAACAATTTCTCCTTTTTTCCGTGCTGTGGAAAGTAATGTACATTTTTATTTGCATTTATTAATCTTTATAAGCTATCATCATCTATATTAACACAATTTACTGTATTATTTCTGATTCTTCAAACTTAAAAGGAAGTATAAACTTTGTAAAAACAAAGTTTAAATCCATTTTTTTAAGTAGGTCTTTTCTAGCAGGTCTTTTCTAGTAGGTCTTTTCTAGTAGGTATAAAAATTCTAGTGCATTTTTAAAAAAACTTCTCTAGTAAAACTTTTCTAGTAGGTCTAAAAATTCTAGTGCATTTTTAAAAAAACTTCCTCTTAACATGCATATTTTAAGATTCATTTCAATAATATTGTAACTCTCTATTCAACCTTCATGTAAGAAATGAGTACTGAAGGGGGAAAAAACCTATTTACATTTTTCCACATTTCAATCCTCTTAGCCTATTGGAGTGCAGTAGATTTAGTAGCATTTCTGAGGAAGAGAATAGCATTTCACATTTTCTAACTGTCTAATTTTCCCCAGAAAAGAAAAAAATGAGCAGTTTTAGATCCAGTAAACAGACGAAAGCATTAGAGCAGGAGTGTCAAACTCAAGGCCCATGGACTAGACCTGACCCATGGGGTGCTTAGAGCCATCCCACAGGACCAGCCTGGAAAGAAGAAAGGAGCCCACAGTGTCTCTGCTTGGAAAAATGTGGCCATGGGGCGGGGGGGGGGGGGGTTGGACCCCCCCTGCACGGTCTCCTTTTGGCCTTGGCAGCCTCCTACAGCAACCTGCTGGCCAAAACATTATGTCCAGGCCAAAACATTTTTGGCTGTCTAGGCCAAAATTGGGCTACATGGGGGGCCTCTTGTGCCCCCTATTCACCATTTTGGCCAGTAGGGTGCTGTAAGAGGCTGTCCAGGTTGAAAATGGGATGCATAGATCCTGCCAGCACACCCCACACCCAACTTTGGCCAGCAAGGTGCTGCAGGAAGGCATCTATACTACCTCCTCTCTCTGCCACTCCCCAGCTGGCCCATGGAGGACAACTGTAAAGCTTATCTGGTCCTCCAAGTAATCCAGTTTGACATCCCTGCACTAGAGGATAGGAGAATAGATAGTGTTCTATTTCATGATTGCTTGCTTCATGCGTGGTGCCCCATTATTTCAGTTAGATTTAACCTCAAGGATGGAGACAAGGGCTAGAAGACATTCTCCCCCCCTCCCCCAAATTGAGATGAATCAATAAAGCAAGCAAATAATATTGAAGAGATTCTTGTTAACTGGGATACAGGCTACAGAAATAAACTTTCAGGCATAGGTCCATTGGGATGCTATACATCTTACCTATTTGTCTGGATATCATCTTTTCTGGACAAAGAGAACAAGCATAACAGCAAAATTTCTGCCCTTCAATTTTTTGCTTTCTTTTTCCAAGAGGACAAGGGTCATTACATAATGAGAGAGGAGGTAGCTACTGCCAAACAAACAAAGTCAGTATAAACCTTTTATTTTTGCTTATAGCCAATGAATAAGAAAAGACTGTTGATAGTCCTGCCATGAAGCAGTCTCAGACAGTTTAACCTCAAAAATGTTGTCAGATCCAGGAATACAGTTGAGTTGTGTTTCATTTCCTATTAATTTAGCCAAAGTTTAATCAATGAAATACAGTCCAGATTATATATATCTAGATATAATATATGCAGACCTTGAATATTTCTGATATACTTTCACATTCAAGATACTGGTTACTACCAGTGGTGATATGCTACTGGTTCGAACTGGTTCAATTGAACCAGTAGTAAAAAAAGGCCTCCAATCAGCTGAGAGGAGGAAAACAAGCCTCTGAGGATCAGCTGGAAGGATAAAAGACTGAAAAGTGCATGGGAGGGTGGGAAGGTCACTCCTAGCTTTTCATTTCTTCATCCTTTTAGTTGATTGGCTTATTAGGGATGCACGTGTGCACGCGTGGTTACCCACCAAACTAGTAGCGACTAAGGTAGGATGCCACTATTTATTATTACTTATGAAGTCCTATGTGGTGTAAAAACCTGGTTACATGACTCACTGCCCATCTTCCATAGTATCAGCTCAGCTGGTTCAAGCTGGCAGCATTGGCACACTTCTGGCTCCATTGGTTAAAGTATGCCATTTATTGGGATCATGTCCCCTGTAACAGCTCTTGCATTCTGGAATGAACTTTCTCTCAAATTCAAATTCCCTTCACCTTTTTAATATTTCAGATTTCTGAAGATATACTGTTCACCCAGGCCTTTGGTAAAGATGATTGATATTCACTTCTTTCTTTTTCCTGTTTCCATTCAGATCATTTCCCCATCCATCTTTGATTTTTGTGTGTGTTGTATGCCTTTGTATAGCTTTTGTTTAATTTCAATTCATAAACTGTGCAGAGAGACTAGCAAGTTGAGTGGCAATATAAATTTGAATGGACAAAAAACTGATACAAACTCAAGGTAAAGCACTCCAAACTCGATTACAGAAAATACGACTTCAGCAACAGAGTGGTCAAAACCTGGAATGCCCTACCTTACTCAATTGTTACAGCCTCAAACCCTCACAACTTCAATCTCAAACTGTCTACCATGGACTTCACTCCATTCCTAAGAGGTCTTAAAGGGGGTGTGCATAATTGCACTAGGGTGCCTACTGACCCTATCTTACTGTTTCCATTTATCTGTATTTACTCCCTTTGTTCTTGTTTATGTTTATATTTATACTTGTTATCCTGTACATATTTGACAAATAATAAATAAAAAATACAAACATACATACATATATAAACAAACTATTATGGATGGATGCACATTCAAAGATTATTTTAGACCAGATTTATCCACCAATTAAGTTCATCTGAAGAATCTGGGTTAGGGAGATATTTTAATTTGGTGCTGTTAAAAGTGTCAGAACAGTATGTCAATCATTCCAAGTAAAGGTGTATTTTGCAATTGACTGATGTTAATTTGTGTCAATTCCAACCAACAACCAGTTGAAAAGGCAGAGCTGCTTGGAACAACTTATATTCTGCAACAACACCATCAAACTACAAGATTTCCCTCTCCCAGGTCCTTGAGCAAGACTTGATAGATGAATCTGGATGATTGTACAAGCAACTACAATTTACTGGCAATGAATGGAAAGAATCCCAAACTTTGCGGGTTTGAATAGATCTGAGAGTTTGAGGTTGCTAATTGTTTATTTCACAGGAAGAAAAGAAGACTTTTTCACTGCCAGCATTAAATATATCACTGAAATTTGACCACATATAATTTCTTTCCTGGGAATGAAATTTTAGACATCAATACTTCCTTTTGGACAGGCCAAAATCTGGGCATGTTACTGTGGCTGTACCATTTAATGAGACTAAATTTTTATCCAAAGGTTGAAAATTGTAAAGAATTAGAATGTCCATCATTAAACAATCCAATAATGCATTTGTTTTTTGATATCTTTGACAGAGATTGATTGAAATGTATGCATGTTTTCCTGAAAATAAGACCCTGTCTTATTATTTTTTTGCCATCAAAGAAAAGCCCCAGATCTTATTTTCAGAGGTTATTATTCAGTGACTCACCTCACTTGCATGCATTACCTGCGGCCTCCTTTTGCTGTCAGAGGCCTTCAGGAATTTCTTCTGCAGCTTGCAAGGCTTTCTTGAAGGCCTCTGCAGCCGATAACAGAACTCCGGACTGATCCAAATCTCTGTTATCAAGAGCAGAGGCTTTCAGGAAAGGCTTGCTGGCCTTGCTGACTGCAGAAGAAATGGGATAGCAAGGCAGGTGTTTTGGTGTGTGAGGCTTGGCTGAAACTGTCCAAAGATAAGTTGTAGGGCAGCTCCACCTCCATTACCACCCTAGCTTAATTTTTCCCTGGAGTGGGCGGCTTTTAATTTCAGCTTATTTTGGGGGTAGAAATTACATTAAGTGCACATGTAAAAATCAAGCTAGGACTTCTTTTCAGTCGGTTGTATTTTCGGTGAAATACTGTTCTTTTAGTCCATATTATAGTACCTGAATGAACTCATGATGCCACTGGATTTTATTTTGATGAATGCAGAAGGTTTTTCCTGGAGGCGCTTGTGGATCTACTTCTCCAACTGGGATGTTGATATAGGAATTGTTTTGGAAAGTAATCAAATTTACAATGTCAAATCCAGCTTCTAGGGCTCCATCTTCATTTAATTTAATTTCATCTCCAGCATTGTTGTTGAAAGAAATTCTCCGCAGAAATGAGTGGAGCTTTCAGAAGAAACACCATTAACTTCAGAGAGAATCCAATATGTTTCCTAATGGCCTCACACAACAGTCTCTTTTTAAATTTGGAGCCTTTCCTCACCATGAATAAAAAAAAAACAATGGAGGACTGCAACAGTTTAATTGTTGTTACTGGATCATATTCCACATTGGACATTAAACTATCTTTGGTATTCAATGATTTTCTTTTAGACTTAGACTAACTTTATTCTCACTTAGAATGTAAATTAATCGGCACACATTAAAATGAAATTTCATTGCATACAGCTCTCAAAGGGTCACCACCTCCAAAAAAACTATATAAACATGACAAAATAAATAAATACAAAATTATGCATAAATCCACACATATTATATGACACATAGACTTGGAGTTATTTTAGAAAGTTAGAAAACAATAAGAAGAAGCAATCAAAAGAATGCAGTACTGACTTGAACTAATGCAGTACTGATTTGAACTAATCAAGGAAAGAGCCAACATTGGAGAAATTTCCAAACAGCTAGAACAATTACCCAGTGGAATGATTTCCCTTCAGATGTTGTGGGTCCTCCAACACTGGCGATTATTAAGAAGAGATTGGACAACCTAGCTACGTCTTAAATGTTATAGGGCAGGAGTGTCAAATTCAAGGTCTGTGGGCCACATCTGGCCCACAGGGTGCTTAGATCTAGCCCACAGGGCTGGTCTGGAAATAGCAAAGAATTGGCCTGCAGTAACTCTGCTCGCAAAAATGGGGCATGGGTCGGGTGCATCCTCCTGCAACCACTTTTGGCCTCCAGAGTCACCCATGAGGCCTTCCAGGCTCAAAACGGGGGCCTCTGGAGTACTCCAGGAGGCTGTCCATGATTCAGAAGGTTATAAAAAGGAGGAAAGGTAAAATATTTTACTTTTCAGTCTTGCAGTATTCTGCTACTGAAGCCTATGTCAACAATTTTGTAGTTCTAGTCTTCCTTTGGAGTCAGTTTCTTGATAGGGTCTCTGTCTCTCATAAGGTGATCAAGTAGAGCAAATAAATATTAAAAAAACAAAATAAAAGAAATATACACCTCTCTATTTTTATAAGTGTATAAAACCAGTGATGGGATTCAATTTTTTCCCCTACCGGTTCTGTGGGCATGGCTGGTAGGCATGGCATGGCTTTGTGGGTGTGGCTTTGTGAGCATGGAAGGGGAAGGTTACTGCAAAATTCCCATTTCCTCCTCACCCCACTAACCTGCTTTCCAGGTCCATTCTCTTTTGCAAGACAACAAAGAAGACTCAGCTCAGGATTTGGGGGATGTAGGGAATAGCTGGGAATGGGGTCAGTCAGAGGTGGCATTTGCCAGTTCTCCAAACTACTCAAAATTTCCACTACCTGTTCTGCAGAACTGGTCAGAACCTGCTGAATACTACCTCTGTATAAAAGCATATGTGAGGAGGTGCAGTCCCATATCACACCCACCATGGCCACACCCTCACCCAGCCTGCCAAAGTCAAACCCAATCCTGATGTGGCCCTCAGTGAAATTGAGTTTGACACTCCTGGTATAGACCTCCTACCTGAGCAGGAGGTTGGAATAAAAGACCTCCAAAGTCTCTTCCAGCTCTGATGGTCTGTTATTATATTATTTATACACAAGAAGAAGAAATTTAAAGACCATTGGGGTTGGTGTGGAAAGAGGGAAAAGTTGAGATGTATAGGCAAAAGACAATACCTTCAGTGAATCAATATTTGTAATATCTCAATATTTGAATATCTTGATCTTTAGAGAGCTGAACTATAATGATCTGTGGAGTCTTTAAATCCTGGCACACTCTTTTAACCATAGAGAATCTTTTAAAAAAGCACCAAGAAAGAGGAAATCTTATCTGCTGGGCTTCTACAGTTTTAAAAGAAGTCTAATTGTTCTTACTGAACCATAATCCATGTTAGATACTAAAATCTCTCTTGGTACTCAGTTGATTTTGTTTAGTGATATTGCAATCAGGTAGTTTGAAAAGGGAAAGAAGAAGCAATGGGAAGATAAGCTACTGCAAAGAATTAGAAAGAGTGAAGTTTAAAGACAAGTTGAGTTGATGTGGAAAGAAGAATCAGCTGAGATGAGTAGCTTCAATGGGTCAACATTTCTAATGCATGAATGTTGAATAAAGATGAACATCTGTGATCTTTAGATAGCTGACCTAGAATGATCTATTGACTCTTTAAGTCATGCCACTCTGTTGTAACCATGGATTATCTTTTAAAAAAGCACCAAGAAAGAGGAAATCTTACCTGCCAGGCTTCTACAATCTTTGATTGCATTTGATCCATGTCTTTTTGTCTATTCTGATGTGTTTTAATTGTTTGAGCAGCATGTAAGACATGAGCCATAGCATAGATGGCATTGTAGATACTATAACTATGGCTAAGCATGCTGGTTTCAAAGAAGGGTGCGAGAAGGTTCTCCAGTCTTTCTTCTCCAGTACATTCCCCATCTTCAGGAGCATCTTTATTTGGTATTGAGCAGCTAAAAGCTTGATTCCAAAAATCTTTTATGAAGCCATCCTGATTTTCCCCAGAAAAGGTGACAGTCTGTAGATATTGTTGGAAACCTGGAACTTCTTTTTTGGTAATTGAGAAGGAAATGGCCCCATGGAACATTTGCATATCAAGCTCCCTTTGAAGGGTATGTAATGTGAAATCATTTTGTGCCATTGCGATCCACACTTTTCGTGTGGAAAGTTCCTGTGAAGTTTCAAGCTCTCTTGGTGTAAAAATTGGGACCAATAGTAGAGTAGAGGCCAGCCACATAAAAACTATATTTTCTCCGTGTATAATCACTGTGTTTGCTGTTTTCTTTGTGAATAAAGAAACGTGCTTTATACATTGGTCAACCAACCCTAATCCTTCATAAAAATGGAGATTTCTTTCAACCCTTTCAGTGAATTCAGAGCAGATTTTATTTTGTGAGAGCTTGGGTTCCATAATTTGGATGAAATGTTCTCCATGTTTGTCATCTGTAATGATAAAACCAACCCAGTTCCATCCAAAGTACAGGAGGAGCTGGACTAACCCCTCATACTGGAGAGCTTCATCGGGGGCCATGCGATAAAAAGGGGGGAAACGGGACTCATCAGTTGCTGCCAATTGAAATGAACCATATGAAATCTAAAGGAAAGAAAGGAGGAATGAGAGGGAGTGAGTAATAAAGTAAGAGAAAGTATCGATTGATCCATTCTATTTTTATGAATTTTTCATCTTTATCTTTTACAATATGGATATTTAATATTTTAATTTGGTCTAGAGATTTCCCCAAAAGGGAAAGATGGTTTTAATATTTCTCTCTCTTTCTCTCCCCCCCCAAAATCTATGTCTATGCCTGTCTGTCTATCTATCCATCCATCCATCCATCCATCCATCCATCCATCCATCCATCCATCTATCTATCTATCTATCTATCTATCTATCTATCTATCTATCTATC
>BLBF01000102.1:0-13105 GCA_015471245.1 Laticauda colubrina
TCAATTACAGCTTTGCAAAACTCCTTGACGTCCCTCTCAGAAGTGGTCTTGCAGAATCGTAGAGGTTTAAATCTGTTATTTTTAAAACAAGGGGGATTGTGTGCTGCGCTTAAAGAAGAATGTTGTTTTTATGCTGATAACAGGTGGATTGTGTTGGATTCTATGAAAGAATTAGAAAAACACTTAAAAGACAGAGAAAATGAAAGGTTAAACATGTATAATTGGTATCAAAGCTTGTTTTCTATTTCACCATGGCTTACAACCCTTATAACTGCATTGGCAGGACCATTAATAATCATTATATTGATATGTATTATAGGACCTTGTTGTTTTAACAGAATATTGCAATTTTTGAAAAATCAATTATCCTCCATAACTGCTAATGTTAATGTATTATTGCAAGCTCATGTTAAGTCCTTAACACCGGATGAAAAAATGTCATTGCTGAGTTACCGCTCCTTGGACAACCCTGACGCTGACGGATCGCACTCCTGCCTAGATGACTGGGACGGTGAACATTTTAGAAAAAAGGTTCCTGTCTTCTTGGACAAGGAAGAAGACTCTTCATAAAAAATAAAAACAGAGGAGATGTTGTAACTATGTATCATTTATGTGTTTGCAACTGTGTATCAATGCAACTATGTATCATTCAGACATTTGCAACATTGTATCATTCACGTGTAATCATTAAGCTTCTGTCTTCTCAGTGACCTTTTACAGGGCACGTACAGAGACAAGGAGTCAAACATTTGCAGAAATGGTTTATTCACTTGGGATTACATTGTCTGGCATGCAGCTTTGTGAAGAAGAAATATCCTGATCAAATATAAATCTTGCCATCCTGTCTGTCCTGTTATCTTGCTTTTGTTTGAGCCATTGTTAATTCTGTATATTCCGTCTGACCTAGACTTAACCTAGGTTCTGAATAAACAATCACCCCCTTTTGAATGAGCATAATAAAAGAGCGTGTACCCAGACATTCGGGGCGCACTCATCGCGAGGAACTTCGTCTCCTGTCGTTTCTCTCTCCTTTGCTCCCTATCATGAGACGCCCATCTGATGCGGGATAGCAGATACCGCATTCTGGTGACCCTGACGTGATTCCCTAAGGGGGATACGCCGCGACGCGCTCATATCTTACTCGCTCGATGGGAGCTGTGCTTCGCCAGGCCTGAAGCGAATTGCACATCATCGGATCTGAAACACGGTCTCGACTTTCATAAGTATGGGCGGAAACTTTTCTCAACAACAGACAGAGCATCTGAAGGAATTGAGGGAGTTAGTCGCCTCTTCTTCTAAATATTCTGCTAATTTAAAGGGCTCGCCTGTAAAAATTAAACCTATTGCTACATTATTGGCTTATGTGTGGCAACATTGTCCCACTTATCCAGAGAAAGGGTCCTTAAAAATCTCCATTTGGGAAAAAATTGGTGACTATCTCCATAATCCTCCTCGTGCACCTATTGGCATTTTGGTCACTTGGAGGAAAATTATGGAGGCTTTAAAAGTCCATTATAAAATAGAAGCAGAAAGTGTATTAGAATCTCCTCCACCAAGTTATGATAACTTTTCTGTCCTTCAATCCTCCAATCCCAATGATCGTAAGTCATTACGAGAGCCTCCCTCCATCCAATCCACTTCTTTAAAAGGAGAGCTCTCGTGTCCTCCACCACCCTCCCGAAGGGGGGGGGGGTGTTGTAAAAGCCATTCAACAAGCCTTTTCTGAAGGAGAAATGGATGAGGACACCCTTGCAGCTGCCTCCCTTTATCCTATCATACAAGCCGGCAATCCTCCAGCTCCTCAGTATACCCCAATGCCGTACAAAATAATTAAGGATTTAAAAGAAGCTTGCAAGGAAAATGGTATTCAATCTTGCTATGTACAGGGTCTTTTAGGATCAATAGCCCAACCGGGAGCTGACTTGATAAATGCTGATTGGCGTACATTATTTCCCATGATCCTCACGCCTTTACAATTTTTGGTCTGGGAGTCAGAATTTCATAAGCGTACTGCAGCCGCAGCCGCTAGAGCCTTTCCGGCAAATGTCACTCTAGATATGCTTAATGGTACTGGCACTATGCTTACCGTTGCCCAGCAGACTGCCACAGACGCAGCTGCTTTCCCTATACTACAGGATTGTGCTTTAGCCGCTGCTCGAAAAGTTGACAATGCGGGATGTGTGCCCAAATCTTTTTCTAAAGTTATTCAAGGAGCTTCTGAGCCTTTTTCCTCCTTTATAAACCGTCTCACAGAAGCCTTAGAGAGACAAATTGATAATGAGGAGGCTTGTAATGAATTACAATTGAAACTTGCCTATGAAAACGCAAACGCTGATTGTCAGAAAGTTTTGCAACCAATAATTAATAAGAAAAATGTTATCCTGGCAGATTATCTTACAGCCTGCCGAATCATAGGAACCACATCCCATTCCATGTCTACTCTGGCTATAGCCATTACTGAAGGCATGCAGCAGAACATGAGCTCTCTTCTTCCCATTTCCCAACAAAACACTCGCAAAATGGGCAATTGTTTTAATTGTGGCAAGCCAGGTCACTTTAAGAGCCAATGCAGAGCCCCGGGCGGGGGAGCAAATATGTCAAGAAACCAGGTAGCTCGCCCAAAGACACCATGCCCTCAATGCCAAAAAGGCTATCATTGGGCTAATCAG
Organism: Laticauda colubrina; assembly: GCA_015471245.1. Taxonomy (NCBI): domain Eukaryota; kingdom Metazoa; phylum Chordata; class Lepidosauria; order Squamata; family Elapidae; genus Laticauda; species Laticauda colubrina. The sequence goes on from BLBF01000102.1 coordinate 2,670, forward strand.
TGCAGAGCCCAAAAGAATGAACAACAGAATAACCCTGCAATCATCAAAAAACCTTTTTTGAATCAGGGAAACTAGAAACGGGGCAGGCAGCCAGCCCCACAACAAAGGCTGCTGAAAATTGCAACTTTTCTTCTTTCACTTACGATCTTGTTGCTAATGAAACTGTTACTTATCTTCCTGGTGTCGCTGACTTTCTCTTTGTACATCTTGTTCAGCCTTTTCATATGCCCCCCAATATTCCAGTGCTAGTCTTTACTGTAAGGGATTTAGCTGAACAAGGTATTCTTGCCTCTCCTTTTCTGCATGATCCCTCTGTATTGTCTGATGTCTGTCTGTCTGTACTAGCTAATACAGAAGTTACTATAAATGAGGGGGATGTTGTGGCAAAAATGATTGTGCTCTTAGACCAACAACAAGAGCAACTCTATGCAATTGAAAGACCAATTAGTCAATCAAAACCTACGGTAACATTCTTATTGAATGGTCGATCCTTTCTTGGTCTTTTAGATACTGGAGCGGATATTTCCGTCATCCGAACCGCTGAATGGCCAAACACCTGGCCTGCAGATGTGGCACCAGTGGTGAGAGGAGTGGGGGGACTCCAGGAGACTCGCATTAGCAGAAACTGGGTAAAAGCCCATTCCCCTGAGTCTCAATGTGTTGCTTATATTAAACCAGCTGTAATTCCGCTGTATACTAATTTGTGGGGAAGAGACCTTATGTCACAATTTAATGCACAACTTACCCTCTACTAACCATGCTTCGCTTGCATCTGACTCACAATAACCCTGTGTGGATTGATCAGTGGCCTCTCCCTTCTATAAAGCTTGAAGTCTTACATTCTCTTGTTCAAGAACAATTAGATAGAGGTCATCTAGAACCTTCATTGAGTCCATATAATACCCCAGTTTTTGTTATCAAAAAGAAAAACGGCGCTTGGCGCCTCCTTCAGGATTTAAGGACTGTGAATTCGGTCCTCCTTCCAATGGGACCCCTGCAATGTGGTCTTCCAAATCCTAACATAATTCCTCAAGAGTATGACCTTATCATTATTGATTTAAAAGACTGTTTTTTCTCCATTCCATTACACCAGTCAGATAGAAAATTATTTGCTTTTACAGTACCAACTTTAAATAAAAAGAGACCTACCAAACGATATCAATGGAAAGTCTTACCACAAGGCATGTTAAACAGTCCAACTATGTGTCAATTTTTTGTGGATTTAGCCTTGCAACCATACAGGGACAAATATCCTCATTTTTTAATCTATCATTACATGGATGATATATTGGTATCTGCACCTGGCCCAAAGGGCACGGTATTAAAAACTCTGCCATGCCTGACCTCCTTTCTAAGTAAAGCAGGTCTCACAATAGCCCCAGAAAAAATACAATCCAAACCACCCTTTTCCTATTTAGGTCACAAATTACTTGCTTCAGCTGCTGTTCCTTCCCTTCCCCTCCCAACACTTCCCCCAAAACCTACACTTGTGATCTTACAACAGTTCCTAGGAACCTTAAATTGGGCACGTCCTTATTTGGGTTTGACCACAGCTACATTAGCTCCTCTCTTTAATGCCCTCACACAAGGTAAAGCCCCATCTGATGTCATCATTCTAAATGAAGAGCAGTTGCAGGCATTAAAAGACGTTTCTCATTCACTGGCTACTCGATGGGTGGATCGAGCTATAGAGAATTGCCCTTTATCAATTACTTTACTAAATACTGTTCAGAGACCTACAGCTGTTATAATGCAATCTCATCAAACACAGGTTCTGATTTTAGAATGGCTTCATTTGTCTCACACCCCACAGACCACAATCACTAGTAAAGCCTCTGCATATTCCCAGTTGATCTTTAAAGGTCGACAAAGATGTAAACAACTCATGGGATGTGAGCCTGTTTCAATATTCACTCCTTGCTCACTGACCATATGGGAAATGCTATGGTGTAATTCAGAAGAACTACAATACGCTTTAGAAGAGTGGCCAGGGCAAACTTCTTGCCATTTACCAGCAGACCCACGTTTCACTTTTCTTAAAACTCTCCCTTTTGAATGGCAATCCCCTCTCTCAATATCTCCATTAGTAGATGCACCTACGCTTTATGCAGATGGGGGGAAAGTGTATGGTGCTTGTGCATGGAACCAGGAGGGAGAGTGGAAAACTAAAATTACCCCCCCGCAACTTTCTGCTCAACAGGCAGAACTTGCTGCATCTCTTATTGCATTTCAACAGTTTCAAAAAGCTCCTTTTAATTTAATAGTTGATTCCTTGTACGTTTCTCAGATTTTGAAAAATATACATCAAGCCTATTTATCTCCTAGCATATCTGTTCCTTTGTTAAAATTGATGATTCCTATACAACAATGTATCAACAGTCGTAGGCATCCATTCTTTGTAGCACATATCAGGAGCCACCAACCTCTTCCTGGTATTTTACAGGAGGGAAATAAGGTGGCAGACGCTGCAGCAGCAGCTGCATCAGGTAAATCAATTTGTAATCTGACAGCAGCACAAAGCCATGACTATTTTCACCAAAATAAAAAAGCATTACAAAAACAATTTTCTCTAACTCAGGCAGAAGCTGCTGCCATTATTCAACAATGCCCCACATGTAGTAAGCAAGGACATTCCATTCCCATAGGAGTAAATCCTAGAGGATTGAAAGCTTGTGAAATTTGGCAAATGGATGTAACTCAGTATCCACCTTTTGCCCCTTGGAAATATTTGCACGTTTCCATCGATACATATTCAGGGTTTATTCTGGCTACTCCTCAAAGGGGAGAAACTGTAAAACATGTCATCAATCATTCAATTCGTACCTTTGCCTCGCTGGGACGTCCAAAAGAAATCAAAACAGACAATGGACCTGCCTATACGAGTTCTGCTTTCCAGGACTTCTGTAATAGATGGGATGTAACTCACAAGTTTGGGATTCCCTACAACAGCCAGGGGCAGGCTATTGTGGAACGAGCTCACTTATCTCTGAAACGTGCTCTTGATCACTATTCGCTGCGGGAAAAACCTCCCAACCTCCCAGCATTGCAAAATTCTCTTAACATTTGTCTTTACACTTTAAATTTTCTTAATCTGACTGGCATTCCTCCTACTTCTGCTGCCTCACGTCATTTTTCCTCCCCTTCACCCCCTCCTAACAGACCTCTGGTACATCGCAGATTGCCAGATCCCGCCTGGCAGGGTCCTGCTGAGCTTCTCACCTGGGGACGAGGCTACGCTGCGATTTTACTACCAGACAAAACCACTTGCTGGGTCCCTGGTCGGGCGGTAAGACCCTATCATGGGAATTCCTCCGCTACATCTGCATCTTAAACTCTTCCTGATATTCTTGCCTATATCCTCTTTGCAATTTCTACCTTATTCATATCCTACTTATACCTTTGTTCAACATGATCATTGGACCACATTAGAATTTCGCTTTATTAATTATGATAGTGACTGTCCTATTGTCTGTTGGCATAATAATCTTCCCTTAAATCTATCTCCTTATATTTACACATACTTCAACAAAACCTATGCTTCCTGTCAAAAGATTATGCGTATAAAAGCCACTTCATTAACAGAAGGCTATTATACTTGTTCTATATGGGTACGTCATGAAAATGCTACCCATAGCTTTCACCCTGTCACTTCTGTTTTGTTTACAGAACACTCTATCACTCGCTCTTTTGTTCCTTCTTTACTCTTCCTATGGAAAAGAACCTTAAAATCTTTTCCTCTATTCAAGCTAGATATAGGGGGACCTAAATGTCCTTCTCTTGTATTATGGGTTCCTCCAACCCAACTAACATCCTTGATGAATGACCAAATTAATCTTCATTGTCATTATTGTAATTATTATCCTTTTTCTACTAATTGCATTCCCTTTTCATCTCTTAAATGTTCTACAACTAACTTGTCCATAGTCCTCTCTCCTACTTGTAATGCTTTTATATACCCAAACTCTGATCCTGTCAACAAACAACGCTTCAAAAGAACTGTCCATGACGATCCACAGAAGCCTCATAGAAAATATAATATTACTTGGACTATAAAAGACTTTCAAGGCATTCATTTAAGCTCTACAACCAATTCTTCTCGCATAGAAGACTTCTACCCACCACTTCAATTTGATTTGGCAGAAATGCTTGTAGGCTCCACCGCCTACAACTCACCTTCTCATCCAACTGAGCCTAGTCATAGAGTGGTAAATAAATATAGGTTTTATGTATGCCCCGGACAGCCCGTTTCCAACACTCAGATCCCTGCCCAACGACTTCTTGACTGCGGGGGGTCATCGGATTACTTTTGCAAAGCCTGGTCATGTGTTTCAACTGGGCATATTTATTGGGATCCAGGCACTAAGGGTGATCTCATTATTGTCACTCGCACCACATGGGACATTCCATGCAGTGATAAAAAATTGCCCAAATGCAACCCGGTAACCATAAGGTTCACGGACCAAGGCAAGAAAAGTACTCTATGGGACACTGGCTTGAAATGGGGTGCCCACCTAAAAGGAGTCTGGCCAGAAAAGCATTATGGAAATATTTTTTACATTCAACGTCACATTGAACTCCCTCGCTCTAACCCGGTGGGACCACATGAAAAGGTTATTAAATCCCCATTCTTGCAACCCATAACACAGGGGGTTAACCCATTGATTCCAATGATCAAAGCTTCCTATGCCTTGCTGAACTCTTCAAACTCATCAATTGCCTCCACATGTTGGCTTTGTATTTCTGCCTCTCCACCTTTTTACGAAGCCATCGCTTCCCAAGAATCCATTGCTAATTCCACATCAGACGAACGTTGCCGTTGGAGGAACTCCACTATTACTGTTTCTTCCATCACTGGGGTTGGTTGTTGCTTGGGAAATATTCCATCCAATTACTCACAATATTGTCATAATGTTTCTAATGGCTATCATTGTAATGTATATCTTCCTAAGAACCGCCTTGGCCGCTCCCACACCATCGGAGGATACTCTGCAGTCTACACCACCTCAGAAGGAAATTTAACATCACGCCTGAAAGGAATGTATTTTATCCCTGGCAACAACTCTGTCTGGGCTTGTTCCACCGGTCTCACAGCATGTGTCTATGGGGATGAACTTATTAAATCCAAATCATTTTGCATTCAAGTATGGCTTGTACCAAAAATTAACGTGTATAACTCTGATGATTTTATATCCCTACAGGCACCCATGGAATACCCCCTCAGAGCAAAGCGAGAAATTATTAGTACTCTCACTCTAGGTTTACTGCTTGCTCTGGGCACCACGGGCGCAGCCACGGGCATTGCAGGACTAGCTGTCTCTGAACAAAAAATTACAGCTCTAGGTTCAGTCATTGATGATGATTTATTACGAATTGAGAAGTCAATTACAGCTTTGCAAAACTCCTTGACGTCCCTCTCAGAAGTGGTCTTGCAGAATCGTAGAGGTTTAAATCTGTTATTTTTAAAACAAGGGGGATTGTGTGCTGCGCTTAAAGAAGAATGTTGTTTTTATGCTGATAACAGGTGGATTGTGTTGGATTCTATGAAAGAATTAGAAAAACACTTAAAAGACAGAGAAAATGAAAGGTTAAACATGTATAATTGGTATCAAAGCTTGTTTTCTATTTCACCATGGCTTACAACCCTTATAACTGCATTGGCAGGACCATTAATAATCATTATATTGATATGTATTATAGGACCTTGTTGTTTTAACAGAATATTGCAATTTTTGAAAAATCAATTATCCTCCATAACTGCTAATGTTAATGTATTATTGCAAGCTCATGTTAAGTCCTTAACACCGGATGAAAAAATGTCATTGCTGAGTTACCGCTCCTTGGACAACCCTGACGCTGACGGATCGCACTCCTGCCTAGATGACTGGGACGGTGAACATTTTAGAAAAAAGGTTCCTGTCTTCTTGGACAAGGAAGAAGACTCTTCATAAAAAATAAAAACAGAGGAGATGTTGTAACTATGTATCATTTATGTGTTTGCAACTGTGTATCAATGCAACTATGTATCATTCAGACATTTGCAACATTGTATCATTCACGTGTAATCATTAAGCTTCTGTCTTCTCAGTGACCTTTTACAGGGCACGTACAGAGACAAGGAGTCAAACATTTGCAGAAATGGTTTATTCACTTGGGATTACATTGTCTGGCATGCAGCTTTGTGAAGAAGAAATATCCTGATCAAATATAAATCTTGCCATCCTGTCTGTCCTGTTATCTTGCTTTTGTTTGAGCCATTGTTAATTCTGTATATTCCGTCTGACCTAGACTTAACCTAGGTTCTGAATAAACAATCACCCCCTTTTGAATGAGCATAATAAAAGAGCGTGTACCCAGACATTCGGGGCGCACTCATCGCGAGGAACTTCGTCTCCTGTCGTTTCTCTCTCCTTTGCTCCCTATCATGAGACGCCCATCTGATGCGGGATAGCAGATACCGCATTCTGGTGACCCTGACGTGATTCCCTAAGGGGGATACGCCGCGACGCGCTCATATCTTACTCGCTCGATGGGAGCTGTGCTTCGCCAGGCCTGAAGCGAATTGCACATCATCGGATCTGAAACACGGTCTCGACTTTCATAAGTATGGGCGGAAACTTTTCTCAACAACAGACAGAGCATCTGAAGGAATTGAGGGAGTTAGTCGCCTCTTCTTCTAAATATTCTGCTAATTTAAAGGGCTCGCCTGTAAAAATTAAACCTATTGCTACATTATTGGCTTATGTGTGGCAACATTGTCCCACTTATCCAGAGAAAGGGTCCTTAAAAATCTCCATTTGGGAAAAAATTGGTGACTATCTCCATAATCCTCCTCGTGCACCTATTGGCATTTTGGTCACTTGGAGGAAAATTATGGAGGCTTTAAAAGTCCATTATAAAATAGAAGCAGAAAGTGTATTAGAATCTCCTCCACCAAGTTATGATAACTTTTCTGTCCTTCAATCCTCCAATCCCAATGATCGTAAGTCATTACGAGAGCCTCCCTCCATCCAATCCACTTCTTTAAAAGGAGAGCTCTCGTGTCCTCCACCACCCTCCCGAAGGGGGGGGGGGTGTTGTAAAAGCCATTCAACAAGCCTTTTCTGAAGGAGAAATGGATGAGGACACCCTTGCAGCTGCCTCCCTTTATCCTATCATACAAGCCGGCAATCCTCCAGCTCCTCAGTATACCCCAATGCCGTACAAAATAATTAAGGATTTAAAAGAAGCTTGCAAGGAAAATGGTATTCAATCTTGCTATGTACAGGGTCTTTTAGGATCAATAGCCCAACCGGGAGCTGACTTGATAAATGCTGATTGGCGTACATTATTTCCCATGATCCTCACGCCTTTACAATTTTTGGTCTGGGAGTCAGAATTTCATAAGCGTACTGCAGCCGCAGCCGCTAGAGCCTTTCCGGCAAATGTCACTCTAGATATGCTTAATGGTACTGGCACTATGCTTACCGTTGCCCAGCAGACTGCCACAGACGCAGCTGCTTTCCCTATACTACAGGATTGTGCTTTAGCCGCTGCTCGAAAAGTTGACAATGCGGGATGTGTGCCCAAATCTTTTTCTAAAGTTATTCAAGGAGCTTCTGAGCCTTTTTCCTCCTTTATAAACCGTCTCACAGAAGCCTTAGAGAGACAAATTGATAATGAGGAGGCTTGTAATGAATTACAATTGAAACTTGCCTATGAAAACGCAAACGCTGATTGTCAGAAAGTTTTGCAACCAATAATTAATAAGAAAAATGTTATCCTGGCAGATTATCTTACAGCCTGCCGAATCATAGGAACCACATCCCATTCCATGTCTACTCTGGCTATAGCCATTACTGAAGGCATGCAGCAGAACATGAGCTCTCTTCTTCCCATTTCCCAACAAAACACTCGCAAAATGGGCAATTGTTTTAATTGTGGCAAGCCAGGTCACTTTAAGAGCCAATGCAGAGCCCCGGGCGGGGGAGCAAATATGTCAAGAAACCAGGTAGCTCGCCCAAAGACACCATGCCCTCAATGCCAAAAAGGCTATCATTGGGCTAATCAGTGCAGAGCCCAAAAGAATGAACAACAGAATAACCCTGCAATCATCAAAAAACCTTTTTTGAATCAGGGAAACTAGAAACGGGGCAGGCAGCCAGCCCCACAACAAAGGCTGCTGAAAATTGCAACTTTTCTTCTTTCACTTACGATCTTGTTGCTAATGAAACTGTTACTTATCTTCCTGGTGTCGCTGACTTTCTCTTTGTACATCTTGTTCAGCCTTTTCATATGCCCCCCAATATTCCAGTGCTAGTCTTTACTGTAAGGGATTTAGCTGAACAAGGTATTCTTGCCTCTCCTTTTCTGCATGATCCCTCTGTATTGTCTGATGTCTGTCTGTCTGTACTAGCTAATACAGAAGTTACTATAAATGAGGGGGATGTTGTGGCAAAAATGATTGTGCTCTTAGACCAACAACAAGAGCAACTCTATGCAATTGAAAGACCAATTAGTCAATCAAAACCTACGGTAACATTCTTATTGAATGGTCGATCCTTTCTTGGTCTTTTAGATACTGGAGCGGATATTTCCGTCATCCGAACCGCTGAATGGCCAAACACCTGGCCTGCAGATGTGGCACCAGTGGTGAGAGGAGTGGGGGGACTCCAGGAGACTCGCATTAGCAGAAACTGGGTAAAAGCCCATTCCCCTGAGTCTCAATGTGTTGCTTATATTAAACCAGCTGTAATTCCGCTGTATACTAATTTGTGGGGAAGAGACCTTATGTCACAATTTAATGCACAACTTACCCTCTACTAACCATGCTTCGCTTGCATCTGACTCACAATAACCCTGTGTGGATTGATCAGTGGCCTCTCCCTTCTATAAAGCTTGAAGTCTTACATTCTCTTGTTCAAGAACAATTAGATAGAGGTCATCTAGAACCTTCATTGAGTCCATATAATACCCCAGTTTTTGTTATCAAAAAGAAAAACGGCGCTTGGCGCCTCCTTCAGGATTTAAGGACTGTGAATTCGGTCCTCCTTCCAATGGGACCCCTGCAATGTGGTCTTCCAAATCCTAACATAATTCCTCAAGAGTATGACCTTATCATTATTGATTTAAAAGACTGTTTTTTCTCCATTCCATTACACCAGTCAGATAGAAAATTATTTGCTTTTACAGTACCAACTTTAAATAAAAAGAGACCTACCAAACGATATCAATGGAAAGTCTTACCACAAGGCATGTTAAACAGTCCAACTATGTGTCAATTTTTTGTGGATTTAGCCTTGCAACCATACAGGGACAAATATCCTCATTTTTTAATCTATCATTACATGGATGATATATTGGTATCTGCACCTGGCCCAAAGGGCACGGTATTAAAAACTCTGCCATGCCTGACCTCCTTTCTAAGTAAAGCAGGTCTCACAATAGCCCCAGAAAAAATACAATCCAAACCACCCTTTTCCTATTTAGGTCACAAATTACTTGCTTCAGCTGCTGTTCCTTCCCTTCCCCTCCCAACACTTCCCCCAAAACCTACACTTGTGATCTTACAACAGTTCCTAGGAACCTTAAATTGGGCACGTCCTTATTTGGGTTTGACCACAGCTACATTAGCTCCTCTCTTTAATGCCCTCACACAAGGTAAAGCCCCATCTGATGTCATCATTCTAAATGAAGAGCAGTTGCAGGCATTAAAAGACGTTTCTCATTCACTGGCTACTCGATGGGTGGATCGAGCTATAGAGAATTGCCCTTTATCAATTACTTTACTAAATACTGTTCAGAGACCTACAGCTGTTATAATGCAATCTCATCAAACACAGGTTCTGATTTTAGAATGGCTTCATTTGTCTCACACCCCACAGACCACAATCACTAGTAAAGCCTCTGCATATTCCCAGTTGATCTTTAAAGGTCGACAAAGATGTAAACAACTCATGGGATGTGAGCCTGTTTCAATATTCACTCCTTGCTCACTGACCATATGGGAAATGCTATGGTGTAATTCAGAAGAACTACAATACGCTTTAGAAGAGTGGCCAGGGCAAACTTCTTGCCATTTACCAGCAGACCCACGTTTCACTTTTCTTAAAACTCTCCCTTTTGAATGGCAATCCCCTCTCTCAATATCTCCATTAGTAGATGCACCTACGCTTTATGCAGATGGGGGGAAAGTGTATGGTGCTTGTGCATGGAACCAGGAGGGAGAGTGGAAAACTAAAATTACCCCCCCGCAACTTTCTGCTCAACAGGCAGAACTTGCTGCATCTCTTATTGCATTTCAACAGTTTCAAAAAGCTCCTTTTAATTTAATAGTTGATTCCTTGTACGTTTCTCAGATTTTGAAAAATATACATCAAGCCTATTTATCTCCTAGCATATCTGTTCCTTTGTTAAAATTGATGATTCCTATACAACAATGTATCAACAGTCGTAGGCAT
>BLBF01000104.1:0-36446 GCA_015471245.1 Laticauda colubrina
TGGCAGCTGGAAACCTCCCTGGGGAGCCAAGAGGGAGGAAGAAATAAATCCCCCGCCTTTCTCTTCATCATAGGGGGGAAGAGGCTCCTCTGCGGGGCTAGAAATGAGCAAGTAAACAAGGACTCGGCTCCAAGTTTCAGGGCTCCAGATTTGGAAATTCATCTGTGGGAAGCAAATATGCTTTTCTTGCTGAAAGGAAACAAGGCTGAGATGTGGTGATGAAAGGAGGAGCAATCCTGGCTAGTTCATGCCCAGGTTTCCTGCCTTCCTGAAAGGGCTCCCTCAGAGGGCTCAGGGTCCCTTCCCAGCGAGCCAACCCTCCCCCGGGTCTAAGGCTGGGTCTCCTCTACGCTTTTCTGGGGCACATTGGGCCATTTGGGGAGTAGTCAAGGGCCCACCCAACCCCCAAAATGGGGGAGGCAAGGGGGATGGTCCCAAGGCAGCAGCTGCATCAGACTGAAACAATCCCTGCAAATTGGTCACCAGGAAGTTGCAGCAGGTGAATGAAAAGCAACCTGATAGCAACCTGTCCGTCCATGAAGGTCCTGCAGTGAATATGGGAAACAATCTTCCTTCCTCCCTGGACCTTCCCCTCATCCCCCCAGGGTCCCCAACCAAATCGCCCTGGATAAAAGGACCCTGGTTGCAACCGGAACCATGTGGGATCTGCTGCTTGGCCAGGACATGGAGGGTGCAATGGCTTGCGGGTGGCCTTTCTTTTTTGCCCATCTTCAAGGAGGTTAAATCCTACAACCCTGCCCCTGTGTGAAGCTGGGGGAGGTTTCCTCTCTCCTCCCTACCCCACCCTATTCCCTGCTTTCCTGGCTGGGGGCTGGAGGGTCCCCTCGCTCTGGCAAAAAAACCCGGAGCCTCTGGCAACACAGTAAGGCTCCCTGGAAGCAGCAACCCAGGAGAGGCAGCCGGTTGCCCCGATGGTGGCTGTTTTTGCCCCCTCTGATGCGATCCCCGGTGGTTCTGGTAGCCTTGGGAGGAGATCCTGGTGTCCCCTCTTGGAAGGAACCCAGAGGGAAGGGGGAAGGGCTGGGGAGGGGCAGCCTTTCCTCCTTGGGGCTGCGAAAGCAGCCAGGGGTCCTGACAAGACTCTCTCCCCAGAGGAGGAGGACCAAGAATGCTGGCCTTTTCTCTGCATTTTTATCGGGGGGATGCAAGGGTGAATTTGAGGCCTCTCCTGTCCCTCCAGGCACCCCCTGAGGAGCAGGCCAGAAGCCCTCGGTCCCCTATGGACCGAGGGAAGAGGCTGCCTTCAGAAGTGTGTGGGGGGGTGCTCTGTCCCTGGAGATCTTTTCCACTCCTTTGCATGGAATGGTCCGGGGTCTCCTGCTTGGGAGGGGGTTTGGACTAGATGACCCCCAAGGTCCCTCCCGGCTCCACTCTGATGGGATCTTAAGAGCAGGAGCCTCGTTGTCAAAAACATCTCTGAGGACAACAGAGAGTCCTCCACTTACAATTATCTGTTTAGGGATTGAAGTTACAATGGACAGAGGAAAGTGACCAGTTATGGCCAGTTTTCACACTTACAACTGTTGCAACACCCCATGGTCACATGACCAAAACTCAGGAATGTATTTATTGGAACGGGTGTGTATTTATGATGCTTTCAGTACCTTGGGGTCATTGGGTTCACTGTAAGACTTGTTTAATGACCACATGATTTACTTAATGACCACACTCATTTGCTTAACAACTGAGGCAAAAAAAGCTGGTAAAATGAGACAGAACTTACTTAGTAACAAAAATTGTGGTCATAAGTGGAGGACTGCCTTTATTGCCTTATAGTTTCTTGAAATTTATCTCCAGAGACATTCAGGATCTCACAGTCAGAATATTCACCTTTCTTCTCCCCCCTTCCACTCACTTCCAGGGAGCCTGGAGCAAAGTCCTTGGTAGGACTTATTTCTAATGCTTCCGGAGCTGGAAGCAACCTGAGAGGATTGAGGTGAACCTCCAGGTGAGGCCTTCAAGGCCTTCACTGCTGGACTTCCCACCTTGGAGAGAAAGAGAGAGATCCTCTTTCCTCTGGTGGAGTTTGAGACGCCCCCAAACTATGCACACGGTGCAACCACAAAGAGCCTGATATGTTCAGGATGCAGCTTGACTCTCCCATTGGGCTTCTCCTCCTTCCTCATCTTCTGGACTCTGATCTCAACAAGCTCAAGAATTGGGGAAAAGAACCGGCTTTAATAAGGGGATGGAGAAAGGATGGTGGATCTCATGGAGAAGCTTTTTTCACAGGGCAGGAACAGCTATGGTAAAGGGGTGCTAACTAGGTCTCCTTGGATGAGAACATCTAGGCAAGAGGCCCTGGAGGCCTCTGCCTTCTCTGGCTGGTGAGATGGTCAATTGCTCTCATGGAGATTGTCAAACAACATAGTTGAAGCTTGGCTCCCCCACAAGCCATTTTACCACTTTTCCTATTCATTCTCTCATAGATACACTTTTAGCTGCTGTCAGTACTAATAAGGTGTCAAATTCATTGGCATTGGCTGAACAACAAATTCCTCTGAACTCTGATTTTCAGAGTTCCCTTTAGCAAGATTTATTGAGATGAAGAGAGTTTCAAGGATTACAATCATTCAAATATTTCCCATTGAAAAATGTAGACATGATTGCTTTGATTCCTCCACATTATCTAAGTTGAAATAATTAGTGTCTACTTTGAAATAAGAGGAAATTTTACAATTCTTTAAATGTAATGGTGTTATGTCTTATGTTTTTACAATTGTTCTGGCTGTGAGATGCTGTTTTGTGTTCAGCTCTGGCCTGAGAAGGATGATGTAGCACTTGGGGATGAAGATGCAGACCAGCAGACCAGCACTGGAGGCCAGGATGGAAAAGACCTGCACAGCCACCATCTGTTTCCCTTTGGTGCTCAGGTTGGTGGGCACAAAAGTCACCCAGACACTGCAGAAGACCAGCATGCTGAAGGTGATCAGTTTTGCTTCGTTGAAGGCTCCTGGCAGATTTCTGGCCAGGAAAGCCACCGTGAAGCAGATGGCAGCCAGGAAACCCATGTAGCTGAGGGTGACGTAGAACATGACAACAGCCCCTTCGTTGCATTGCAGGATGATCTCTCCAGGCTGGGAGTGGAGGTCAGAGTCAGGGAAGGGGGGAGAAACTCCCAGCCAGATGGAGCAGAAGAGAATTTGGGCAGCAGAACAAGAAATGATGATGGAGTTGGCCAAGCTCTTCCCCAAACATCTCTTCGCTTGGTTTCCTGGTTTTGTGGCCAGGAAGGCCAGCACCACCATGATGGTTTTGGCCAAGAGAGAAGAAACGGCAACTGAGAAGATGATGCTGAAGACCGTTTGTCGGAGAAGGCAGGTGGCTTTCCTTGGCTGACCAATGAAGAGAGAAGAAGATAAGAAGGAAAGCAAGAGGGAGACCAGGAGGATGTAGGAGAGGTCCCGGTTGTTGGCTTTGACAAGGGGAGTTTCTCGGTATTTAATGAAGATGATTAAAACAACGCCTGTGGTTAGGAACAAGAATAGGGCAAAAGAGACCAGGATGATGCCCAGAAGTTCTTCATAAGACAGGAAGGTTATAATTTTGGGGATACATTGGACTCTTTCTTTATTTGGGTATTTATCATGCGGACACTTGGTGCATTTTTCTGTATCTGAGAAAGTTGAAAAAAACACATGTTTCTTTGTCCTTTGCATTTCAAGATATATTGTAAGTTTTTTGGCAACAAGTGATTATCAGGAGCATTCTCTGGGATGGATTTCTAAATATCTCCAGAGACAGAAAATCAATGTATCATTTTTCAAAAAAATATAGCCACAATATATTTTTGATAGCCTATGAAATTGAGGGAAGGATTGGGACTTGAAAGATTTCCTTTGTAATGTTCAGAATATTAATAGGAACCTCCATTACTAAAGGAAAAAATCTTTCAAGAGAAACTTACCTGCAAGATGGCAATTCTTTTCATACTTGCCTCAGAGGAGGCTGGCGGATCAAGTGACTGCTGCAAATAATTTGGAATGGCCATTGGAGCAGTGGTGATAGGGGTGCAGCCAGAAACAGGCATAACTGTCCATGCCACCACATTGTGCATCTTTTATAATCTTGTACAATTGCTGTAGATGGATCCAGTTCCACCAGGCATCCCATTTTCCTCTGGTGTCACCCACCTTTCTGAGTAGAGAAGGTCCCCTCCGGACAAGTAACACAGTAGTAGCAGCAAACTGGCTCTCCTTCTTGAGCCCTCTTGACAAATCCAGGAGAACAACTTTCCACACATTCAGATTGAGGAAATGACTGAGCAGAAAAAAATAAGATTGCCAAAGGAAATGTGTTCAGACTTTTCGTCCATGGAAATGGAGGTAAAAATGGATATTAGGCAAGTTATTAGATATTAGCCTCTAGTCTTCACTTAACTAAACACAAAATCTCTCACGATTTCCAAATGGTTGGAGATATAACTTCTGGAAGATTCTTTCTTTAGTTCCTCTTTTTTGCTTTTGGCATCTCACATTGCAAAAAAAAAAAAAAAAAAGGGGGAGTTTATTAAATAGAAAAGTCTGTAGAGCTGGAACCAGGGGTGGGATTCTAGTGGTTCTTTCCAGTTCTATAGAACCAGTTGTTGTGATTCTGCAAAGTTTGGAGAATCAGCAAATTGCACCACTAATTGGCCTCACCCCTCTCCACCCACCTCTCCCCTCCGCGCCCAGTCATTCCTTATCGTGCATACGCGGCATCGCCTGTAGCCTGCTTTTGCCCACTTGCTAGGCCAGCCATTGCTGCATGTCTTCTGCTGTGGCCCTGCCTGATCTCCCTGGGTGAGTGAGGCTCTGCAAGCTCCAGGGCCCTGTTGCCTACCTGCCACTGCCGGTCACCTTTACCCCCCCATCTCACTTGACTTTTGCTGCCACCACCCACCACCCTAACCCCCGACAATGTTGAGGTAATTCCCCGTTAGGAGAATGAGCTCATAATGGGAGACATATTTGAGAGAAGTGTGTCAGGAATGTAAGTCACTTGACAGCTATTTGGGTTGGATAATATACAAACCAGGATATATACAATATACAAACCATTTAAATACTGTCTCTTTAAGAGCATGCTAAAAACTGCAATTGGGTAAACAACCTGACTTGTTTAGTTCCTGTTCTAGTGTTTCTGGAGTGTGAGTCTTAGTCTCAGAAGAGAGTGAATCTTTGGTTCCTTCTGCTGGAAAATATTGCCATTCTTCCTAACTGACTGCTATTCCTGGATTTGATGTAAGTCTGATACAGAACTGTTTTTGACACTGGAATTTGTTTCTGGATTATCCCTGGATGAAAACTGACTGATTTATCTGTGAATGACTTTGGATTGCTTGTTTGGGCTTTGCTTTAATATTTCTGGAAGTAAAAACCTACATTTACTGTACAGTGTATCTGTGTGCTGTGTGTGTGCATTATTCAAACACTTCTCTCAAATACATCTCCCTGTATGCGCTCATTCTCCTAACGGGGAATTACCTGAACACTGGTTATGGGCCCAGGCCATACCTGGCTCAAATTACTGAGAGATAGTGTGAATACACAGTACTGTATACGGACTTCTGTTTACCGTTTAATTGTGGTTTACTATCCTGGTAAAGATGAAACAAGACACTTCAATTAGTCTATCACTGATAACCCGATTGGATGGCACAAACTATGTTTCCTGATCTATGAAGTGCAGTCTATTTCTGCGTAGGGAAGGTTCATGGAATGTAGTTCAAGACCCACCAGATGTAAATGCTTGGGATCCAGAAAATGAGGATGATGCCAAGAAGCTTGTTGACTTTAAACAGAACAACGAACGAGCTCTTTGTACAATTGGACTAACACTGAGTGACCAGCAGCTAGTCCATATTTGTGGAGAAGAGTCTACTGCTAGATGTTGGGAGAATTTGAAGAGGATTTATGTTCATGACAGTGTAAGTGCACACATACTTCTTACACATTAACTGTTTAAAGCACGTCTTCTGAAAGATGGAGATATGTTAGCTCATTTAAACTTCATGAAAAGAACTTTTCAAGAGCTACATGAAAAGGAACTGATATTTTCAGAGCTGCATCAAGTTTACTTCATTCCTTTCTCATTGGATGAAAGATATGTTGATTATGTATCTTCACTGGAACTCCTGCCCAGAGATAAACTGACATTGACTGACATACCTGGAAGCTTGTTAGAAGAAGCAAGAAGATAGGAAAGGGACCAACTGAGGAAGGAACAACCACAAGAAGAGGATTTGTCTTCAACTGTCAATACCGTTAGGAAATGTTTTTCTTGTGGGGCTAGGGGACATATAGCTAATTTCTGTAGGAAGGGAAAACAACAGAATACTGGTAATCATCAAAAGGCTAAGAAGAATGTTATTTTAGCTATGTCTAGCAATTCCACTGTAAACCATGATTTGTGGGTTGTTGATAGTAAAGCATCACAATGTATTACTAAAGATAGAAAAAGGTTTGTAAAGATGTCCATGAATAAACAATATTGGCAAACGCATGGAAGATTAATGCATCAGGCGAAGGTACTGCATATTGTTCTTGTATAAATGAACATTTAACCATGTTATA
Source organism: Laticauda colubrina (assembly GCA_015471245.1). NCBI lineage: Eukaryota > Metazoa > Chordata > Lepidosauria > Squamata > Elapidae > Laticauda > Laticauda colubrina. The sequence goes on from BLBF01000104.1 coordinate 6,576, forward strand.
TGTACCTAAACTGAAATTTAATTTGCAATCAGTAAGGGCTTTAGTTAATCTTGGTTATGTAGTAACCTTTAGGGGAGATAACTGTGTAATAGAGAAAGAGGGTAATAGTGTTACTGCTTCATTAGAGAATGATTTATATGTAATACATGATGACCAGTTGAAGATGGCTAACTCAGTTTATAACAATGTTAAGCGACATGATGAATGTATACATTTACTGCAAAGGCGTCTAGGACACATTAATTTCAAAATGCTCAAACAAACTGTTGAATTGTCAGAGGGAGTAAAATTGAAACCCTGTAGCAAGTATTTATACTGTAATGCTTGTAGTCAGGAGAAAAGTAAGGTTACTCCAGCAAACAGACTAAATGGGTTTAAGACCAAAGAACCTTTGGAGATTGTGTTTGTTGACATAATTGGTCCTAAGAAACCAAGTTTAGGAGGTGCTTGCTATATTTTGAGTATTTTTGACCATTACTCACAATACAGTTTCTGCTATCTTATGAAAAACAAAACAGAAACATTCCAACATTTCTTTAACTGGCTAAGGTTTGCTGAAAGAAAAATGAAAGGTGAAATAATTACTTTACTTACTGATAATGGGACTGAGTTTGTTAACAAAAGATTCCAAACAATGTTGAAATTGGCTGGTGTTGAGCGTAAACGTACTGCACCTCACAGACCACAACATAACTCGTTTATAGAACGAAGAGGGCAAACATTACAAGCCATGGCTCGCACTATGTTATCTGATTCAGGTTTACCTGAAACACTGTGGGATGAAGTCATAATGTGTAGTAGCCATGTTTTAAACAATGTAGTTAAAACAGCAACTGGTGAATTGCCATTCACTCGTTGGCATGGCAGAAAGCCAAATTTAAGTTACCTACACACATTTGGAGCTCCAGCATGGGTGCATATTCCCTCACAAGTAAGACTGAAAGGGCAACATAGAGCTAAGAAGTTATTTTTTGTGGGTTATGAGGCCAACCAAAGGTCGTTTTGATTCTGGGATCAAGGCACAGCTCATGTTTATTGTAGTGCTAGTGCAAAATTTCTTGAGGATGTTGGGTGGGATAAACTGGAACAGGAATGCAGCAATGATATTATTATTGACACCCAAATAGTCCCTAAAGATAAAACAAGTAAACCACAAATAGCCATTAAAAAGGAAGGACGGGAGGAAGTAGGAGTTCAGGCACAGGAGGAGGTAGAAGAACAGGAGCCGGTGGCACAGGAAAGTCCACCAGTTAGCCCTGTATTACCAAGAGGTTCAACCGAGTAACATGATCACCTGATAGATATCAGGCTCGTGTGGTATGCCAAGTGAATACAGTTCCAAGTAATTATAGTGAACTAAAACTGTATCCTGCTAAGGATCAGGCTGCTTGGCAGAAAGCAATGGATAAGGAACTAGAATCTTTAGAAAGACTGGAGGTATACGGAAATGTTAAGTTACCACCAGGTAAACATGCCTTAGGATGGAAATGGATATATAAGCTAAAGACAGGTGTAGATGAGACTGTTACCCATAAAGCCAGGTTAGTAGCACAAGGGTTCAATCAGACAGCAAATGACTATGATGAGGTGTTTGCACCTAGTCTGAAGGCTACTACATTAAGGGCAGCATTAGTGTGGGCAGCAAAGAAGAAATATATTGTAAATCTTTTGGATGTAGAGACGGCATATCTGCATGCACCGTTGCAACATACTATATATTTAAAGAAACCTTTGGTCTCAAAAATGATCAAAGAACTGATTGTTGGAGATTGAAAAAGAGTCTTTATGGCTTGAAGCAATCAGGATATGAGTGGAACCAATGTATAGTTAAAGAATTAACTAAGATAGGTTTTATAGCTGGCATGGCTGATCCATGTTTGTTTAAAAGAGAAAGTAATGGTGTAATTTCATTGTTGTTATTGTTTACTGATGACATAGCCATTAAACACCAAAACTGAACAAGAAGCTACAAAAATAATCTCACTATTAGAACAGAAATTTAAGATAAAACAGTTAGGAGAAATCAAACAATATCTTGGTTTAAAGATAGATAAAACTAGGGGAGGATACAAGATCTCACAGGCAGATAAAATTAACCAATTACTAAAAAGTTTTAAAATGGAACTTTGTAAGCTGGCTAAAACACCAATGAACCAGGAGTTTAGCCATGTGATGTTCAAAGTCCTATTTTTGATAAGAACATTTATCAGTCCTTGATTGGTAGTTTATCTTATCTCAGTAATTGGTCAAGGCCAGATATTGCACACGTTGTTCACCAATTAGCGAGATTTAACATTGAGCCGAATGAAAGGCACTGGCAAGCTGCTAAACATGCGTTAAGATACCTGAAACAAACAATGCATTATGCATTGTATTTGGAGCCAAAAGATGAATTGAGTTGAACTGCATGTGCTGATGCAAGTTTTGCTATATCCATAAATACACGAAAATCTACATCGGGTACTGTAGTATTATTGTGAAAAACATCGATTGGATGGAGATCTATTAGTCAGAAAAATCTAAGATTGTCAACAATGGAGGCTGAATAATCATGTTTATCTTTATTATGATTTAGTTTTGTATAAGCAATTATTAATTGATATGGGTATTAATGTAACAGATTCTATTGCAGTTTATGAAGATAACCAATCAGCAATACAGAAGGCTTCAAATATTGCTGTTAAAACAGGAACGAAACGCATGGATTTAAGATATTTAAATGTGAGACAATGTGTGTAAAGCAAGATGATTAAGCTAGAATACTGTATGTCAGAAAACAATATAGCAGGTCATTTTACAAAGGCCCAAAGGCTCTATAAAGCATAAAGCTTGCTGTGAGGATTATGGACTTAGAATGTAAGGTTGTATATATTGTCTTACCCAAAAGGGGAGAATGTTAGGAATGTAAGTCACCTAACAATATACAAACCAGGATAGACATTTTAATACTGTCCCTTTAAGAGCATGCTTAAAACTGCAATTAGGTGTGGTTTCTCAAACGTCCATAAGATGGAGCCAGAAACCTGGGTTTGTTCAGTTCCTGTTCTGGTGTTTCTGGAGTGTGAGTCTTAGTCTCAGAAGAGAGTGATTCTCTGTTTCCTCCTGTTGGAAAGTATTGCCATTCTTCCTAACTGACTGCTATTCCTGGATTTGATGTAAGTCTGATACTGAACTGTTTTTGACACAGGAATTTGTTACTAGATTATCCCTGGATGAATACTGACTTTGGATTGCTTGTTTGGACTTTGTTTTAATGTTTCTGGAAGTAAAAACCTACATTTATTGTACACTGTATCTGTGTGCTATGTGTGTGTATTATTCAAACACTTCTCTCAAATACGTCTCCTTGTATGCGCTCATTCTCCTAACGGGGAATTACCTCAACAAAGTGGTTGAATAATACACACACACTGCACACAGATGGACTGTACAGTAAATGTAGGTTTTTACTTCCAGAAAGTTTAAGGAAAGTTCAAACACAGTGTAAAGTCATTCACAGGTGAAGATCAGTCAGTTTTCAATCCAGGGATAATCCAATAAGAAAATTCCAGTGTCAAAAACAGTTCAGTACCAGACTTACATTAAATCCAGAAATACCAGTCAATTAGGAAAAATGGAGGAACGGCAATACTTTCCAATAGAAGGAAACAGAAATTCACTCTCTTCTGAGACTAAGACTAAGACTAAAAAAACCCAGGTTTCTGACTCCGTCTTATGGCTGTTTGAGAAACCCCACCCAACTACAGTTTTGCATTTTCTTTAAAGAGACAGTATTAAAATGTCTATCCTGATTTATATATTTCTAACCCAAATACCCGTTAGGTGACTTACATTCCTAACAAGCAGGGAAGGCCCAGCAGCTGCGGTAAATCCAGGCGGGGGGCAAGATGCAGACTGGAGGGGACTCGAGCTACATTTTGCTGTACTGGAAGACATGTGGAGAGGCTCGAGTTCTCCTACTGCTGGGAGAGCAAGAGAGTCTTTCCCGGCACAGCTCCGGGCGGTAGAGAGAAACAGGATTCAAGCTGGCTGCTTCTCTGCTGCCAGAGCCACCCATTTCCCTATTGGAGAGGAAGTTGCAAACTTTTTGCTGTGCAGCAGGAGAACATGAGCCTCTCCACATGTCCTCCAGTACAGCGAAATTTAGCTGGGATTCACTGCAGCTCCGGGCCATCCAACCTCAAAGCCCCAAGGGAGCTGCCATTCCCAAACTTCTATTCTCCTGTGGTTGGTTGCCACCTCTTCACCTTGCTGAAGCAGCTGGCCCTGCCCTTCCATCTCCCTCCCTCTCCTGGCCTGAGAAGGTAAGGGTGATGGTGTGGGATAGCGAAGTGACTGGGTCCCTATCATCTCCTCTCTCTCCCCCACTCTTTGTGTCTCTCTGTGAGTTTGCATGTCCATATGTGTGTCTCCCTGAAAGCTATGGCTCGGTCAAGCCAGCAAGCTCTCCTTGGCGTGATTTGCAACTTCTTTCATTTCTTCTTTTTGGAATCCAGATTGGCTGAACAACAATCAACAGACCGCGGTGAAAGCATCCCTTCGGGTGACCTTCCTCCTCCTCCTCCTCCTGCTCCTCCTCCTCCTCTTCCTCCTCTCACAACGAACAGTTGTGGTGGGGCCCCGGGGGGTGCACGCATGCAGGGAGATGCTCCTCAAGCAAATGCTAAAGCACACCAAAAACAGGTACGGGGCAGGTGGCTGCTCACGTGAGGAGCGAGCGTCTCACCACACAAGTGCACCCTTCTGACCCTGCCATGGCCACTGGGCATGAGAGGAGGAGGAGAGTCGCCTGAAGGGATGCTTCCACCGTTGCCTAACGATTGTTTTTCAGCCAGTCTGGATTCCAAAATGAAGAAATGAAAGAAGTAGCGAAGAGCGCCAAAGGGAGCTTGCTGGCTTGGCCCAGCTGTGGCTTTGAGATAGACACACAGAGAGAGAGAGTAGAGGAGAGAGAGGGGAAGATAGGGACCCGGCCTCTTCGCTATCCCCCACCGTCACCCTTACCTTCTCGCACTGCTCCATTTTGTGAACCATCTATGGTTTAGTATCTCCTTCAAGCTGGTGAGAAACCCACAAGGGCTGGGGAATGTGTCATGAAGAGCTCCAGGTTTGTTTGCTCCTTGTGCCCAAAAGAGCAAAGAACAAGGGAATCCTGTTGAGCAGGGCCTGAATTCAGATGAATTTGAACCATGATTGGGTGGAGGTCCTTTTGGTCCCATTGGGAGAGAAGCTTCGTCCTGCTTGGGGAAAAGTGTCCCCTGAAAGGGCCGGTTCATAGTTGGAGAGGCTCTTAAAGAGACCAGACCTGGTCAGACTTATCCATGCCTCTCTTTTACACAGACACAGACACAGACACATAGAGTGTGTGTGGTGGGGGAAGTTAGAGAAAGAGAGAGAGAGAGAGATACAGACAGGGGGAAAGACAGAAAAAGAGAGGGAAAGAGTGAAATAGAGGGAATGAGAGAAGAGGAAGAGAGAGACAAGAAAGGAAAGGGAAAAAATAAAGGAGAGAAAGGAAGCAAAAGCAGGAAAAGGAATAGACAAAGAAAGGGAGAGATGGAAGGAAGGGACAAAGAAAGAAAAAGAAAGAAAGAGTGGGAGAATGGAGAAAGTGAATGAGATATATGAATGGATAGATAAATACATGGAAGGAGGGAGGGAGAGAGGGAGAGAAAAAAGGAGAGGAATGAAGCACACAAACTCTGGCTTCAGAAGACTCTTTGAAGCAGCACAGCAACTTACGCCTGGCCTGCAAGGGATCTCAGAGGTCATCTAGTCCAACCCCCTGCTCCAGCAGGAGATCCTTACAGAATCAAAGAATAGCAGGTTTAGAAGGCTCTCTGTGTGTGTGTGCATGCATGGCTGTCAAAACTCCAAAAACAGGTCAAGGAGCTCTGGGGAGATGAGCCATAAATTAGAATACTTGCTAAGCAATTGGCCACTATGCAAAGACCACATGTATTTGGTTTGCCAGTCACATGGCCACCTGGTCCTGCTCACACAGTCATATGGCCACCAACCCATGCCCATCCGGTCATGTGACCACCAAGCCACACCCAAAAATTAAGCCATGCCTACAGAACCAGTTGTCACAATATATGAATCCCACCCCTGGATGGAACTGAGAAAAGATTTCAGCATGAAGTGATAACCAGTCGGTTCCTTCTCATGACTCCATTAACATGCATTTCTCCCCTCTTCTCACACCCATAATTTTAAGGTGTGATATCAGAACAATTTTGATAATTCCACGTGAACTGAAAGCCTTGGAGCTGCTTCCTAGGAGGAAAAGGCCCATTGCTCCACCCCAGGGAGGGTGAAAGGGAGGCATGGAGAGCTCTGGCCAGGTCTGGCCTCCTTAAGAGCCTCCTAGATGATGGACTTGCCCCTTCAGGGGACACTTTTCCCCAAGCAGGACAAGAGGAAGCTTCTTTCCCCCAATGGGGCCAAAAGGACCTCCGTCCACTCACAATTCAATCCCCTCCGATACAGTCCAAGCTTGGATTTAGGCCTCGATCAGCAGAATTGCTGCCTTCGTTGCTATTCTGGGCACAAGGAACAAACAACCAGTAGCTACTACCGACACATTCCCCAGCCCTTGTGGGTCTCTCACACGTTTGATGGAGACCCTTAATTGTCCGTGGTCCACAAAATGGAACAATATCGAAGGCTCCCAAGCAGCCTAAAGGGAAAAGTCCAGTTTCTACTGCCCAGATTCAATTCTTGATGAAGGTCAACCACCTTTGGAGAATTGCATCAGCCCTTTTGAAATGGGACCTCAGGCTTTGGAAAACAGAGGAAAGACATCAAAATTTTCTCCTACCTTGTTGAGCTCCTTTAGCTGTGAAAGAACATTTCTTCTGATAGAAAGTCTCTGTCTTTCAAAATACGCCAGAGTCTCTTCCCTGGTATCATCCCTGGGAAGAACCAAGGAGCCCCAAATGAACAGATCTGCTGCTACTTCTCCATTCGGGTCCATGTAGAATTTAATGTCTGAAATATTGACAAACTCATTCTTCTCCAGGAAAGGATGGAACTAGAATGGGAACATGCAGCAATTTTAAAAGCAGAAAACTTTGTTTCTTATCCCAGATGCTTTTCAACATTTGAATCTTTCTTCTGTAGTTGTCTAATTTACAGACATGCTTCATTAGGAAAATAGGTGTTTCCACTATCTTACAAGTGAAGGAAAAAAGTTCACAAAAATTTGTTGATCATATTCTGACAATATAGATTTTGACAAAACATAGTTGAACAACAGAAAAAAGGAGATTTATGAACTCCCTGAAAGCAACAGGTTGGTTATGAGAAACAGGGATTTCTGAAGAAGAAAATTGTCAGGGATTTTTCCTTTCCCAGGAAGCCCAGAGAGGAAACCTGAGCTAGGCCCCCTTCGCTGTGATGCTGCACTGACAGGATTTGGGGAGTCAGAAAGTACAAATCTCCCGAACCGACCCTTTTTTTATGCAGCTGTCGGTTTCCTCCTCTGATCTGGTTCTTCCCCAGGCAGAATCTCTCCTCCACCCCCCAAAAGTCTTTTCCTCCTATCCCTGCCCTTTCTCAATGGATGGTGGGAAAGGGGGGGAGATCACTTAGGTGCTCTATGCAAGTCATCCTTACATATTATTTCATTTCCTAAATACATTATGGAAATACTACTGACATAACTTGATCTCAGGAAAGAGTAAGAAACAATTTTGAGATGTGATCAGAAACCCAGTTAAGTGAGCGGTGGATGGTATGATAATTAAGTGGATAAAAACTGATTTTAAAATGGTACTCAAATGATCTTTAGTTTTTTTAATCTGTCATAGAAACGGGAAGATTTAACATTTTACATTCATCATTTAACATTCATCATTTTTTCTATGTTGTCATGAATATAATAGGGTTTATAAATCGCTATCATACAAGATTTATAACAATTCTCAGGCAGATGTACTTTGATCTTATTTAAACATTACCAAATTTCAATAAAAATATTGATGATTTCCTCCTAGAAACAACTGTATTTAGTCATACAGTATTTTCTAGGAGGAAATCAGAAATATTTTCAGCAGTAGAAAAATATCTGGGTTTTAGGATTTGTTAAATTATAGTATCTCATGTAAAAACATTAATGATGCACTGGATGAAGAATTGTGCCAAGCTTGATAAGTATGTAAGGGAGCCAGTTTAGGCTACTGTTAAGCCCTCAAAGGAGAAAGCAAGAGGCTTGTGAGTTCAAGTCCCGCTTTGATCATGAAAGCCATCTGGGTAACTCTGGGCCACTCTCCAAGCTCCTAGTTGTTCTAGTCCCATATTTGTTACTGCATTGTGGAAGGATGCATGTGTGCATTTAGTTGTACATTCGTTAAGGGTCCAGTGAAAATGAGGTAGATTGAAGTCCCCAAGAAAGATAAAACATGTGGGAAGGATGTTGCCCATGTTAGTAGTGAATTTAGCTTGTTTACATGTTGGATGTCATAATCTGTGGCTCTGTAACATAGTAAGAATCGAAGAATCACCACTCAACTTGCAACAACAATCTAGTTCAAACCACTACATTGTTGATTTTTTTTTGCAGCACATTGCCAAGATAAAGAGGCAAATGAATTTGTCTGCTTTCTTTGGCAAGAAAACAAAAGGCGACCCAAGAGTCACAACCACAACCATTGGAGTCTGAGGAAAGCAGAGCCACTTCTCATCTAAGGCTCACATCATCCACTTCTCACCTAAGGCTCACAACATCTGTGCAGAGAAGTTGAAGCAATATGAACCGGATGTCATAAGTAAAAGAGTGGAGAAGATGACTGAGAAATATCTGGGTAGTACATGTAGAGAGTTTGCTACTGTGTATAGTCTGGCACAAACATGCAGAACATTTTCATATATAGAAGATCTGATTGAATCACAAATAACAAATGGTTTAGATTTGGGAACAGGGTTGCATTCCCATAGAACTGCAGTTGCAATCGTAGATTTCATTGCAAAAAATATCAGGAAACATTTATTTACCAAAATTATTGAGAAAATTCACAAAATCTGTTTGATAATTGACAAAACCTCAACAATATCTTCCAAACCAGTTCTTATACTCTACTTAAAAGTTGAGGGTACAGGGAGGGCGGAGCGGGGGTTGCGACAGTATGGCATGCGATCTCAGAGGTCTGAGATCGCAGCCTATATCTTTACCCCTGCACGGTTCTTTTGGAACTAAACTGTCCCGAAGAGATGTCGAAAGTGAAGAGCACATCCTGCTGATCCCAGGGATACCGCAAAGTCCCTGGTTGATATGTGAAAAGCTCTTCTTGCCAGCAGTAAAGAGGCAGCCATCAAAGTTTCTGAAGTTGTGACAGCTCCGAAATGGAAGAAGTAGGAAGAGAAAGTGTGCCAGTTTGGTGAGAACTTTTTTCCTTATTTTAAGACTTGAAAGGACATCCAAAAGGAAAGAAGGAATCTGTAAAAGTGTTTGACAGAAATGATTTATTGTTATTGTTATTGTTATTGTTATTGTTATTGTTATTGTTATTGTTATTTGGCTTTTTTCTCTTCACCATCTTTATTCTTATTTTGAATTATAATTGGCTATTTTACAATTTGGATTAAAGCTTAGAAGAATGTGAATATTTTGAATTGCTTAAAATGAATAAGAAATTTACAACTGCTGGTTCTTCAACTTCTACTCCTTCCTCTCCAACATCTGGAGGTCAACGCTCAATGCAGACAATATTAAAGCAAGAAAAGGAACAAGAAAAAGTCACTCTGCAGATGATTATGCAAGAAATTCAAGATTTTAAAGCAAGATCAGAGAACATTGAAAAGAGACTAGAGAACACTGAACAAAGAGCAGAGAATATTGAACAAAGAACAGAAAATATTGAACAAAGAACACGGAAGACTGATGAAAAAGTCGAGACCATCCAACAAATGATGTCAAAATATGATGAAAGATTCCCAAAAAATTGAAGAAGATAAACAAAGAGATAAGAGAATTGGAGATATTGATAATAGATTAACAGTGATTGAATAAGATAAAAGTGGTATGTTGAGATGGGAGATGGATAGATCAAAATTATATCTTAGATTCCAAAATATAGAGGAAGAAAAAGGACAAAATTTAGCTGAGATAATGATAGAAATGCTGGCTGAAGCTTTGGAAATAACTCAAGAGAAGATGATGGATGGAATAGACAAGGTTTATCGAGTTTTCACAAGATATGTGATGAGGAATAACCTACCAAGAGAAGTCCACATCAGATTTACAAAAAAATCTATCAAAACGCAAATATAGCAAGTGGCAAAAGAGAAAGCATTGAAATATAAAGACAAGGAGATTGTGGTTCTAAAACTCATACCTAGAAGAGTGAGAGAGATGAGAAGAAAATACCGATTCTTGACTAAAATCCTACTTTAAAAAGAGGTGAATTATAGATGGCTGATTCCAGAAGGGTTAACGTTCACATGGCAAGAACAGAGATATAGAATTGATTCAATTGAGAAAGCGGAATTATTCTATGCAGAACTTTTTGGAAGGAAAGAAGAGGAGGCAGAAAATGAGATCTCATGAATTGAATTCCAAGATGACTGTCAAATGGTGACAGAAAAAGAAGAAAAGTAGGTAGAAAGGTGGAAGCCAAAGAACAACGTGAACCAAGATCCATGACAGCTGCCAAACCTTATTACAAAATATAACCATAGAAGAGAAAAAATTGATTACAATTAATATAAATGGACTTAATTCAACTGCTAATAGAAGGAAAACTTTTCATAAATTAGAGAAATTAAAATTTGATATAATTTGTCTACAAGAAGTACATATTAAAAAACAATGTGAACAATTGTGGGTACAACCAAAACTAGGGAAAATATTTACTTCTTTGACTCAATGTAAGAAAAGAGGAGTGGTTTTATATATTAAAGAGACCACCCCAGCAAAACTGATCTATACCGATGAAGATGGAAGAATATTAATGGTGGAAATAATGGACAATAATATGAAAACATTCCTAATTGCAATCTATGCTCCAAATGATAAACAAGAAGAATTTTACAAAAAATTACATATGAAAATAATTGAACTGGACTACGCTAACTTAATTATGATGGGAGATTTTAATGGAATTATTTTTTAATGGATAATATATTTTATTAATTGTAGACAATAAAATGGATTGTACAGCAACAACAAAGCAAAATAGAAGGACTGTCCCAAAATATTTTTTTTAAATGGTTGATGAAATGAACTTAAAAGATAAATGGAGAGAAAGAAATGCTAAAACTAAACAATATACCTTCTATTCAAATAGACATTTATCATGGTCCAGAATAGACATGATATGGATGTCAACAGAACTAATAGCTAACTTTCAGGAAATAAACAGTGAAACAAGCACTTGGGCAGACCACAACCCAATGACAATTAAATGGAAAGGGCAAAAAAGAAGATTGAGATGGACATTAAACAATACTATTTTAAAGGAAAAAGAATTCACACAATGGATGGAGAAGGAACTGGGTCTTTTTCTTTAGAGAAAATAAGAAAGAAGATACATCAACTCAGAATGTATGGGACACAATGAAGGCATATGCTAGAGGCTTAATAATAGATTATACAAGGAAAAGGAACATTAGGAAAAGATTATTTTCCTAATTAAGGAAACATGAGGAACAAGATCTTCTAAGGATTTAAGACGTGCTGCCACATACATCTAGCAGGAACACCATGGTTTGTCAGTCAGGCAAGAAGAGGAAGCCCGTGCCTACTTGTTCAAGCCCTGGCAAAGTGAAAAAGGCCAGAACCAGCATCCCACCCCCTGGCACTGACTCTGAAGCTGCTGCTGCTGCTGCTGTGGTGGACCAGCACCAAGGCCCTCAAAACCCTGCTGCTGAAGGCCCTGCTGCTCAAGCCCCTGAAGGCCCTACTGAAGTCCCTGCCAGAGGGAGGAAGAGGCAAGGGAAGGAGAAGGGAGACAGGAAACAGGACACCGTTTCCGAGGACATGAGGATGAGATGCTGGAATGCCTGAGGGAGAACGATTACATCAGGAGAAAGGGCCACAGACTGTATCGGGACACCAAGAAGAAGCAGGCAGCTTGGAGAGACAAGGCAGAGAGCCTGGGGTACACTGCAGAAGTACTCCTTGGATGGTGGAAGCACATGCACAGCTGGTATGGCAAGCTACATGTCAAGAAATCCCGGCAGGCCACTGTCAAGCTCACTGACCGGGAGATGTACGTCATGGCCAAGTGCAGTTTCCTGGAGGGTGAGATCCACCATCGAGGAGCAGCCCCTCTGAGACCCCTCTCCCTCAGACAGCCCACAGACAGTCAGTCCTCTTCCAGCCAGGAGCCAGCTACCCTGTCCAGGCAGGTGTCTTCAGAGGGCCCCACAGCAGAGACACCCCCAATAGCTGTACTCCCCATGCCGGCAGACTTGGAGGATTCCGTGGAGGATGACACCCTGCTGTCACAAATGGAGGGAGAAGCAGCAGCCACCAGAGGCCAACCCACCCCCAGCCCCAGCTCCAGAGGATGCAGGCAGAGAGGCAGACTGGAGGGCCAGGACCACAGTGTGCTGTTGGAGATCAGGGACACAATGAAGACCAGCACAGAACTTCTCTCTCAGCTGGTCCACTTGGACAGAGGATCCTTGGGCCGGAACACCTTCATCACCTATGTGAGCCAGACCCTGAGGGACCTGCCCGAGGCCCAGTACCAGGTGATGAAGCAGAAGATCACAGCACTTCTGCACAACCCTCAAGGCCCAGCTGAAGCTGCTCCTACCCAGTCCAGGTCTGCTCCTCCACCCCAGGCGATGTCACAGCCCTTCCATGGCTTTCAAAAGCCCCTCACCTACCAAGGCTACGACTACCAGGACTTCCCACAGCACAAGCAGAACTTCCCAGTCCAGGCCCAGGTTCATCGGACGCCACATATGCCAGTCCTCACGCAGCTGAAGATCAAACAGCCCCACTACACTCCTCCTTCCTCCACCCCACAGCCAAGCCCATCAATGGACAATCTGTCATCAGTAATGGGCCTGACACCTTAAGTCCTTGATGAAGGGACTCTCAACCTCATGGGACTGAGTCAGCTCTCGGATAGCTTTCTGAACACACCACCACCTGTTGTACCCTCGGGGCCAAGCACCCCAATGGTGCCTCAGACCAGCACTCAAGCCACAGCCACCTCCACAGTCCATGCCCGCTTAACAGCTGAGACCATGGACATGACTCAGAGTGACAGAGAATAGTGTCAGAGATGGAGTTGTTTACTTGTTAAGTTTATCTTTGCTTAAGACACTTTACTTGGTTCATTTTGCTTATTTAATACAGTCATAAAGTTTACCAAAGAAAGTTTATCTTTGCTTAAGACACTTAATACAGTTTACTTGGTTCATTTTGTTTATTTAATAAAGTCATAAAGTTTACCTAAGAAAGTTAATAAAGGTTATCTTTGCTTAACACACTTAGTTTACTTGGTTCATTTTTTTTCCTTAATCAAGTGTTGGTGAAAAGTTTGAAAAAATGGTTTAGCCTTTGCATGCTTGTGGGATAGATTAGGACAGTTGTGGGATAGATAAACCTCCAGTGCAACCATAGTGGGACTGTCTGGTCCACCATCCCAGCGATCTAGATGATTTTCTCCCCCTTTTTATAGAAAATATCGGTTGTCCATTATGGGGCCTTCTACTTACTCTAGACATACTGCAGACATCCTAAATATACGAGATACATCCCAGATACAAACGTTTTGTCCGTTTTGAATACTTTATATACGAGATACATACGCTTGCATCCTTTCTATTTCCGTGCTACTAATGCTGTGTAGATGTTCCGTGTACCTTTCGTTTCCTCCCTCTTTCCGTTTTCAGCTGCAGCGGATGTGAGTTGAGGGGATAGCCAGAGGATGCAGAGAGGATACAGCAGACATTTAATGTATGATAACACACATAGAACGTTTGTTGCCCGTATATGTCGCGGATGTACATCGTACGTGGTGGAAAGTTCATCCGTTCAAAAAGTTTTGTGCAGCTCAAAACTTCTTGCATGGATGAAATTGCAGTGGACAGATGCTCGATGGATTGAGCTTATGAAACACGTATGCAGTGAGTACACAATGGATGCATAGCATTTTCCAACAGATGGCAAGCTTTTTTTAACATTTTACATCCTCTTTTCATCTGTAAGTGCAGTGGGACTAGGCCTTTAGAGGATGAGCATAAAAGACTTGAAAAAGAGCTACAGAAAATGCCACAGAAAAAAGATATTAAGTTAAAAATGGACATAATTAAACACAAAATGGGTCAAGTAGAAAAAGAAGAATTAGCACAGAAAATTAGAGGTGCTAAACAGAACTACTTTGAAGATGCAAACAAACCAGGTAGATGGTTAGCATATAAATTGAGAAAGGAGAAAGAAGCAAGAAAAATATTGTAGTTAATAGATGACCAAGGTCAAATTTGTTATGGCAGTAAAGAGAAGAAGGAAATCATTCGAGATTTCTATGGGAAATTATATAAACAAGAAAATATTGATGAGGAAAGAGTTAAGCAGTACTTACAGAATCCTAATTTACCTGAGATACCTAAAGAAACTGAAAAAATGTTAGAAAGCAATATAACCATGATGGAGCTAACTGAAGCACTTAAGAAGCAAAACAATGGAAAGGCACCAGGCCCAGATGGACTTCCGGCAGAATTCTATAAAACATTACAAGAATCATTGAATCTCCCATTGTTAGAAGTTATGAATGAAGTTATGCTAAAGAAGAAGATACCTAAATCATGGTCAGAAGCCTATATCACACTCATTCCAAAAGAGGAGGCCGATCCACTGCAAATCAAGAATTATAGACTGATTTCTCTACTAAATGCAGGTTACAAAATTTTTGCTTCAATACTAGCAGAAAGACTTAAAAATATTTAAATAACTTTATACATCCTGATCAAAATGGATTTCTGCCAAAGAGACAAATTAAAGATAATATGAGAGTAATTTTGGACACATTGGAATACTAAGAAGCACATCCTGAAAAACAAATGGCTTTGATATTTCTAGATGCACAAAAGGCATTTGACAATGTGAACTGGCGATTCATGTTACTATTGTTGGAACAGATGGGTTTTGCCAGAAAATTTATTCAAGCAATAGAAGCTATATATCATGAGCAAATGGCAAAGGTAATGATAGAGGAAGACCTGACAGACTCTCTTGACATAAGAAAAGGAACAAGACAAAGGTGCCCACTGTCACCTTTGTTGTTTGTGTTAACTCTGGAAGTACTAAACAGAAATATTAGAGATGAAAAGAGGATAAAAAGAACGAAAATTAAAAAGGAAGAATTTAAGCTGTAAGCTTTTGCGGATGACTTGGTTTTTATGTTAGAAGACCCTTTAGAGACAGCATCAAAATTGTTGGAAAAGATAGAGACATATGGCAAAGTGGCTGTCTTGAAAATAAACAAAGACAAAACAAAGATTTTGTCAAAAAATATGTTATTAAGACAAAAGGAAGAATTGGCAGACCTATTGAAAATTCAAGTTACAAACAAGATTAAGTATCTGGGGATATATATGACAGCAAGATGCAGTATATTAAAAGAGAATAATCACATTAAACTTAAACAGAAGATAGCATTAGATTTGGTGAAATGGGAAAATTTGCAACTGTCACTAATAGGGAGAATTTCAACAATCAAGATGAATATACTACCCAGAATTTTATATTTGTTTCAAACAATTCCAATTAGACTTGGAAAAGACTATTTTGAAAAATTAAATAAAATTGTGGCGAAATATATATGACAAGGTAAGAAAGCGAGAATAAAGTTGAAACTGTTGCAAGATGCTAGAATTAGAGGAGGTTTTGGCTTGCCTAATTGGGAGTTGTACTACCAAGCTTCAAATTTGATGTGGTTCAAAGAATGGATAACATTAAGAAATTCTAGATTGTTGACACTAGAAGGACATGATTTGCTGTTGGGGTGACATGCTTTTTTATGGTATAAAGAAACTAAAACACAAGGATATTTTAGAAGACATTATATATGGGAGTCTTTGTGGTTAAATTGGGAGAAGATTAAAAGACAATGTTATCTGAAAATACCAGTCTGGTTATCGACTATTGAATCATTTTCTTATCCTATAATATATAAGAAGGAACAAACAGTTAGATATGGTGAAATACTGAATGAAAAGGGTGCACAAAATAATTTGTAAGCCAACCAACACACTGTTTGCATAACTATGGAAGAAAGTTTGATATTTTTATGTTGTTCATATTTGTTTTTGTTTTTTTTTTAAATCAATAAAACTTGGGGGGAAAAAAGTTGAGGATACAGCTTTTTCACCAACAATTTGCCAATAATAAATGAATTAGTAGAATTAGATAAACAAGATGCAGAGATGATATATTGTTCAGTTACAGAAAATTTGAATAAAGTTGGGTTTAAGAGGAACTATCTGTAGAAATATTTAATTGGATTTTGCTCTGATGGAACCAGAGTTGTGCTTGGGAGAAACTCTGGGGTAAGCACTAGGATAGCCAAAGAGTTTCCAAATATTGTAATATGGCACTGTTTAAACCATCACCAGCAACTTATTTTAGATGATTCTATTAGGGAAATAAAGCAAATCAATCATTTTCAAATTTTTATTGATAAAATATATTGTAGTTTTCCATCAATCAAATAAGAACTTTAATTGAACCTAACAAAATTTCTGAACAACTTGAGATTGAAATTATAAAAATTGGTAGAGTTTTTGGTTCAAGATGGGCTGCCTGTATTTTAAGGCTTATCCAATGCTACATCAGTTTTTCTGTTCAAATCAAAAATACTCCGGTATGGCTGCCCATCTAGAAAACTCATTTTTTCTCACTGATTTGTCCTTGATGATTGATGTGCTAACTGAAATATCTCTCCTTTCTAATGCATTGCAAGCGAGAAACATAGACATTATAAAGGCTGAAAAACTTGTGAAAAGATCAATTAGATCATTTGAAATGCTTATAGAGGAAAAGGGTTCGTGTGAAATAAGGTTGATGAATTAATTACTTCATAAATCCTTAAAAATATAAATTTTATACAAAACCATCGATTTGTGGGACTTCCTCGTGAAAAACGTATACAAAGTATTGTAACTAATTTGAAGAAAAGATTGATGCAGGCACGATATTCCCGCCTGGAAAAAAAATCTGAAAAGTAGCCAGGGGTACAGGGGTTGACCAATGCCACGGTCTACGCAGTGCCCCCATGAGAATTAAATTGGCAGTGCCCCCTTGAAGCTGTAGCAGAATAAAGTAATCAAAAGTGATTTTTCAAAGTGAGTCTGCGTGATAGTTTTATTATTTGACAAAAAATAAAAATAAAAAGCACAATGAGAATGCTCTCGGGCAAAACATTTCACATTTTAAAAATAAAACAAAGAAACAAAAACAACAAACAAACCCTGCTTAACAGACAGAAAAACAGCCACAATGCTTCACCTCTTGTTGGACTTTCTCTTTGTTCCCTTTCCTTTGATCAGCATTGTTTCTCTCTGCTTCTTTCTAGCTAGTTGAGCTGATAGCATAACTTTGAGTCTGGCCTGTCTTTTGGCTACAGTTGTCTTTCTCTTCAGTTCCAGATTGGCCCTCTTTGCTGCAAGCTTCTGTTTTATTGTCTTCAGTTCTTCCATGTACGATTTATGTGCCCTTCTCATATTTCTTACAAGACTTGGATTCACTGGGTCATGTTCAAGGTCCTTCCTTTGATACTGCTGTACAGCAGACTTCCCTGAAGCCTTCAATGAGTATTTAACACTTTGAAGAGCATCAAATGTCCTTATGCCAAGGCGAGATGTCTTGGAAGTTATAATGTTACCCATGAGACTAAAAGAGCTCTCAACTTGGGGCCCATGGAAGCAGCTCATGATTGCTTTCATCATCTTGAAGAGGCAAGGATACTTTCCTGCTGAAGCAATCCCATTCCACCAGTTGTCTATCATTGCTTGGTCTGTTGCACTCGGAATCCTGGCATCACTGTGATAACGGTGAATCTCTAGTATGTAGGGCTCTACCTCTGAAGCTTCCAAGACATTTGGTAGAAGCTGTGGAAGTGCCTTTATGCACTTCAATGCTTGGGAGTGTCCTCTCACAATGGGGTCTGTTGCTGAGAAATGAGCAAGTAATTTGATCTTGATAGGCAGTTTTTCCTGCAAGCATTTTCCAGCTGAAACAGGCAGACCTTGCCCTAGTAAGGAATCCATTCTTCACCTCCTTCTTCCCTTTCTTGAGAATCTCTTTCGCTTCCGGCCCAACAAACATGTCTATGCATGGTAACAAAGAAGTCTCAGCTTGGACATCTACTGCACACACTTTACAGTCACAAAGTGCTTTTGGCTTCACAAAGCATGCAAAGAACTTGTTTGTCAAGTCTACAACTTCATCATGAAGTTTATGGAGTTTTGTTTCTTTCTTCTAAAACACCAGAACAAACTTCTTCAATCGAGGCAAAGAAGCACAGAAGAAATGAAGGAGCAATCTTGTGTAGCTGCAATTCACAAACAGCTTCTGTGTGATTCTTTCTTTTCGTTGTTTCCCCTCTCCTGTCATCTTCTTCTCTCTGAGCTTGACTTGAATTGCTCTGATAGCCCTGACAGCTTCATCTCCAATATCCTTTGTGTTGAAGATACCCTTGCACAAGAAGAAAAAATGCTGACGATCGAATGAAGATAGGAAGGAGAAGGAGAAGATAGTGTACACTTCAAACAACCTTAGAGTGTCAACTGCTACATCATACACACTAAGCCACCTGGTTGGAACGTATCTCTCTGGCATGGTGAACTTTACTCCAACAATGATGCTCAGTTCCTCCAGGTACTGCCCAAGATCCATAGACCGCTTGAAATCATTGTAGATGGAGGTGAATAGCTCTTCTAAATAATGTTCAAAAGCACTTGAGAACTTCTTGCAAGAATAGTGTACATGATGACACACATCTCCATCAATGTCCAGGAGATGAGGAGCATGCTTTGGTCTTATCCATGTCTCCAATCCAGCCTTTGAGCCCCTCATAACATTGCAGGAATCCATGAGAATAGACATGACATATTCCCATGGTATGTTGTGTTGTTTTAGCAATGCATCGATTTCTTTTTCAAGATTCTCACTGTTCACCACTATCAAACTAAGTGAGGCAAACTGCTGAATTATAACCTTCTTCAGAGAATCAGAGTAGTAGCTCACCAGGACAGTCAACATTTTCTTGTTGCTGTCAGAAGTTGCCTCATCATTGTTCATTGAGAATTTGCTGCTTTGCAGGTCCTTCACTATGTCATCTTTGAAAGTCTTTGCATGGCCATATTGCATTTTATATGATGCAGTATTCCTGCCCATGGAGAGTTGACTTAGAACCTTGGGATCTCCAGCAAGAGCCTGTGACCAGCTGATCAAATCTGGTGCCAAGCTGAATGGAAGTGTCAGTCTTCAAGATCTTCTGCTATTGCTTTGCATCTTTTCGACTGCCATAAGTAACGGGGGTGGAAAAGGGAGGTAGGAATAGTTGGGGAAGTGAGCTGGAGGAGTTACATTCGTCTAATGTATAAATGGAAGGGGGGAGCATAAAATAGAGTTAGGTTTCTATTTCTCGCTTAGCTTTCTTCTCTCTGCGCAACTGCAACCCGTTATCAAACTATGCCAAGGTCAACGGACAGAGGCCTCATCATCACCTAAAGATGCCCACATGATCATATCCACAACTTCTAATTGGAAGTGTCATTTCAACTATTGGGGGTGGGAACATTTCCATCACTTTCTATATGTGAATTGCGCGCCTAAATTCTCAGATTCAGAATTCTTTGGTTGCTACCACTTCACTTTCAGTAAAAGATATCTTTTCTCTAACCTAAAGAGTCTAATTATTTCTTTCCTGGATTTTGAATGGAGCTCCGCCTGACATTATTCTGAATCTCACCCCACCTGCCCACCCAGAGAGAATACCCAATTTTCTTCTGAGGGGGCCTGGACATCATGTCATCTTCAAATAGTGACCAGGAGGATCTGGGAGCCATTGGAGGCCAAGATTCTATGCTTGTGCAGGAAGCCCAATCGCTAGCAGACCTCAGTCTGGAAGAGGATCCAGATGTTAAGCCCAGATGGTCGGTGGGAGTTGGTTGGAAAGATCCGGAGAAGGACCCCCCCCCTGGGGTCACCACTACCCGCCGGCGTGGAAAAGAGGAGCCTTGTCAAGAGAAGGAAAAGAGGGAACTCTTGCTGGATCAAGCCAGGAAACTCCTGAATGAAGCCTTTGAACAACCTCAAGCTCCACAAAGGTATGAAGGGAGAGGGGAAGCAGCCCCAGCCAGAAGAAGCAGAACAACTCCCTCTCCCATAAATCAACCCGATCCAGCAGCAGCCCCGGGGCCTTCGGCGGGAGGTGTGATTCCTAGAAGGCGTAGAGCTCCTAGGCTGCCTCTGTTAGAAGTAAAATACGGAGGGGATCCCAAAGCCTTGGGATTTTTCTTAGCTCAAGTATGGAGCCATATGGAGGAGTATGGGGAGGATTTTTCCTCAGAAGCAGCCAAAGTGAGGTGTGTTACCAGGGCTCTGGAGGGAATAGTGGCAGAGTGGATGGTGACTTTGCATAATGATAATGCTCCTCAGTTGCTGAATTATAACCTATTTATGGCTGCACTGCGGGCTAGGTTTGAGGACCCACTGGCGGAGCGCAAGGCCCGAATTAGGATGAAAACCATAAAACAGGGGCGGAGGTCTGTGGCTGATTACACTCAAGAATTTAGGCAGTTAGCAGGCCATTTCCGAGGCTGGCCCCAAGAAGCCCTGATAGAACTGTTTAAAGATGGTTTAAATGAAGATGTATACCAGAGATGCACTGCTAGAAGAGACCCCAATGACTTGCAGATGTGGTACCTGTTGGCAGAAGAAGTGGAAATTGATTTAATCCGAAGTAAACGGCGGGGAGGTTATGGGTGGAGCAAGTTTTCACCCTCGCGCTCTCAAGAGGCTCTTAAACCTCAGAAGGGAGGAGTGGCGGCAAGACCCAACCCCTCGGCCTGCTTTCGATGCGGGAAAGAAGGTCACCGGGCTGTGAACTGCAGAGTCAAGCTGGAGCCAAAGGGGGCGTCAAAGGAAGGAAAGAAACCTGAAAAATCCCCAGCGAAGCCTCGCGAAACAGCACTAAAGTTGAAAGAGACAGCAGAGGTCGCCCCTCCCCCAGGAGAGGAATCAGAAGCCCCAGTGACCCCTGAGGAGGAGGACTTCCTGGTAAGTCCAAGCGTGGGCCCTATGACCATTCCGGTGAAATTGAGGGTACCCAATTCAGGGGTCGAAGGGGAAATGCTAGCCCTGTTAGATTCTGGGTGCACAAAGTGTATAATCAACCCGGAAGTAGTGAAGAAAATGGGTCTAAAGTTAAAACCTTTGAAGATGCCCATTTCCTTTCGCCAACTAGATGGATCAGTGGCTGGAGGTTGCCCTGCACATTTTGTAACGGAATCTATGGAAATGGTCATGGGAGAGCATGATGAAACCCTGCGTTTTATTGTGGTCCCTGGGATGGAGCAACCATTAATACTGGGATTGCCCTGGCTCCGGAAATGGAACCCCCAGGTTAACTGGAGAAAGGGGTTCTTGCGCATATGCACAAAGCAGCGACCAGGAGGAGGGGCCAGATCTCAGCCGAAGCCTGGGGGCCTAATTGAAATAGCTTCCACAAGTACTGAGCCCGTAAAAGATGAGGAGAAAATTCCTAAAGAGTATTGGGATTTAAAAGAAGTGTTCAGTGAGAAGGCCTCGGATGAGCTTCCACCTCACCGACCAACAGACTGTGCTATTGAGATTTTGCCTGGGGTGAAGCCCCCGAAACCAAAGTTGTACTCAATGACCCCACAGGAATTGGAAGAGCTAAGATTGTTTATTGATAAAAATTTGGAACGTGGTTTCATTCAACCTGCTAGACCCCGGGTAGCCGGCCCAATGTTGTTCCGTGAAAAGAAAGATGGTTCCAAACGCTTGGTGGTGGATTACAGAAATTTGAACGCTATTTCTGTGGAAAACGTGTACCCCCTTCCTTTGATGAAGGACATGTTGGCCCATTTAGCGAAGGGAAAGATCTTCACGAAGTTGGATTTGAGAAAAGCATACTACCGGATTTGAATTAAGGAAGGGGATGAGTGGAAGACCGCTTTTAACTGCCCGATGGGATGTTTCCAATTCAACGTTCTTCCTTTTGGTTTACAAGGGGCCCCAGCTGTATTCATGCAAATGATCAATCAAGTGTTACATGAACATTTATACAGGGGGGTTCTGGTTTATCTTGATGATATCCTTATCTACACAGAGACCCTGGATGAACATGTGAAGTTAGTGCGGTCGGTTTGACAGAAACTGTGTGCCGCTAAGTTGTATGCTAAATTGTCAAAGTGTGAATTCCACCAAGACAAAATTGACTATTTGGGATATCGCATTTCATCCGAAGGCATAGAGATGGATCCAGAGAAGGTGTGTGCCATTCTGGAGTGGGCTCCACCACGCACCAGAAAACAACTTCAAAGCTTTTTGGGATTTGCAAATTTTTATCGGCAATTCATCCCGACGTTTGCTAAGATAGCAATGCCCATCACAAATCTCTTGAAAACAAAAGGGGAGGTGAAGCCGAGGCCAGGAAAGCCGCTGGAGTGGTCCATGGAGTGCCAAGCCGCTTTTGAAAAGCTAAAACGACTGTTTGCTGCAGAACCAGTGCTGAAACACCCGGATATGGACACTCCTTTCGTGATTCAAGCTGATGCAAGTGATGTAGCTATTGGAGCGGTATTACTTCAAATCAATGAGAAAGGGACCTTACAGCCTTGTGCGTATACCTCCCGTAAACTGTCTGAAACAGAGAGAAGATGGGCCATCTGGGAGAAAGAAGCTTTTGCAGTTCGTTGGGCCTTGCTGACCTGGAGACATTTCCTGGAAGGAGCAAAACACCCGTTTGAGGTATGGACTGATCATAAGAATCTGGAAGCCTTAAAAACACCTGGGAAGCTGTTCCCTAAACAAGTTCGCTGGGCCCAGTGCTTCAAGCGATTCAATTTCTCATTGAAGTACATTCCAGGCGGGAAGAACTTCATGGCAGATGCTCTCTCTAGACTACCTCAATATAATAGTATGCATCAGGAGGTGATAAGCCCAATTGTCTCAGCCAAACAACTAGCTGCCCCAGTGGTCACCAGAGCCCAAAGGAAGAACCAAGAAGTGGTTTTATCGAATGACCTTACCAAACAATTAAAAGAAGCTTTAAAACTGGACGAATGGTTCCTGGCTCATTCAAGTGACTATACAATTAGAGATGGTTTGGCTTGGGTGGGGGCCAAGTTGTATGTGCCACAGGTACTGAGAAGCCAAATACTACAACAGGCTCATGATTCTAAAGCAGCTGGCCATTTCGGATTTGTGAAGACCTTACATCCGGTTAAGCGGCAATTCTGGTGGCCTACTTTAAAGAAGGACATTGAAGCTTATGTAGCTAGCTGTCCGATTTGTGCTTCGGCAAAGAGACCTCCTGGTAAGCCAGTAGAATTGTTACAAAATGTAGCTAGACCAACGACTCCTTGGAAGGAAATCTCTATGGACTTTATAGTAGAATTACCCGAAAGTGGTGGAAACACGGTCATCTGGGTAGTGACTGATTTGTTTTCCAAACAAATACATTGCATACCTTGTTCCAAGATTCCATCTGCTAAGATGCTGGCTAAACTATTTATATCACATATCTATAGGTTATATGGCGTCCCAGAACGCATAATCTCTGACAGAGGGGTCCAATTTACCTCAAATTTTTGGAAAGAGTTCCTGAAATTAATAGGCTCCTCCCAGGGGCTAAACTCTGCCCACCACCCCCAAACCAATGGGGCCTGTGAGAGGACTAACACAGTGTTAGAACAATATCTCAGATGTTACATAAATTATCAACAAGATAACTGGTCCGAATTACTACCATTTGCCGAAGTGACATACAACCACTCCGTACACAGCAGTACTGGATTTACTCCATTTAAAGTGGCTTCGGGACAAGATTTCGTTCCCATACCTGAACTTCCTCGTGAAAAGCCCAACATCCATTCGTTGGATGAATGGATAACTCAACTCCAACTTAACTGGCCAGTAACACGCAAAGCATTAGATGAGGCCCATCAAGCTCATAAGAAATTTGCAGACAAGAAAAGATCCCCACAGAAAGAATATAAAGTGGGCGACAAGGTTTTCCTGTCCACTAGATACCTGCAAACCACTCAAAAGTCAAAGAAGCTTCGTCCTAAATACATTGGTCCATTCACAATTGAACGGATTATAAATCCTGTAACGGTCCAGCTGAACTTACCCAAAACTCTTTGACGAATTCATCCGGTTTTCCATGTTAGTTTGCTAAAACCTGAGCGTACTTCTGACCTAAGGCCCATCCAGACTGACTCTCCCATACCAATATTGATTGACGGCGAACAACATTTTGAAGTTAAAGAAATTCTGGATTCTCGCAAATGGAGGGGTCGACTCCAGTATCTTGTAGCCTGGAAACATTTCCCTTCTTCACAAGCCGAATGGGTTAATGAAACCGATGTTAAAGCCCCTAAGTTGATCAAAGCATTTCGTACCAAGTATCCTGATAAGCCTTAGGAGTGTATTGTTTTGAAATTGTTTAATGATTAATAATTGTCTTTATATTCTCTCCTCTCTCTCTTCTAGGACTTCTAGGACTGATGATTTCACTTTTTCCAGGAGGGCCGAATGTCAGTCTTCAAGATCTTCTGCTATTGCTTTGCATCTTTTCGACTGCCATAAGTAACGGGGGGTGGAAAAGGGAGGTAGGAATAGTTGGGGAAGTGAGCTGGAGGAGTTACATTCGTCTAATGTATAAATGGAAGGGGGGAGCATAAAATAGAGTTAGGTTTCTATTTCTCGCTTAGCTTTCTTCTCTCTGCGCAACTGCAACCCGTTATCAAACTATGCCAAGGTCAACGGACAGAGGCCTCATCATCACCTGAAGATGCCCACATGATCATATCCACAACTTCTAATTGGAAGTGTCATTTGAACTATTGGGGGTGGGAACATTTCTATCACTTTCTATATGTGAATTGCGCACCTAAATTCTCAGATTCAGAATTCTTTGGTTGCTACCACTTCACTTTCAGTAAAAGATATCTTTTCTCTAACCTAAAGAGTCTAAGTATTTCTTTCCTGGATTTTGAATGGAGCTCCGCCTGACAGGAAGTGACTTCTCTGCAAGAAACGCCAACGGCATGGCCTCATGGTTAATAATAACTCTGTCCACGAGAGGAACTGAGGCTTGAAGAGGTGGACAAAATGATGCAACGTTTGACTTGACAGAAGGGTGTAAGCCATACGTTGAGGGAGCAAATGCAGCTGTAAAAAGAGAGAGGGAGAGGTAAAACAAAGTAATATTAACATCATAATAATGATGATAATGATGGTGATAATAATAATAACTACAATTATAATTATGATATTATTATTGATAACAATGTACTAGTATAAAATTTATGATACTATGTACTGACATTTCCCATATAATTAATATTACAGGAAAAAAATAATTTTTGAAGATATTGTGAGATTTGTCATACTTTAAAACATTTTTAGAAGTACAATTTATGACGCATTTACTTCATGTTTCGGTACCAAAATACCTTGAAATTATTTACAAATTTATCTTCCCTAAAGTCATAAATGTTCATAGAGTTCCTCTGAGGCAGATGTTGAATTGGAGGCATGATTTTTCTCCTGATCTAAACTTGCTGAGTTCACAATTGGTTATTTACATGTTGTTTATCAAAATTGTTTGCGATCAAGTCTAATTACATGTTTATTCAATTTATTTTTTGTTTGTGATGCTATATTAATTAATATGCAGGGCCTTCACATACAGTAAACCAGTTTCTAATAACCACTGATAAAGCTACCCTGGGTAAAAAAAAAGACTAAATAAATAGAATAAATAAATAAATTGAAAAATAAGTTTGGATGCATTCACTAAACACTCCTTCAATCACTTAGTCTCTAATTAAATTTCATCAAAGAAATCAAACCAGCATAAAAACCCCATTCATGTAAGATCGGAATGGAGCCGTTTACTCGAGCCGATCAACAGATCCCCACAGCACAGAGACTCGTGCCGCCAGTATTCACCCCCGGAACTCTGGCAGGACTAGCCTGCAGTACGCCCCGACATAGTCAGCCGGTTTGCTTCGGCAATTAAGGGACCGTATTGAAATTGCAGTCACCACCACTATTCAATGACTAATTAACTTCGCAAAGGGGGAAAAACTGGGGGCTAAAACACACAATTTTTTCATGTAAAAATTATCTACACACTCTGCAGTAACTTTCCAATGCCAATTTTGCGGAGTTAGGGTTTTAAAATCAAGGGATTTCATGAAGAGTTTTCCGTATATTTCGAGCTGGGCATCCCCGCATAGCACTGTCTAAATGCCGATCCCGTACACACGCAAGCACAAATATGAATGAATGAATTCAAAGTTTTAGTTGTAACTTGGTCTGGACGTGAAGACGGAAATGATTACAAAACATAAAATAAGTGAGATCACAGATGAAACTTACCACTAAGGCTGGAATTTGTCTCCCTAAGTTACTTCACATCCATGTGTTTCTTCTTTGTCATATGCCGCTTTATCACAACTAGGCCACCCTTTCCATAGGTGATAACACTTTCACACCAGACACAAAATGCTTTCCCTGGTTCCGCGACTTTTCTGATGCATTCAGATATCATGGTGCCATCAACAGTTCTCTGGGTCCAATTCCCAATTCCACTTGTCACAGACAGTTCCCTCAATGTTCCTGACAAGGGCTTCATCCTTTCTTTCCAAAATTATCCACCGAGAAGCCATGCTGTGTTTGCTGTCTTTAGGTATGGGAGGCCAAATCCAGCATGTGCATAAAAAACGGCGAAACACAGCATGTTGTAAAAGTAGATATTTTCACGCAATTAATTTTCGTGTTTGGTCGAGTTAAAACAATTTCACGTGTTTCTAATTTCGCAGAATCAAGACGTACATAGAGGCCCGTATAACAAGCAAAAATATTCACACGCTTTTATTTTAGCGCTATTTGGTTGCACGAAATGCGCGAAAATTTCCACACCGCAAAAATGTCCATTTTTACAGTATGGGCATGTGTACGCACAGACACTGATTGAAACACAGGCTGTACCCATGATGCCAGAACGCACCCCAACCCCTCGATATCGTACACTAGCTCACTCTGTCTGGCTGGTGCGGCTCATGGCCGCGGAGCTAGCTCTGATCGGATCAATCGGAGGCGTGGACAGGTCTAGACCAACGTAACATAAAAGGATCAAGAGTTTATGGCAAAAACGAAAAAAAAAGTAGGTATCACTGTTCGGAAAAGAAAAAAAATCAGACTACTAATTTAAAGACATTGATCAATTTAAATTTCTAAATAATTTGGAGCCAGATTATTGGAACACTGAAGAAGTGATGGTTCTATGAAGAGCAGCTGAAGGACAATTGGTTGCATTTGGTCAAATTTTCAATCGTGAAATCAATATTTATGATTATCGTGATTTCACAGAAAATGTACTAAAAGATTCTAAAAATTATACAATTCCCTGCAGCATTAAAGAGGCTCGAGATATTATTAAACTTATTGCAGTCAACTCAGCAGAGGTGGAAAGGGGCTTCTCGCAGATGAACATAATATGTTCAGAAGGCAGAAAAGTCGCCTGACAGTTTCCAGTATTACAAACCTCTTGACCATCAGTCTAATTGGCTTCTCTGTGCAAGAATGGGACCCTGTTCCCATCGTAAAGAAGTGGTTACAGGCACATCATCACACAGCTGAAGATGCTCATGTTAAACAAAAGAAAACTGTAACTTGGGAGGATAATAGAAAAGCAGTTTGGGAGTACTTTAAATGTTATTGTTTTTTGTAAAGTTTGGTTATGTAATAGTTTTTGATTAATATTTTAAAATGTTGTAACAATATAGTTTTGTGTACCTTTTTACTATTTAAGCATTGAAGACATGACATAATAAACTATCTTTTGTTTTGGTATATCTTTTTTAATACTTAAGTCATTAGGGCAAAGAAGTGATGTTGAGTTGGCCTCGCAAAGCCCTCTGCAGCCCTCCCTGTACCTGCCTGCGCCTCGCCTTGCCCTCTCCAGGGTTCCCCAGGCCTTGGAAACTGGCAAAAATCACTTGCTAAGCAATTGGCCACGAAATGAGGACCTGGTCATTAAGTGAGGACCACTTTAATTTGGGTTGCCAGCCACATGTTCCCATGGCCACACCCACCCCATTCCCATGACCCCCTAGCCATGCCCACCCCTTTACATGACCACCTAGCCACTCCGAGTCAGCAAGCCACTCCCACCCAGTCACATTACCTACAAGCCACACCCACAAATTAGGCCACACCCACAGAACCAGTTGTTAATAAATTTGAATCCCACCCCTGAAACTCAGCCCCCCTCCCACCTTTGCTAATGGACCATGACTCTGGCCTAGGCCAGTCTAGTTTACATAACAAAGATCTACTCCAGGTAAAGCTATAATAGCAATTGCCAAAAGCCCTTTCATTATATCACCATCCAGCCAGGTTCAACCAAGCCTGGGACTCAGGACAGCCCTCAGAGTTGCCCCTGCATGGCCTCATGGGAGTCTGACCACCAAACAGAATACAAGTTCAAATTCAGATCCCAAGAGAGGGCATAAAACAATTGCACTCTCAGCATCTTCTGCCCTTCTTTCCTCAACCAAGGCATGCGCTCCTGTCCACCATTAAACCATCTTCCAAGCAATCACCATGTTTCCAGCGTCTTTCTTCCCCACTTGGAACCGAACCCAGAAGGAGATTTCTTCCAAGAGAGGCTGGACAGAAACTTCAGATCTGCTCCCTGTTATTCCGGAGGGTCAGACAGGAGCAATTAGATGGTGCAAATCTCTTGACCATTTGTAGCACAAGAAGGTTGAGATGTTCCCCTCCTTCTCCTTTGGGTTCCCTCTCCAAAGGATCTCAGATTAATGGATCCCTATTGGGACCCCCATACCTGCCACGGCTGCAGCCTCGGAGCCCCCGACCTCTTTTCTCCCTCCTTCCTTCCCCTCCTCGATCTGGAGGAATAAGCAGTATTCATGGCTTGGGCCAAAGTCTTCATGACACTGTACCAATAATGGTGACTTTTGATCCTTTTCCTGTTCTTTTTCTCCTGGGTCTCCAGTGGGGCTTTCTGGGTGCATCTTCTACGGTCTTTGATGGAAAAGTTGTGCTTGGAAAGGGAACAGCGGAAATAATGATCTTGAAACGGATCTTCCACAAAGAAATAGGCTTCAAAGGTAGAATCCCTTGGCCTTTTTTTTGGCAGATAATCAAAGTTCCAAATACTATGGATGTATTTGAGAAGTCTGTGCTTCTTTATTTTATACCATTCTAAATTTGTGAGGATCCAGACTTTCCCTTCAATGGGGAAGTTTGGCAAATGCATAAATGTTTCATGGAAAGGAATAATTCTGCTCCAGATGGAATCATATTCTTTGAAGTGGACAAAGACGTTGACTTGTCTCCACTTAGAGAGGGCCTTCCTGAGGGGGGCTACATGTCCAGTTGCTGAGAATCGATGTGATATAACCACACAAATCCCATTTCTGACAAGCATTGGAGGGAAAGTCCTCATGAAATCCTCTCCCTTCTCTGTGTCTGAAGCAAAGAGGCCAATCAGGGTCCATCTGAAATGGAGGAGCAGCTGGACGATTGCTGGGAACTTGAAACCTTCTTTGGGGAGCAATGGGTGGAGAAAGGGGAATCTCCTTTTATCACTCAGAGCCTCTGAAGCAATCTGAAAAAGT